>CM032232.1:47347500-47745000 GCA_019009955.1 Riptortus pedestris | reverse complement strand
TTATTCAAAATATAAATATACACTTTAGAATTTCCTGAATTTATTAATTCTTAAGATGTTCTGAAAAGCAGTTGACATCAATAATTGTCTATAACTAATTTGTTTTCCAGGATTTAAAATGTTCCTGATGAGAGTTTTGGACCAAAAAGAGAACCGCCTCTAATAATGTATTCACTGCTACCAGACCCTCCATTTGAATTAAATTCCATGCCATGCAGGGTAAAATTATTCAGCTTAAGCCGGCTGGAGGAATGCTTTTCACGTTGTTTTTCTTCCTCTGTTTGTTTTAGTTAAAATAGGACTTATTATTACCGAAACAACTAGACAGTACATCTCTCACACTCTGTCTGTCAGTCTCTCTCCCTCCCTCCCCTTATACAGATAAAAGATCCAATATTCATCACACTTCCTATTTAATTTTTCACACAAAGAAGCAAATAAAAATAATGTCAAATTTTTATTTGGCATTAGCTAAGGTACCCAGCTTCGCCCGGGAAATCATTTAAGGCTGAATGATGATGATTTTTTTGGGGCTTCACTTTATACAATATTTTTACATATTCCCGTCTAAATGCTTAGGATATACACCCGAGCTGAGGATATGTTAATAATAAAAGTATTTGTTATGTACTTAATTGTACAAAATACACAATATTTTTATGTTACCCATTTCCTGTGCATGTACCTTTTTTTATATATAACATAGCCATAGATTATCATATTATTGTCAAAAATACGGAGTTTCGTTGAATTTGATTTAGTATTTTGAGTCCCATAACATTGTTGACCCCTTCTATAGTTTTTCGTGTATACCTCATTTATACTTCGTTATACGGAAAAAGTGCATATATCAAAAGTTACTTTAAATAACAAAATAAACAACTTTTGTTATGTGCATAATTGCCGAAAAACCAATAGGAAACGAAATATCGCTATTTTTAATTTCAGACCTCCTTACAACCCCTACTCCTGTTCGTACCTCGAAATTTTAATATAGCTTATAATCAGGGAGGTGTTAATACCAAATCACATACGGAGTTTCGTTTAGTTCGGTTGAGTCTTTTGTGCCATATAAAATTGTTGACTCCCACTATTGTTTTTAGCGTATAACTCATTTATACTTCGGTATACGACAAAAGTGTATACTGCAAAAGTTGCTCTAAATAACAAAATACTCGTAAACAACACTCGTTATGTGCATATTTGCCCTAAAAACCAATAGGAAACAATTCCAGGCCCCCACTCCTGTTCGTTACTGAGAATTACACAGTTTTGATTTGGTATTCGCATGTAAACATTGAAAACGTCAGAGTAATCTAAATTTTCTTGATATAATTATTTTCGTGATGGACACGTTAGGATTCTAATTTGCGATTCTTAACACTGGGAATATCTCCATTATAAATCTTTTTCCATTATAAATTCCATAATTTCTACTTTTTCCATTATTAATCTTATATATAAAAAAAAAAAATGTTTGGTCCCAATGGCTTTAGTAGCCCTGATAGAAATGGTTTGGTGGGTCTAACCTTGATCTTGGAGGAGCTGGACACTGACCCCTTGAGCCATCGACCTTAAGACCTTGGCTACTGTTGAACTGTTTACCGTAGTTAATGGCGGTAGGCTGATGATCTCTCAGTCTTGACTAGCACAGTAGCGCAAGAAACTGCCTCCTATTCCCAGCCTAGGGCTAATACTGTAATACAGGTACTTCCATAAGAACTGGACCCTCCCATTTATCTCAAACTATTCCCCTGCAGCTCCTGTTCTTGTATTTATAGTTGGGAGCTTTCCACCATCCCACATACGCATTTATATATCAGATAAATTTCAGCTGGGGAAATATGTACTGCGTTCATTGCCTGGACCCCATGCCCAAACCAAATTGACGAATTTCTTCGGACATGGGACTCGTGAAAATTTTATATTGCATCCTACACTTCTGAATATGCATTCAAGGTGGTAAGTGGCGTGTTAATGCATTTGGGGGGGGGGTTGCCCTATAAAGTCTTCGGCCTCTCCAAGTAAGCCTTCTGTGTACGAAGCAAAGTGAGTGTTGTAACAGTGAATAATTTCGTTTTTTTAGATTTCGGGGGAATTGTCCGTTGTGACCTTCCCTGAAGTCATTTTGACTATTTACGGTGTGGATGTAGATACCTACGTGTCTTGCACAACCCGAATTCTTTAGATTACGAGAATTAACTTTTCATATTTAGAATTGTTAGAAACGGATTCATGAGCCAGCAAGCTGTACATGCTGGTGTGTGTGTTGAATCTGAGCGGATGTTCCCTTGACGTAACTAACGACGGGTAGCACGGCTAGTACCCAATTAAAACGTAATAAGTATGAAGTTTGTTGGCATTTGATGAAACTTAAGTGGGTGTTTATGGAAGAGGAACAAGAAAAGGCTTAAAATATGAAGATTGGATATGAGTTCATTGGGCTGATATAATAATGATTCATGTGGAGAGTGAATATCCACAGCCTTCCATGGTCTAACACTCCTCCAATACCCGAAATTGTGGAAGCAGTCAGGTGGATAGCTCAGATAACCCTTCCTTACAAATTACGCCAACCCCAGCATATATATACTATTTATTACACCCTATCTGCCTTTCATATATTGACGACATTATATCATGACATTTTTCAGGTAAAGAAGGCATTTCGCATCAACTCAATATTAAGATTTAGATTTTAGCAGATTTCTCTTAAGGCAAATCAGCTATTGAGATCGTACTCATGACGTGATTTTTGAAAAAATGTCTTTAAATGTTCATTGATCCTACCCAGGAGATGACAAATATGAGGTCCGTACAAAACTATATATATATATATATATATATATATATATATATATATATATATACACACATATTTGTCTGTTAAGACTCTAGCGGTCGCAATTTTTGTTAGATCGTTACGAAACTCGAAATTTAGTCGTTTTATGTAAAAAGAAAGATCAAGTTCGTTAACGGCTGAAATCGGACCAGTGGGAGGGAGGGTTTAAAGGGGGGATTTTTGAAAATTCGAAATATCTCCGTTACTATACGTAGGATCGAAAAATTACATAGAAACAATCTCATAGAAAATTAAATTTACTATAAACATAGTTATACACATATATTCTCTATCTTGAATATTAACCGAGATATTTGCATTTTTATTAAGTGTAATGGACGAGCTATGGTTCCCGCCGAAAGCTAGTTCGGCCGTTTCCGTAACTGATCGGCACTCGTATTTCTCTATTGTATAACTTTACGTGGGAAATCTGCTTTTTTATGCTGCCCCTGCGTGACGGACCTTTATTATTTAATCTTGGAAATCATGGACGCTTCTTTATCAATAAATCCAAACTACTAAAATAAATGATTTATAGTATACCACCCTGGCCAGGCGATTCTCCTAATTTCCTTGGTGCGAGTCCACGATTACTAACAAGCCATACGAATGTTTGTTAGTCGAGGACAGAACACAGTTTTGTGACCCATCACAATTTTGAGAGAACGTCAGAGCGTAGGACGTGTCTAGAGAGATAATACTGTGCTAAACTCTGCTGAAGTTCTACGCACTGATGATGGGAATGTAAATTCCTGAAAGCGCCAAGCGGCTTTAAAAATAAATTGTGAGAAGCCACAGAACTGCGTTCTGAATAACCTGATTCATGGCGCATTCTTATGTTGGCCAAGTTAACTTTTCATAAATTTGCCTTGCAGGAATAACTTCAAGTGGATGGTATTATGCCATGCTCAGAAACATCTGAATTATCCCCCTATCCTGGATTTTATTCGGCGTCCACAATATTCGTCTATTATATTCTACATTATAGTGCAAATAATAATTTTTTTGATGGATAATAAGTACTCATAAGATGAAGATCTTGCTATTTTAGTGTGATTCTGAACCAATTTAGGTTTCTTCTATTTAAAGTAACTCCCTATTGCCTCACGACACTGAGCGTGAACTACGGGAACGGATAGTCTACATTCCATGTAGGTTAACGCGTACAGCTAAAGAAAATTTAATTTGAAGGATCACACATTTCAAAACCTTTTATAACTTTTTTTTTTTTTAATCTCTGGCACATTAACGGTGATATTGGTGTTTTTTTTTTTAGTATTCAATCTTAGGTACAATTCTACTCCTACTTTCTGGTATTCATTAAACGATTATTCTATGATACAATGCTTCATATTATATACGTTGGACCATTGCTAAATGAGAAATACAGTGTGCTGGTGAAGTCTTATACCCTTACTAGTTACCTATTTGTCACTCCAATGCCGAAACTTAGTTTTAACTTGCCCCTGGCGTTATGTAAATTTATCTTGGACGGTTATTACAGAATTGAAGGAACTCTGCTTTGTTTACACTGCACTTAAATGGCTCACTTTTTTTTTATTGATAAAATACCATGCTGATGATGTGCTTACATACAGCACAAGTTGTTGAAGTGACAGGAATTATTTTATTGTTATACTGAATTCTAGTGATATATGCCTCCTACATACCTACATAACTAATTGTGTTTTAAAGCATATAATGAAGGAATAAGATTCTTACCATTCTGCCAATAACCCACAGATGTAGATGCAAAACTTTAACTAAATATATAAAAAATAAAGGAGAAATATAAGCACCTCAAAAAAAAAAAATAAATTAAAATCAACAAGGGAATCAGTGGAAAGGTTTTAGAAGCCAAGAACATAGGAATATATATGTATGTGCTTTTGCTTGTGCTAGAGGTCGTATATTGAGAACGTGAGCCTGAATTAGGTGAGGTTAGTATTCTGCTTGCACGATGGGCTGGAATCCCATTCTGCCACTAAATTTGTTCTGCCTTTGTTTTTACACTGCCTACTTCATAATAATTTTGTTAGCTATTGCCTTTATGTAAATTTATGAAGTATTATTTCTCTTTGTCGACTTTGAATATTTATTCAGTTAGGTTCAAAACGTTTCAGAGTGACGAATCTCTTCTCATTAACATCGGATTTTATTATTATTTGCTCTTCTCCCCAGATTAGAAAAAAAAATACACCACATAGTAAGTCTAATGAATTATCATTTTCGAAATGAACAAATTATATTAAACATTGATGTTTTAATCATTAGTCTTTGAATTTAGTTTTGTATTACCAAAATGTTTAGTTTATAAGTATCATGTTCTTTCATATGTCCAAGCCATTTATATTATAGTTTTGTTACATATACTAAATTTTTTTCATTCTTCTAATGGATACATATTTTTATTTATTTTTTCTTTTATGCAGCCGATGCAAGTGTAAGAGCGAAATGTGTTATAATGAGTCGGATCAAAAAATGTTATATAACTAATGTCATTTTCAATATAAACATTTTATATATATATATATATACACACACACACACATATACATATATACACACATATACATATATACATTTTCTAACTCTGTTAACCAAGCTATAGTATTTCATTTTTTTTTTAACCCTTCACAGACAAGGAATATGAAAATTACATTGCAGGCAAGCTGGGTCACGGGTGACCCAGTCATATTTATAGCACATTTTTTTCATTTTAACAAAAATATTTCAGTTGTTGTTGTTTTTTTTATATAAAAAAAGAAAGTATAGTTTGAAAAATTTATTTTATTTAGCAATATACATAATATGATAAAAATACAAAAACTTACATTAGTAGGAACTATACTTAAATTAGTAGGAACGTAGAGTTCCAGACCTTTGGTACCTTTGGTATCCGTATAGGATAAAAGATAAAAATTAAACGAGTAAACTCCTAGAAGGGAAAAAATATGAAATTTCCAGCTATAAAAGACGAGAAAATTTAATAAAATCTTAGTGATTAAATAATTTTCAGTAAGTTATCAGTCCTCCATTTCATCCGGCAGTCCAGCAATAATTTTTCCTACTCTGAACAGTCAAAAACTTTCCAGATCAAAATAAATAGTTTAAACTCTTACAGAAAAAATATATATATAAAAAATACTCTACGGAAAAAAGAATAAGAAAATATGAGGGATAAAAAATCAAAAAAAGGGAATAAACTCTTAGTAATGAAAGTTCACTAATACTTCAAACTCAGAACAATCTTCTATTTCTTATCTTCTTCAGGTGAGACTCTGGTAATGCATATAGAACAAATACTTAGCCTATGCTCAGCACATAGGCTGCGATTACAATGAGCGCAGTTTCATGTACCCTTACGATCTCTTGATTTTTCACAAAAAGCACACCGACGCCTTGAAGTGCTGGGTCCAGGCTGATTCTCAATTTCTTTTTCATCAACTCTCGGAAGGAGGGGAAGGGTACCTTGCACTCCCCCTCCCCTCCTTCCCTTACTTTTCTCAGAATATTATTTTTACCAACCTCTGGGTCACCGGCGACCCAGCCTTGCCTGTGAAGGGTTAATATTCACGCAACAGTAACTCTTACTGATTTCAATTTACCCATTACTAATCATTTCAGTTAAAGGAATATTGTTTTAAGGATCAATAAGAAGGCCAAGCAAGTCCTCTACTGGTTTTTCGGGGGAATATTGTTTTCTTCAGATAAGGAGAAGAGAGGGTCCAATGAAAGGGTAAAACAAAAAATTCAAAACAGTTCCGTTCTAAGAGTCTGATCAAAAAATGTAATATAAGTAATGGTGTTTTAAAATTTAATATTCTAAAACTGTTGTACTATAAGATTTGTGGCATTTTATTTTAGTTTCCATTCTCGTGCAATCCCTAACGCGTAATAATGTGATTCCATATAGACCACCTGAGCCACTAATATATCTCACACCACGTTTTAATTTAGATACATGTTTCCGTTGGCTTCTTGTTACATTGTGAAGACCAGAAAGGAGTGGAAACAGAACGAGGGCTCCTAGCCGCGAAGCCTTACTACCCCGCACCAATTACACTTCCTATTTGGGGACACAGATAGGAATCGCCCACGCTTGCCCGCGTACATACGTCCTCCTCGTATGTCACGAGCACGCGAGCGCGAGGCTTCTTGTTACAGGAAAATTTGGGAAAAGATAGTGGCAGATTATTAGCGTGACTAGTAAGTGAGAAATCAACTTCGTTTATACAGCCTCTCGGTGGTGGACTTATTAAATGTCATTTTTTCACTGTAAGTATCTTGTAACGTTAAAAGTCAAAATTTGAGCTGAATTACAAAAACGTTAGCAGGTGCCAAGGTTTTTTTAATCTATCCCCTGCAAAACTTTTACGTCGTAGTGAAGTAAACGGCACAGGGCGTGACCTTGGAGTTTAGATTGAGGATGTAATTTCTGGAAACCATGTTACTCCGATGGGAACAATTAGTCCGCTCTCCTAGGCAGAAATTAATCACGCTAAAGGTCCCTTTAAAGAGGAAAATTATGAGTCAAATAAATTATCTAACGAAGGGTGAAGGATGGGAAGGGTTTATCAGAAGGTTCGTTAGGAAACCTAACACGAGAGGTTACATTTCTCTCCTGAAACTATAGTGAAAACCGGACCAGGTTTTCCTACACTGTTTAATTTATTAATTTTATCTTGTTAATCATTGAATAAACTGTGTCTCTTTCATTGCTAATTATGCTGGATCTCTGTATTCTAGCTGGAATTTAGGAAATTAATTCCTTCTATGTTTTTTATTATTTATTTTCTGTTCCATCACTGATAAGCGACATTTACAGAGATACCATGAATCCAACACTACGCTGGAGCATTAGGCTATAATTGTGTGTTGTGAATTATATGGTGATGTAGTGACCGTGGGAAGGTTAGAGAGAGGGAATATTGGCCCTAGTGGGGCACTATTTCATTGTCCATTCTCCGGTTATCATTTTTCAACTTTTTCTCCCAATGCCAAAGCAACCCATTGTCTTGCTCATCGGCCCACTCAAAATATACTCGACTGTCCCAACTTAATCATTTCTGTCAATAGCTAGGCACTAATGCCACTTTTTATTCACCCCCAGTCGCAAATTTCCTTCATGATCATATACAGCTTTTGGTCTTTATCTGTTATTACGATAGATATAACCATTTAATCACAAAATTCTTGCTTTTACACAAACCAGATAACATGAAAAACCACGACGAACATATAGAACAAACACGCAAACAATTAAGAATCAATGAGTTTTATTCACTTCAATTGCGTCAGGGCACATGCAGGAATTATGGGCAATGAAATAGTCGATACCTTGCCATGAGTGCCTCTAAAAGTGACGAATGGTAATTTACAATAAATTTACTTTGTGTTAATATCTTTGCTAAAAGAAAAAAGTATTCATTTGTGGCAACAGCGGGGGAATCAAACAGATAAAGGATTACATCTAAAAATACATATCCCTATTTTAAAAACCAATATCTCACTATCCCAACATACATTTTATCTTACACAATTACTTACTGGACACGGAAATACCAACTCTTATTTATACAGATTCAAACTTACTGACTCAAATACTTGTAAATGCGACAGTTACACTGAACAGACATTCACCCACCTGATTTAAGAATCTAGACTGACCCAAGATGTACGAAGACAGTTGAAGACTCATGTTCCTGCATTGTCTATCAGTTCCGATATTTTATTTTCAAAACATCTAAATCTATTAAAAACAATAGCCAATGACATTCTTAAGCTGAGAGAGGAAACGATAATATAAAATTAATATTATTTATTTTTTAATTATTATTTATTTTAATTGTATTCCTTAATTGTTCATATTTAATGATTTTTTTTATAGAAAAATTGTTAAATGTTTTGAAAAAGTGCACATATAATGCAAATATGCATGGGATGGGGACTAAAATAAAATTCCTCCACATAGGGCAACTCTATAAGGGAAATACGTAATTCCAATATTCAAAATCAGTCCTTTCTTCTATAAAAACTACCTAAAAGTAGTAATTTAGTTGTTTCCTCTCCACGAGGACTCAACATTTGGTGCTCTGCCAACTAGGCATCGGGTATGAATGGCAACTCTTTTTTCCAATCTAAACTTCCCGAAACACAACTCCTCGTGTTGATCATTTGGGATGGGATAATAATGCAAATTTATTACTTGAAGTAAGATTCATATACCACTCAAAAATACTGTATAATTTGCTCCTAGTATAAAACATAAATAAATGAAACCCCAATTATTACATACATACGAAGATAAAAGTATAGTTCCTAAAAACTACTTTGTGCAAGCAAATATTGATTATTCACTTTTTTTAAATCCCACTTTTGATATATTTGTCTACTTTAAAAAGAATTTAATGCTGAGTTTCATTCACATAAACTCAAATATAAGGCTCTCAAACTTATGTCGTCTAATCAACATGGTGGGCATAACTCAATGGTAGCCTGCTACCCATCTGTATAATTCATTATTGAATCCCTCTTGAGGTGTTCTAAATTTTCTTAGCAGTAAAGCTAACTGTATTTACTGCGGGATATTACAAGTTCCTACAAAATTTGTATCTCTTAACACGCTAGTCTTGGAACGGAATGGGTCTCCGTTCATATAAAACCTATTTTAGGGTCAGCTAGTTGTCGAAATTGTTCCTGGAGGAGTAAAAGGGGAGGGATAACATTGGTTCCCCTGAAAATTCGTAGGTGATTTGATAAATTTAATTTGTATGAATACGTTTTTATTCATCTCGAACATTAAAGAATTTATTTTTTTTGTTGAGTTTGACAAAATTAACGTTTCTATTGGTCTTTATTAACTATGGAAATCCCGACTGAAATGCTTAGTGATGTAATTTTACTCATGAGTTATTTCAATCTGAAATTCACTTCTAACTCGTCTGGAACAATTTAACACAAAATTAAATGTGTATTAGTTGTTAACGGAAATATATTGAGTAGAAATTTATATTCAAAGAATATAACTTCTTTGAAGTTTCATTCATTAGAAATTCATCTTTCATTGACTTATTAATTTTGAAGCCCCTTTCCATCACCGCTTAAAAGGCAATAAATGGAGCGGTATAATTAATTTTCTCTTCTACTAACACAGTCCTGAAGTTAGGTTAGCAAGAATCGCCAAAAAAATCATGTTTCAACATTTCGAAATTAACAGTACCCCATCCTATTGCAATAACACTCCGATGAAATTACTTTACGTTCTATTCTTTATTTCCCTATTAATAAGTGGCAAAGTTAAACCAGACTTTTAATTTAACAAGACATGACCTTATTATTGCTGCCGTTGCTCAAGTGAAAATCATCCGATTTGAATTGAGGGTTAAATGAACACAAGCACATAAACTCGGTTAATTATCGAGCTAGGAAACAATGTGCAGAAGAATTGTAGTAGCTTAATTTGTTAGTAATTTTGTTTGAATAGCATTTTTAGATGGGAAAAACATCAAATGGTCCGATTTCGATTTTAAATAGATATAACCTTCGATTTTATACATCGGTAAACATCGACTACGATATCGACCAAATAAAATTGAGCGCCTTGGCCAATGCTCATTAGTTAAATCTCATATGGGTCAAACGAAAACAATAAAGTCAGTTCAAGCTTCGAATTTATAGCTTTTAATTATGATCAAGCTTTATTAGCTAATGTGATATAGAAGAGGGGTTTACTGGACGCTGAAACGGTTAATATAAGAGTCAGAGAAAATATTTGCTTGAGCAACAATTGTAGAAAATGAAGTATGCGACAAAAGTTTTCATATAGCAGTTTTTTATAATAACGGAGATTTTTCGATTTGTTTTAGCCCCTTTTTCCAGTCTGTCATTAACTAACATGATCCGTAGTTTTAGATGAAACACTTAAATATGGAGTTTCTTTTTTCTTTCTGAAATAGTTCAGAGATTCTTGTCGTAACTGGTATTCGTCTTCCGGTGATAACATTATGACATATGGAGTCATACTTTCGGCATTTAAATTTCACAGCGTTACCACTACCCCTTTGCATGTTGTGTATAAAACGTGACTGGTGTATGGAGAGAATGATTGATTACCTGGATAGAATACCAGCCATCTTGTTGTGGTCAATGGACCCCAGGAAAGAGAAATACTGGTGGTCTTTTCAGCCAGGCCGTCGCTCAGCTCCATTCTTTTCACTACTTACTACTGTCCAAATTGAATGAAGCCTTGCCAAGTGAAAAGATCTTTCACGCTTCTCTTTCCTACCGATCCCATCCCCTTCCCTTTCCAGCTGTACAAACAACAATGGAGGGAGGAATATATTGCACTTCATCCGCTATCGAATTATTGGCATTGTTTTGCGAATTTCCAATGAGTATGCCTGTATAATCTTGTTCATCACCTGTCCAATTTCTCTTCCTAAGTCGAATCTACCCATAGGCACCGGTCGACTTCCAGTTACATTTATTAATACATATGTTGTTTGTGTCTCTACAAAATGAATATCTAACGAGAAAGAAGTAAAATAGAAATGATTTCATCCGTGCCACATAATTAGTCCACCCCAGAGATATGGGATAGACCAGAAGGAAGGTGACAGCTGGGCATGTGGCGTCTGGGGAGTCTTCTCCACCATAGCAAATTTTACCTTGAAAACTAGAAGTATCAAGGAAATAAATAATCACAAGGCTGTGCTGAACTTAATTGTGAATTAGTGATGTCAAAAGGAAATCTGTGCCTTTCCGAAATATTTTATTTGCGAGAGTGCGAATATAGATTTAAGATTTGGGTCATCAGCTGAGATAAAAAGAAGGGAATATGAGTCACCAACCACATACGATGTTATTCAATTTATCAGGAAGCTCTGCTTTTGATAAGGGAAACAAATTATATTTCAGCAAAGTTCCTAAAATAATTAATTTTGTATCCTCATTATAAATAAAACTAATCGAGATGGGGTATCTATTTATCACACTCTATTGACGGACTCATAAAACCTTAAACCCGAAACCCAGATGACAATCCATTCTACTCCATAGATGAGGACAAATATTCAGAAACTTAGTACAAATCACCTGATTCCATGAAATCAGCAGCAGTATCAAATCTATAAACATCTGATTGGTTTAATATCGTCTTCATTCAAACGTTAAAACCACCAACTTTTTATTAAATAAAGGAGAATTGATACTATTATACAGGCAATAAATTATAAATTTATGGCCAGAATATGAATAAAATTATTTCATAGCTGAGTTATTTTGGTTTTATTATTGGTGGTTAACTTCTTATTGTGGATCACATGTACTATATTTCTTTATTTTTCTTTGGAAATTTTAAAACATTTTATTATAGAGTATTTTATTATTGTGTTCTTAGTATGAAAGTAGTGTCTACACTAAAAAGGCCAGTATGAGCTGTTCTATAACCCAAACGTGAATATTCTTGAAATGCATATTGAAGGTTTTTTTTAGCCAATAGTGTCTATTCTAAAAAGTAAAATTTATCATTACGAGTAATTTGACATATTGATTTAATTTTCTCTTTTCCGCAGCGAATTCTATTCTCTTTATTAATACCAAACATTAATGGTATGTTTTTACAATGAACATTAAAATGCTTGCCAAGGTTTTAATTATTTTTTTTAAATAACTGTTTTTCAGGTTTTCAAAGTACTGTTTTTTAATCGGTACACAGAGATGTACTTATTGATATCATCATATTATGGTTCATCAAACCAATTAGTAAATTTTTATACTTCTACCTTAGACTTCTTCATTCCATCATCATCAATACAGAATTTATGGTTTACGTAGTTTCAATTTAATACATGCTCAATTTTATTTCACTATATTTTATTTTTAATTTTAATAACTGTGCAAACATTTCCCTTTGTTTTAATATTTTAAATTAATGAATTGAAAATAAATGATACTGAGCGTCATCGCCTCGTTGCAGAACTCACCAAATAAATATATAAATGAACCAATTAATTTAAAAACAATAGAAATAATAATTTTTTTTCATTGATTGCATCTTCCTTCGCATTGGAGGTTAAACAAATTTTAATTTTTTTTAAAAATTTTCATGGCATCCAGTAGGCCTATAAAGTTCTTGTACTATTAAATTCTGGTTAAATATCTCACAGGGTTCCATTCTGTGAATATTCAATGCCGCATAATGAGCTGGAGAGAATTTATTTCCATAATGAGCCTTAGATGGAGAACCATGTCACATTGTTAAACTAAAACAAGGTTGTATATACAATAGGATACGCGTTTTCTCTCAAAAATGCCATCGAACTTTGTTTTATCCTTTCATCAATGTACCCCTAAAATAAAAATAATATCTTTAAAGTTTGTCATTAGTTAGATAAATCAGTAAAGGGAGTAGGAAAAAAAATCTTCTTTTGTGGTAAAAATGAGGATATTTTAAATCCAAGTCTTGCAGAAAATTGGTTATTAAAAAAAAGAATTTGACAACGAATAGTGAATTGCTTTATAAGTTTGCAGAAAAATGTATTATAAACGCTTCAGGAAAACCTTGAAAAAAACGGCGAAGATGTGTGAGAATTATGATCTCTGAAATAAAAAAAAATGCACTTAAAAGAAAATCACTGATAGATCATTTGCACTTATGTTTAATCGCGAATTTAAGTTCCATAAACTTAGTAGATGTTCTCCCACGATTTTAGCAAAGATCAGCTGTCAGAAAAATTAATGAACGTGAGTCTGGAAGCAATGAGTATATTAGTGACTTCCAATTGATATTGTACGCAAAACCAGCAATTATATATTTCCTGCTAGACACCTATTTTGAAGCAATTGACCAAAGCAATGCGTTGTATGTTTCATTTCTTTTTTGGTAGAGGATGCCAAAGCAGTGGAAAACTGTGACATTTAACAGAGAGTTGTACTTAAGGTTGTACTTCTGGGGCGATTTTCGAAAAATATCTTCAAAAGTTCGTCGAATCTTTGAGTTGTTCAATTTAAAATTGAAGCGCTAATTAAACTATACCAGCCCCATCTGTTAGCAACTAGACCAACCAAGGATGTCCCCTGAAGAGTGCTGACCTCTACAGCCTACATTTGAAATCACAACCTGAGAGGGATCCTTGGGTTCAAAGTCCAAGAGATAAGGAAGACAGGCTGAGACAGTGGAGTGAGTAGGACAGCAGAGGAGAGAGTAGAGCCTCCCATGTGCAGGAGCAGTTTTAGCTTTTTCTCACACCCATTCTTTAGAACTTTCAACATGAGTGAGTAAGGGAAGGAGCATCCAGGGGAGAACAGGATGGAGGGAGAAAGAGGGAGAACACCATAGCAGCATCCATATCACCCATATCAGCATCAGTATCACCTATCAACAGTATCCCTTGAAGTAATATATGTACTAACTCACTAACACATATATGCCCTGCAATAGCCCATCCCACCATATCTTGTAATTATTCTATATACTATTAATGGTAATAACCGTTTTATAAGTCATGGTCCTCCGGTTTCAAATCACACATACAAAACTTACATGAACCAGCACCTCTCTTAAAATATTTACAAGTCGTTAGCGGGTAAGGCCGAAGGGCTTGTAAATACAGAGTGTAGGGCTAAAATCGGGGGGAGTAGGGGTTTTAGAGGGGTGAACTTTGAGAGAGAGCGAGAGAGAGAGAAAAGAGATATTGATTCAGTTAAATATCGTTTCAATGCCGCTGATAAATTATGATAATTTACTGAACGGATAATTACCCACAATTCATCACTTTATCTCTCCATCCATTATCAACAGTTTCGATTTTAATTCTCTACCTTGAACTGAAAAGTAAACGATAGTTATTTTTCCAGTTCAAGGTGGTTAGTTTTTTTCTCCAATGAAGTTTAATTTACGAGAGAGGTTTCAAGAAAAAGATTAGGGTTTCCCAGAGAAAATCATTGTCCCTACATTTATATTTTTGACTTGCAAACCAGTAATTTACGACTTTTATTTTATTATGTATTTTTTATCACTAAAAAATAGTGTTTCTCATTTTTTATATGTAACTCTGTGAATATAATTTATTTGATAACATTCAATTTCCTAATGACCAGTGAAGTTTGACCGGTTTAAATTTAGACAAGCAATATTGCAACTATACTATCTCCTAAATAAGTTACATTCTTTCTTTAATAATGTTTTAGTTTTCAAACTTTTTATTTTGAATAGAAAAAAAACACACAAATCCTATAGAGTTAGAATAATCATGTTGATTTTGTATATTCGAGATAAAAACAACCTATTCTTCAAAACAAAAGGGTCATCAAATTTCATGGTAATTTTTGTACGAATTTCACAAATTGAAATATTCAGGGAAACTTCATTTAAATGGCCAAAATTAGCGAGAAAGTTTGGGTAGCGCGATGCCCTTAAGATAGATAAGCCAGTTCCTTGGGTGCTTGAGATAGATTCACATGCGCCTTGTAGCTGATAGTTTAGGCTACACCGGCAGAACATTCCGGTCATTATGTACTGTAGAACTGGTACATGTATTTAACATTGTGAATAGGGGTGAAAAATGTGGGCGAATTACTGCATGAACTTTTGTTTATGAATTCCAAAACTCTAATTAACATTTTTATTAATATTTTTGTGTAGATTGGACGATAAATTAAAAAATATATAATGGAATTCATGTCAAAGCGGCACCACGTTGGCTTCTTTGCGTTACATCATCAATTTATGCAAAGAAAAGAAATAAAACGTTTATAATGAACTGATGTCAACTAGCCACGGATGTTTATAACTATTAAAATGAAGAGTTACCTCGCAGCTTCACTCATACAGAAAAAAACACTCCCCCTCTTCTCCTTAAGAAGGGTACTAACGAACGCAGTTTTGGTTATTATATCAACTTCACATTAAAAATAATTTGCGACTAGGTCAATATTAAATTTATCTTTGGTTCAAAATATCAAAACAAAACACCAAAATATTGTTGGTTTTCATGGCTGCAACAAATAATAAAAAATTATAACAATGCAAAGTGAATTAGAGTGGGTCTGAAAATAATAAATTACTCGTCCATATCTCAATCCATTCTGAAATTTGAAAGTTCAAAATCATTCATTTTTCTAGTAAGTGCAGAGTGCAGAAGCATTCCATGTATGCATCAATATATGGTTCTTCCATAAAACGTTTCCACATTCTCATACGCTAATGGTATGACGAGTTTTTTTATTTATTTATTTATTTGGAGCTTCGCAGCTGTGGCGATGTTTTTTTTTAGTGACAGTGAAAATCAATAATGACAATATAACAATATATAAATATAATATACATATATATTTACACATGCGTCAATTTGGATCAAACTTTTTTCGTTAGGAGTGATAGATGTTTCCAAGTTTTCAAAAATCCTGTGATAACTGGTCCTGGTGTATCTTGTTGAAAATGCGCTAAATGGTGCTTAAGACATTATCACTATGATCGGTTGTTTCATGTTCCACTTACTCTTCCACATCACAAATGTTGAAACAAAGACACAATATGCAAGAAGGAGGAGATATTGGTAATAGTAACATATATTCCGATATAGGCGTTGGTATACCAGAGAAGCATGCCATTCTTATGGTATATTTTAACCTCGTTAACTGATATCTCAATTCACTCTACCGATTGGGTTTAAAAGTGCTTTTGGGGTAGTTTTTAATATCCTTTAATATATGTGTATCTTGAGGTGTATTTGAGGTAAAAGGTTCAGGAATATACTTTATGCGCAAATTGTTTAAACTAGTTGTTGAGATTAGAACTAAAAGTTGAGAAGAGAAATAACAGACTATACAGAAAGCTGGATGGAAAGTGTTGGAGATGTATATACTCCCATTTGTCGAACAGAGAAAACAAAATATAACGGGCTGGCTCCCGCAAAAAACTCTCCAATATTTTTATAACACACCTCCTGATTTTTTTTGTGCTACAAAATATCAAACTTCATGAATGAAAAAACTCATATATGGAATAGAAAATATTTCGGACCCCCCTCCACCTGCCAGAATAAGGGGAGTTAATCTTTATAAAACCGCTTTGAAATACGTTTACTAAAACCCAGTATCCTTATTGAGCTTTTTCATATATGAACCTTTTCATCCAATATCTGTATTTGGACAAGAAAAAGTCCACTTCGTAAAAAACATCTTTTCATCACATGTTTTAATGAGTTGGATTCAAATTTGTGTACATGTATATATATATATATATATATATATATATATATATATATATATATATATATGTCTGTATGTATGTGTGTGTGTGTGTGTGTGTGTGTGTGTGTGTGTGTGTGTGTGTGTGTGGATGGATGGCATGATATCCTGATCCTTCAAGGAAATTATTGCCTATTAAGTAAATTATAATAATAATATGTATCTTGCATACGAAATCCTTAGATATTTCCAGTATACCAAGTATTTACCAGAAACGTAATATAGCAAGCAGATGAATAGTTTCTGCGATTCAAAGATGCTAACATTTCTAATCTTTAGACTCTCCATGTTGGATAATGCGTTATCAGCTTTGAGTTGTTTCCAAATGTGAACATGGAGAGTTGTGATAAGGAGGGTGGGATATGGAAGTGGCTTGGCTCGGGAAGTCTGAGATGGAAGGGACTTTGTAGATAATGGATCTAGTTTAGGGCTTTCAAAGGAACTTCACAATGTAACCCACCAAGGTGGACTTAGACAACGGAGAAGTGTCAGCCAGCCTCTTCAGACAGTATGCTTAGGACAAAATTTCATTTTATTACTCAATCTCACATTCATGAATTATATCTTCTTTTATATGCCTATATTATTAATCAAAGAATATCCTTGGTAATGCTGATTGGAGGAAGTTAATCAAATATTGTCACAGCGCGTGAGCTAAGTACAAAAAAAGGCAAAGAACCAGTCATTGAATAATGACATAAACAAAACCCTGCTACGTATTTGTATGTATTGTTTCTCAGCTGATGAATTGGTTGTCTCAGAGGGAGATCTAGGCTAGTTATCATTATTTCCAGCTTTTATCGTACATTTTAGCAGATTTGCCTTCGGGGAAATCGGCTATTGAGGTCGTACTCATGACGCGATTTTCAAAAAATTTCATCAGATGCACATCGATCCTATCCAGGAGTTGACGAAAATTAGGTCCGTTCAAAATTTTATATATATATATATATATATATATATAATATATATATATATATATATATATATATATATACATATATTTAAATTTTTGTTTAATCGTTAGCAAACTCGATATTTTATCGTTTTATGTTAAAAAAAAGGACCAGTGGGAGGGGGGAAACGGAGAAGAGGATTTTCAAAATCTGGAAATATTTCCTTTACTATACGTCGGATCGAAATATTGTAAAGAAAAAATCTTATTGAGGGACTCGGGTTGGCCGTGCGGGTTAGGGCGTTGGTCCTGATCTCGCATGACAGACCTAGAGTGGCGGGTTCGAATCCCGCCCTGGGCAGTAGAGATTTATTTAATGACGGACTCATTAACCCACTAGTGTTCAGAAATTGATTTAATTAATGTTTTTGTTAAATTTCATTCATATTGAATGAAATACTTTGCTTTAAATGTAAAATAGTCAATAACATGATTTTCAGCCTTTCTGTTTTTGATTTTTTGACTGTGACATATATGTCACGCTAAGCACTTGACTAGCCACAACAAAAAAAAAAAAGTTAATGAATGGTTAATAAAAATCCAAATCAGGAAAAAATGTACACCATAAAAAACTTTGAAAAACATGTATTATACAAACAAAAAAAATAAAAAAAGGTTTTACAAACAAATTAAGTAAAAAAAAAATCCGGGAAAGTACATATGTATGAATTAGCGTGTGTGATAGAGGGCAAAACAGTCGAGGCAGAGGCCCGCAGCACACTTCTGGCAATAATATCTGGAAACCGACTGACAATTTTCTCCTCTGCACCTTCGTCTCAGACCGTCTGGGGTTTTCTCACAAGATGGTCAATTCTATCATACCTAGACTCATCTAATGAACGTGTGGATGAACGCCCTGGAGCTTTGGCAGGTGTTAGGTATTTTTTCAAATAGGTAAGAACCACACTTCTTTTGAATTCCAACTGTGTAATATTTTTTACACCCTTGCGATACTGAATCCGTGCGACTTAGGTTGCCAGGCTCCATCACATCCTCCTCTCCTGAGTCCTCATCACTTCCGATGTTTATATCTGGTGGAGCGATGTATATGTCTCTTTGGCACAAAGCTTTGTCATCTGCCAATATTAAGTCTATGGCCTCCTGAACTGTAAAGCCAGGCTCAATAATCTCAGCCAAGGCCCTAAAAAAAAAATATTTTAAGCAAGTTGGCTAGTGCTTGGTGTAACATATATGTCACACTAAAATTTAGAAAGATTTTGAGCGTAAATAAAACTCAAAAGATTAAATATATAATTAAGGTTCAATAGTCTAATTTGTATAGAAACTAATTACAGCTAAAACAAACTTTAAATAAATTCATACAAGTTCAAGTACTTACTCTTTGTTGATAAACTCCATGTCCTAAAATCACCAAGATGAAGGAGGAAAAAAACACTTGGTAAAGCGAAAACAGATGTTGATAGCTCAGAGGTATGTTTTAGACTGATAAAATAGTGTTTGGAGGCCCTAATGATCATACAGGATCAAGCCTGCACACCTTTTTACTCTGCAGCTAATTCCAAAGTGGCCCCTCCCGCCGTACCATATATGTCACATTAAGCACTACTGGGTTAAATAAACTCCTTATTCCCACCCTGGCTAAAAAATGATGGTAACCGGTAGATAACCCGTCCCGATTAGCCTAGTAGCATAAAGTAGACGTAAAAGAAAAAATCTTATTGAAAATGAAATGTTCTATAAATACTGTTATTGTATTTATTTTTTATATTGAATATTAACCTAGATATTTGCATTTTTCAGCCTTCATCAAACCCCTACTCCTACATACGTCACACAAACAATACTCCGTTATATAATAGACTATTTTATTGGAAGCTTAAATACGAAAGATTGTTTTCAAGAGACCTTTATTATACGAGATACATGCAAATATGTTGTGTTGAACCCCCTTCCCCCTCCCCCGTCTTAAGTTTTGGATTACTAAAATTTGAGTTATTGAGATAAAAATTATCCTGATTCATTTTAAATTATAGTACTAAATATAGTAAATAGTGTTCAATAACATTGATATATATATATATATATATATATATATATATATATATATATATATTATATATATATTCAGGTATATTTCAGTAATTTGTTTTCTTTCCGGTGCATCTCTTTCTGCAATATTTCTATCTATCTGAAAGATTTTTCATTACCGTTTTTATTTATTCACGGTGGTGATATAAGTAAGTAGATGTATTTATTGTAGAACTTCACCTGGGAAATCTGCTTAGTTGTCGTCGCCTCTGCGTGACGGAGTTCTTTTATTCGCTTTTAGGGTTGTACGGGGGAGCTTTAGCGCGTCAGGTGTAACATGATGTTGATCTTTTTGTAGTTTGTTGAGTTTGAGTAGTGAGTACAATTCACACTTGGGCAAGAGATATGATTTAGTGATGAAATTACTAGATAAATTCTCTGCTATTAGTGAACCTCTGTCTGGGTTTACTAATTCTCTTACATGCTATATGCATCAATAAAAATGCATATACCTTGGTTTATTTATAAGAATAATGTTTATAACAAATTGGGTTAAATGAAGTACGTTTGCGCGCACCGGATTTGAACCAATCTCATCATTTCCCTTTTACGATATAAGTGCATGAATTTTAATTATTTGTTGTAATAGAATACTTCTAATTTGGTTAGAAATTCTTATATTATATAATGTTCTTACATTACATACTCCTTTTTGTCTAGTAATGAGATGACTACGGTATAAACGTATTTATGGATTAATGGAAGGGTTCTTATATATCTCATTCAAATAAGAATGTTTGGCTAAATTTTCATTTGTACGTCAGAATTGCCAGTTGAACTCACATTCACGCGGAAACAATTTAAAACTAAAACCATCGGAAAATATTATGTTATGAGACCTTTGGCATTGTGAATTCTTGAGTAAACAACCAGTCGTTATTCTAGGCAAGTGGAGTAAAGATAAGATCTTAGCATATCTTTGATCTGTGGATTCAATATCTGCAATGCCAAGAAAAGAAATAGGATTTCCACTCGGTTAAGGGCTCAAACTGAAACCATTTTGTTCAGGAGCCTGGAATATTTTCAGAGGTCTACGCCCATACCATGACCTCTAATAGCTTGGTTAATAATTCCACAGAATTCCCCTCCTGAAATTAAGGGACTCTATAAATTCTGTACAAAAGATTTTAATTATTGGTTGATGAGTGTCGAGGGTCCTGGATCGATCCTGGACAATTTCCCTGAAGGACGCAGCCTAAATTAGTGTTTTCTAAAGCCAGGTCATTAAACACCAAGACTCTGGAAGATGCCAATTGTCACGGCCTTTTAGCATTTCCTACCAACCTTTCACTTTCAACAGTTTCTATAATGGCTCCTTGATTCCATTAAAATCTAGGAATTGATTTAGAAGGGAAAATCTTTTCCATCTTCTCGTCCATCATTAAAGTATTTTACAACAGATTCCGTCGAGGATGAAAACATTTAGTTTCAACCTCATTCTTCCAGTTGGCAGTTTCTTTCCATTTGTGATTGAATGACGTTGCCCATCTGCACAAGCAAAAAAAATATCAGAGGATCAATTATAAGACATTTAGAAAGGTGTACAGGTAGTTGAAATGTTGCGATACATCTCAAAGAGTTAGTGTTTCTGATAACTATTAACCAGAAGTACACTAGGCATATTTTCTGTCATTCTAATATTGATAACTTGTATTGCTGCCTAAGAGAACGTTACATTAATCTTGAATATGCATGTTAGGGTCCGCGATTCGATGGACCAAATGTTGATTGCCTATCACTATTTAAGAAAAGCCTTGACGTCTCATAAATATACATATGTATGCGTGTAAAAACGCAGCTCATAGTAATATGAAAAAAAAACTAGCTTTTGGCGGGAAACTCATTCGTCCGTTATTCGCCCACATTTAATAAAAATGAAAATATCTCGGTTAATATTCAAGATAGAGAATAAATGTGTAGAACAATATTTATAGTAAATTTAATTTGCAATAAGATTAGTTTTATACAATTTTTTGATCCGACGTATGGTAACGGAGATATTTTGAATTTTCTAAAATCCCCCCCTCCCACCGGTCCGATTTCAGCCATTAACGAACTTGATCTGTTTTTTTGCATAAAACGTTTAAATATCGAGTTTGGTAACGATCAAGCAAAATTTGCGGCCGCTAGAGCGTAAACAGACACACCCACACACACACACACACACACACACATATATATATATATATAGTTTTGAACGGACCTCATTTTCGTCATCTCCTGGGTAGGATCGATGAACATTTGAAGAAATTTTTCGAAAATCGCGTCATGAGTACGACCTCAATAGCTGATTTCCCTTAAGAGAAATCTGCTAATATAACGGAATCTGTCTAACACGTGAACTTTAAGAATGTCCCACGAAAACTATTGCCCTACACATTTTGACAAGTTGTAAACAAACGCCTCTGCACCAGTTAGACAACATGAAAGCCCTCCTTGTTATCGAGTTCTAAAAATTTCGCACAGAGGGCCGGAGAGAGCGATTTCACTCTAGTAAATTCTATAGCTTGTCTTTATTGGAATTAGTGCATTAAACTGCAGCACTGTATTAAAAGAAAATGCATAATACACAATAGAATATACGCTTTCTAAATAATAAATGAATTAATTAAAGCCCGTTTCATGTATTTTCCTTGGATATATTTTGCCGTGATTCGAACAATCTCAATGGGATGGAACTGGATAGAACTTGGTTATCTAATAAATGGTCAGGAATATTGGCAAAACGGGAACTGCTGAGTGGATTTAGGTTCATATAGAACACTCTGTCCGATGGAGAGGCTGAGAGGGAAACACAATTAAAAGTTCCAGAGAGCTGGGCTAGATGGCGACAAGACAAACATCCGGAGGAGGTACTTTCATTTCAGGCAGCATTTGGCCTGGAACATGGAATGAATTGGTTTATTTTACTAAGATACTTAAAGCCTTTAATAAACCACTCACCACTTGTTAATTGCAATAAATAGTTTAAGAAAGAATTATTTTTTGGATTGGTGTTGTCACTATTTCATGATTCCACGAGTTCATTATGATAAATATGTTTATGGTTAAATAAACATACGTCGGGCGGTAAGGCAGCAGCACAAAGAGAGCACCAAAAGCAACGCCCGTCTGGTGGAATAACATTTCGAGCCTGATATCATCTGAGCTATTAGGAAAAGTCCTTTACGCAGGGGCTGCGTAAACTAAGCAGATTTCCCGCTTGAAGTTTAACAATATATACCGGTAACACAACACCACTGTGAATATTAAGTGAATAAATACGAATGATAATAAGAAACCACCCGACAGAAAGTATTTGAAATGTAAACTACAGTTCTGCCAACTCCTTACCGGAATGAAAAATAATTACTGTAATATATCTGAATATAACGTGTTAATTAGATTGAAAACTATTTACTATATCTTGTACTGTAATTTATAACGAATCAGAATAATTTTTATTTAAGTAGTGCAAAACTTAAGAAAGGAGGAGGTCATCAGAAAATAATTCCATGCACCTCCTATAATAAATGTCTCTTGAAAACAATATTTGATATTTAAGCTTCCAATGATATGGTTTATTACATAGTATAACGTTTATTACGAGTATTGTTTATGTAACATGAGTAGAAGTGGGGCTTTGCTTAAGGCTGAAAACTGAAAAATGCGAATATCTCGGTTAATATTCAACATAGAGAATAAATGTATATTACAATATTTATAGTAAATGTAATTTTCAATAAGGTTATAAAATTTTTCG
The DNA here is from genome assembly GCA_019009955.1 of Riptortus pedestris. Classification (NCBI taxonomy): domain Eukaryota; kingdom Metazoa; phylum Arthropoda; class Insecta; order Hemiptera; family Alydidae; genus Riptortus; species Riptortus pedestris. The sequence goes on along the minus strand of CM032232.1, from coordinate 47,721,159 downwards.
GTCCGACGTACAGTAACGGAGATATTTGGAATTTTCCTCTACCCCCCCCCCCCCTCCACTGGTCCGATTTCAGCCGTTAACGAACTTGATCTTTCATTTCACATAAAACGATTAAATACCGAGTCCGGCGACGATTAAACAAAATATGTGACCGCTAGAGCGGTAACAAACAAATGTATATATATATATATATATATATATATATATATATATATATATATATTTGTATTATTTTGAAAATCGCGTCATAAGTACGACCTCAATAATTGATTTTCCTAAAGGGAAATCTGATAAAAGTAGTTTACGCTGGTTAGGGAATGTGGAGAGAGGAAGAGGGCAGACCCATGCAGAGGTTTCTGGTTGAGGTTATAGCGGACTTGCGGGGGCTAGGGATCCGAATTCAGAAGGTTCACTGCTGGGAACATCACAGAATAGAGTAAGATGGTAGCAGATGTCCACGCCTACATGAACTGCAGAGAGCAGAAGTAAGGTTAAGTACTTGTAGATAAATAAATTAATATCTAAGGTATAACCGCCTGAAACAAATACGACACAAGAACTTATGGACCAAGGAACAGTAAAATAATAGTAAAATTTGTAAATTACAGAATAGAATACAAATATTGAAACTAAGTGTCATATTGCTCTTTGCAGTCACATATCAATTTACAAATGATTATTAATGTACAAGTGATAAAATATAATTCTATATGAAACTAAAATTCATAGAATGTAAGTTTAAATAAAAATCTGGAAACTCGGAAAAAATTGCAAATCAGCATGAAGAAAACTTAAATATACATTAAAGACTTATGACACAACTTATTATCATATTAATGGAACTCGCTTGGGAGTTTTAGTTAAATAATGAACGTTCAAAATGCACTACTTACACTATTTAATGATATTTCAAAATTGATTCTTATTTATACTAACATTTAAGAAATGGAACTAATTGTTGAAATTCAAAATATTTCCCATAGGAAACTGCAGCTTAGAAGGAAATCAAAATTATCCACTGGATAATTACTTAAATATGAACGGCCATCATTCACGCTACTCCTGGGAAGGTACAATGGAAATTTTAATTTTTTTTTCTTCTATAATTTAGTCATTAGCACAACCTCAATAGCTGATTTAACTTAAGGGAAATCCGCTAGTAATCGGATTGTCCTAAGTTTAGCTGGAAGTGGAGCCATGATGGAGTTTTCCTCTGAATAGAGGGGGGGGAGGGGGAGAGTTCCTGGAAGTAGGCCGGGCGCTTTAGGCCTTTTCCTGAAATTTGAATTTTCAACAGTCTATAGGTGTTTCTAAACGAATCCATGTGATTTAGAATCACTCCCTGTGCTCTTCCCAGACCTAATCAGTAGAGTAGTTGAGATGGAATCTATGCCAGTTTCCCTTTCTCCCTGGGCCTTCACAAGCTTATAAGTAAACATAGCTGATACAGTTTTCATGACAGTTTAGTCCTAAAGTGTGGTTAGTTTGGCACAAATGTTGAGGTAGAACCATCTACAGTAACATGGCATGCTAAAGCCAGAGTTATCTGCTCATTATTCTTCCTGTTGCGCTTGTGAGGTATTTGTTTTGTGTTAGCAGATCTCCATTAAGAAAAATGAGCCTTCGACGTTGGTATGTATGCATTTATTAAATATTTAAGACGCACATTTTTGTTTAACCTTTAACAACTCGATATTTAGTCGCTTACTGTAAGTCTAAATTTTAGTTTGTTAATGACTGATATTTGACTAAGAGCAAAAAATAATTACAAACAAGATTATAAAACGATTCTTGTTTTGTACATTTTTCATAGCTCAAATATTAAAGGAGCTATTTGAAGTTTTGCGGTTTCTGTCTTCAGAAAATATACTCAAACGATTTTCATGATAAACTTTAATAACACAAAAGATCCCATTTTCAGATTAAGTATAAACTTTTGTTTAGTTAGGGTTTTTATAATGAGAGTTATAGACAACAGTTATAGAAAAGAGTTTAGCTCAGCATTGTTTTGGTGGCTGCAATATTTATTTGATTGTTAGAAAACTCAATATTTAAAACCTTATAGAAACTCAAGACTTGATTGTTAATAACCAAAATCCAACGAGGAAGGGTGTTCTTTAGTGAAAGGGCAACATGAACATTCGGAAATATCTTCATTATATTGATTCATTTTCTTAACTTGAATATTAACACTTGTATTTTTATATTGACAATTTCAATCTTCTGTGAGACTCTTGGTTATGCTACTTTAATCTTTAAACGTGTAATACCTTACTTATATGTCTAGTCTTATTAAATTATTTTACTTCTAACAGACAAATAGAGAATAGAATATCATATGCCGTAATTTGTGTGTCATTCCAACTCCTTGGGAAATCTGCGTAGTATAAGCTGTCTCTACGTAACGGACTTCCTAATTTACTAGCTGACGCTTTGTCTTCATTTTTTAAAATCTATTATTCATTTTATTACTAAACTTAGTTTTTATTTCATTGAAAGTCTCCGCTAAAATGTTAAAGTCAACTCATTTAATATCACAAACTCATTGAATAAGGTATTTAGGTCGGTTATTAATAATAAAACAACCATTTCTTTTCACTTGCTCTCTTTACATAATTTCTTCTTTCTTTACCTCATAAGGCTGCTGACGTAGGGTAAGTTTATATTTAAAATGATAATTCTCAGAATAAATAAAGTCTTTGGACATTATCTTTGCAGAGAAAAATTTCAATTAAAATTTATTACAGATTTAAATGTTCCATTAAATTCCCTTACATCTAAAACTTTAATATCACATTTTGATAATATTTGTTTTAATCGCACACCCTCTTTCATTTATTTAATAATAAAAATATTTACTATTAAATTATTTATCAATATTCTGTTAAAATCTGGTTCGTGTTTCAGGTCAATTAATTCGTTTGATTAACATTAATTAGTACAAATGGGAATTGTGGTCTCTCTGTCTGCCATTTGTTTCTGTATCGCTTAAATAAACGGCTGGATGGATTCGAATGAAATTTGTAATCGGAATTACTACATATACGAAATCTGACCTATCAACCAATAGTTGAAGGAATAAATTATTAGGAAAACTGGAGAATATCGGTAGCAATACTGGCTAAAAATATTTATTCACTTAAGATAAGATTTTTGTTCTAGAAATAGATGTGTTCAAAAATCATTTTAGAAAGTTGCATTCCATTTTCGGCCTATAGAAGTACATAATTTAAACGAGTTTGTGTTTTCTTACATTTGTCTGTAATGGTTTTGCTGTTAGAATTGCTCACACTGTCTGTGCATAGTGTTAGTCAAGGAGCATTTTAATGTAGTCCATTTAATATTTTAGTCTAGTTCAGTTGATGTAGGAAATATACTTGCAGAAACGTTAGAAAAACAAATTTAGTTCATTTTCATACATTTCCCTGAAGCGAAATCTACTATTGAATTTGTGCCCTTGACGCGATTTTAGACATTTTTTGCAAATGTCCATCGATCGGATGTATCCAGGAGATCACCGTTCAAAAATAATTATATATATATTAGTCTTCACTAGCGCAAACTCGACATTTAAACGTTTTAAGGCGAATTTAGAAAATTCTTTATATTGCCGTTATTATTCGTCGGATCAGAAAATTGTATGTAATTATATATAATTATTTGAAGCTTAAATAACGAATATTGTTTTCATATGACTTTTACTTTTTGAGATAAATGCAAATACAGGCGCACTTGGAAAATCTGCTTAGTTTATGGAGCCCCTGCCTGACGGAGCGTTTACATTTTCTGGGATCACCGAAATCCAAATTAAATTTTCTCATAAATTTATGAGCGCATGATAATTTTCAATAGAATATAATTTTTTTCATTTTACAAATATGTTGACAAAAACATATTTTAGGTGAATAGATAAAATAGATACTTCTAGAGACACACAAGAAATATAGTCAAAACTAAAAAAAATTATTGATAGATGCACTTTAAACCTGTGCATTAGAGACAGAAACAGAATTCTTTTCAAATTAAAAATAATAGTAAGAAGAATTTATACTTTTTAAATGTCTGAATGATTGAGGAAAATGTTTAATCAGATCCAATTACATTTGTTCCTTAAATGATTTATGAATTCTACAGTAAGTTAAGCGTCTTCTAGATGTAAACTAAATTTGTTTTAAATGTGCTTTTCAATTTTGATAAATATGAGAGAAATATTTCAATTGTGCTCTACTTGTCAGATTGAACATACAGATAATTATCTATGAAGATTATTACTCCCGTCAGTACGGTTTATACTTTACAAATTAATCAGGCTTCTCCGAAGCAATGTATAAAAATAAATCCCTGTAATAGAGTAGTTTCTTTACGGTGTAGACGACATGTTTACAGCCATTCCTCCTACTGGGCCCCTCATCTTGAATATACATTCAATTTGGTTGTCTTCAATATTGTTTGTCTCAAAATTAGCTGCAAATACATATGTTTGAAGCAAGGAATGCACTTCAAAGAATTATAATAAACATTTATTTCTGAGAGTCAAACAAATTAATTTCCTATGTGTTTGCTAAAACCTGGTTAATTGATGACCATTAAATCTTTTTACACAACTAATTTATACTATACGGGAAGTATGCTTTTAATGTAAAATTGAACCACAGTCAACATTGAGGTATTTGATGATAAGTGTAAAATTATATTATCTTTAAACAAATAAAATCTGTGATGTACAACTAAATTTAAAAGTATTTCTATTAATTAACATATTAAAGTGGGGGTGCAGAATTTTACATTAAGTTAGGCGGGAAATCAAGAAAATGGGAATAGCAGAAATGCTGAATTTTCAATGAATTTTATAATACTTAACAAAGGTTATTTACTTTTTTTGGAAAGGATATTAATGAAAATTAAAAAACAAATCGTTGAAAATATATAAAAATTCATTCAGTGAAAATAATGACTATAAATGAAAATGATTTAGAATCCGTTCAATTAAAAAACGTAATTAATTAAATCCGCAACGAAGCTTGGACATTATTATTCATCGAATGCTTGAAACGTTAATAAGGGCAAACCGTGAAATGCTGACAACCTGTGGATGTGGGACAAATTAGAAGAGAAACGCTTCAATGAATATTTTATTACTTTGACTCTCAAATTAACGAAGGGGCTGAGTTTTGTGCTGATGCTCAACAAAGTAAAGGCGCTATAAAGATATATAAAATAATTTCAGCCGGTTTCTGGACAAAGCTGCTCTTAAGTAATATAAAAAGTTCGTCACGCACGGGTGAAGTTTTACAATAAATAAATCTACATACTGGTGACACTTAACACCACTGTGAATATTAAGCGAATAAATAGATACTGTAATGAAAATATTCCAGTCAATTTTAATTACCTCCCAACGGAAAGCAACTGATTTGTAAAGAAACAGGTCTGCCAACCTCTCACAGCTCAATTGATAGATAGAAATATTCTTCACCGGAAATAAAAAAAATAACAAACAACCGGAAATATATCTGAATATAACATATTAAATTTATTGAAAACTATTTACTATGTCATATACCGTAATTTATAACGAATCAGAATAATTTTTATCTCAACACTCAAGTTATAGTAATTCAAAAACTAGAGATGGGGGGGGGGTCAACACAACGATTTGATTGTATCTCGTGTAGTAAATCTTGAAAACAATGCTTAGTATTTAAGCTTCGAATAAAGTGGTTCATTATATAACAGACTATTATTTATATCACATGAGTAGGAGTGAGGGTTTGCTGGGGGGGGGGGGGCTGAAAACTAAAAAAAGCAAATATCTTGGTTCATATTCAAGACAGAGAATAAATGTACATAACAATATTTATAGTATATTTTACTTAAAATAGGATTGGTTCTAAACAATTTTTCAAATCCGACGTATAATAACGGAGTTATTTTGAATTTTCGAAATTCATCCCCTCTAAATCCTCCCTCACACTTGTCAGATTTCAGCTGTTAACAAACTTGATCTTTAGTTTTACATGAAACGATTAAATACTTAATTTGGTAACGATCAAACAAAAATTTCGACCACTAGAACGGTAACAATATATATATATATATATATATATATATATATATATATATATATATATAAAATTTTACTGGATCTCATTTTCGTCATCTCCTAGGTATGATTGACGGACATTTGTGGAAATCTGCTAAAAACTCAAATAAAAACGGAGTATTAACGCTATACGTAATATGAACATATTCTCGATAAATCTTTAAATGTTTTCACTTGCTCAACTCGTGGGTTCTTATCGAGAAGTGAGGATACTTTGGTGAGTGAAGTTTGGAACAAGATTGATGAAATACATTCTATTGGGGTTACCTTTTGTACAAAGTCCTCTTTCTTCTCCTCCTAATGCGCTCTACAATGGAAAAGAAAGGTGAACGTACTCTTTGATATCCACTTTCTTAGAAAATTACTTTTCCGTTGAAGTATTTATTTTTGAGAATAAGAAGTTCTAGAAATTATTTTGTATACTGAATTCAAAATTGGATACGGTCTGTTTTAAATAGTCTGTTAGTCTAGAAAATACTTTTATAAAATCTCAAACTTAAGGCAAAGTAATATTTAAACCCCTTATTTTATAAATTGTAATAGTGTGTACATTCATTCATGATAAACATTATAAAATACATCGTTGCCTGTTTTTTATTTAAATATTACCTATTATATTTTCATGTCAATAGATTAATAACTTTTTAATATGTATTGTTGTAAATAAATAATGTATTATGTTTTAAATATGGTGACATTTAGGTTTCATAAAATAATATTTTGAAAAAAATCTTTTTAATTATATAGTTTTGATATCATCAACTGTTTTATGGATACAGCAGAATCATTTCTTTCTGAATAGATATATCATTTAACAATCTTTATTAATGTGTTTTTATTTTATATTCAATAATTTAATTCTTCTTTTTTAGAAGCTGAAGATAGCAAGAATTATGTTTGTATGACTGGTCCTAAAAGGGTTCGTTTATAAAATTTTCGTTTGAAATATTTACCAGTATTTCGGACTCTCTTTATAAAATGTAAAAGTTTGTTACTTTGATTATATGCCTATAGATATAACCTAAAAGGTTGCCTACACTAAACAATCCTAAGTTTTGTCCTTGAGTTTTCCCAGCGTGGCTTTCACATTTTCCTTTTTAATATGTTTCCTAAATCGTTTTGTCCACTTTCCATCGACCAGAACAAATAGATCGGAAGGAAAGGGCGACTTTCTCAGATTTTATGTATTTTATATTATATTCGAGACCTTTCTCCTTAGCTGCGGAGTTGATTTTTGCCTCCAGTAATCCACAATGAGTTTTTCAGGGTCTACGGTGAATAATAGTAAATTTTCTTCATCCTACCGTATTCCTTGGACAACCAGCCCAATTTTTTTCTGCCTCATTTTCTTGGTAAGAGAAACACATGGGTCCAAAGCTATTACTGGGCAAAAGTCCCGTCGCGGCCATTTTTCGCCAATTGTACTCATACCAAGTACCAGATGAGGAGCTCGGGCAGGGATCACCTATCGCCACGAGAATTAAATTCTTACATGTTGGTTTGATAGTGCAGCGCTAGAGATTATCCCTGACAGAGGTTTGATCTCACGATTACCAGGCAACTGACAGATTGGAGTACGGCGTATACCTACATCAAACTAGCTGCACGAAATCAGAACCAACAACAGCCTACGACAAAAGCTCACAAATGACATCGAGAACAAGGACATCTACAAGATGAACGGAGAATATAAACTTACGCGCAGCTGTAACAACACATACATTGGACAAACTGGAAGGAGACTGAAAACGCGATACACCGAACATATCCGCTCGTTCAGACTTAACAAACGAGAATCCAATTTCGCCAACCACCTGAGGTAGTTCCATATTGTATTTAATCATTTATTTATTTATCTATGATACATCATTTTTAATGTATAATAACAATGTTACAAATATCACATTATACCCGTATCTACATATCAAATTACACTGTAAACACCCATGCGGATGAGGACCATTGTCCTCAATGTGTCTGTGTGTGTGTGTGGGGTCATTACCCACTACACGATAACAATCTACCTGAACACTAGTAAAACGCACCTCGTTTGACAGATCTGAATGGTAAGTAAACAGATCTTATAAAACGTAAACAACCCACCACACGAAAACAATTTACCTGAACATCAACATCCCTCGTTTGACAGATCCTAGTGGTAAGTAAACAGATCTGGACTAAACGTAAACAACTAATACGGTGAACAGAGCATAAAACCCACTCACTGACGGACAACCAACTCAGTACAACTATTAACAGGGTTGATGATGATGCCATCGCATCGAAAGCGCTTGCCAGCGGTACTCAACCATCAGCCAGTGACGACGGTCTCCACCGAGAGGTATGACAATAGTCATCTTCTGTCTTTTAGTGATTATCTCTACCAAGAACAGGTCCAGCTACAATTTGGCAGCTGCTTCATAAGTTAAGATCTGACAAGTCTTAATTATTCTCTAAGGACTTTTTGTATTCCTTTTTCTGTTACATTTTATTCAACCCGACCATCTGACCATTTTTCTATTTTTATTAAAAAAATACCATAATGTGGATAGCAGCTCATAAATTGTGAGGAATTCCTCTTGCGTTCTGCCGCAGTATGTTTGTAATCTTATTCATCATCAAAAGAAGACGGTCTAGGTGAGGTTCTCGGTTTCACTTTTGTCCCAGTTCCTGGTCCCAGGAGTGTGCCATTACTGTAAAATTCATGAAAACATTAGGCCACGTGTAGCTACGAGAGGTTTTTTAGAATTAGTCCATTATTTTCTCAGTTGTTTCTACTCAAGGAGCTAGTCTAACCACTGCTTCTCATCTGGACATAGAATAATCCCTTCCAAAGTGAGGAAGACTTTTCTTACGACGAGTTTTTTAGAAATGATGCATTGTCTTCTGGAATCCATGGAAGAAGGAAAATGAATTTTTTACTAGTGCGTATTATTTACGAGAAAAGATTAATCTTTGTTTTAAGCAGGTCAATTCACATTAGGGTACAGGCTGGTCTCAATATTATATTTGACATATTACCTGGTTTTCATTATGTTACCTGAATTAGAAAATGAAAAAAAGTCTTTTGTTTGAATAAAGTAATTGTTTCCTTTCTTTTCTATAATTAATTTCCTTGAACCAGGCCAAGGCCATGAACCCACTCTTGTATTTCCCTTTCTGTTTCTCACAATTTTATACACTGAAACTTTTTCATCGAAGTTTTTTAAATGAATTTCGTATTACACTTAATTTAAATGCACTTAATAATAAGATGTCGGAAGTTCTAAAAATAAAACCTGAAATGAGTATTAAGATAATTTTTACTTCTCCATTAGTTTCGCGTCCCAGGACCCTAGTATTATATTTTCTCCTAATGAGGCCGTAACGTGAACGCGTCTTTAATTCAAATAGGTCATATTCTCACAAGAAATTTAAATTGGCAGTATGATCGGGTTTCTAAAATACTGAAAAATTATGTATTTTTATTACTAAAAATATTGCAATTAAACTTAATAGTTGTGAATTGCTTTTTTTTATTTTTATTTATTTATTTATTTTTTTATCTGAGACCCAGTTTTAGGTGTTAATTTAGGTAATAGGACAGAGTGACCTAAGGTGGTTGTTCCGACAGTTCCCCCTTCTACTGAACTCTCCAGTTCCATTATTAGGGCGTGTTGTGAATTGAGATGGGTGTAATGGAACGAAGGGTCGTAGATACCCCGGCACATGGAAGTACCGGGTGAATAGCTGTTATGGAGCAATGACACCTTATTTACCATCTGAGCTCTTTCCGATAAGCTGAGTCCCGTAACCTACTACATGCAGCCTTTGTATATGACAAAGACATTCCTGCCACTGACATTCTGATAGAATATAAGACGTTTTGGAGTTTCTTAACAAGAGATCAAGCCAGACTGAATTGGAAAGTTAAACAACCCCTCTTCCCTCGGGGAATTCTTGTGGTCGGCGAAAGTATTTAGTAGTAGAATTAACAAGGAGGGCGCAGCACAAGACCAAGTATATTCAACTTAAGAAAGACAACACTTCGAAAGCCCCCAACTATTTATTCATTTGACCAGGACAGTCAACATAAATCTAATTAATCCGGAGGCAACTATTCACTCCCGTTATGCATCGTTACCACATTAATTCATTTCACAGCCAGCGCCCTACCTAAATTTAATTGTGTTCGATTTACTATTTACAAATTTAACTCAAGGCTCTAAAACGCATGTAGATAAAAATTCTGACTAATTCACTGAATATTCTTTATTTAAACTTTCTGATTACTGTCTTACTCCCAACGATGTAGCCTAAAGTCGACTGTCTACAAGTCTCTGTATGCAAAGCCCTAGCCATTAATAGTTAATTCAAATGGCGATGTTTTATCCTAATAGCTTATTTCATGTAACTTTTTTGAAGTCAAGATACAAGTTTTGTGAGTTCGTAAATCTATTTTTCGTTTGAACAGACATGATGAGTCCGCTATCTCCCATCTATTCTCTTGTAAAATGTATATTTCTTATCAGTAAAGGATGCTTATTCGTCTAGCTGAACACTTTGACGCGTTCATACAATTTATATCCAATTGTTTCTAAATTGTTGTCTCCATTAGATTAAATGTTGTTAATATATACAGATTAATTAATCCTTCATCGGACCTAAATGCTTCATTGTTTTCATTTCTTTGTTATTCAACCTGGCCTTTGAGTAGGTAAGACGTGAATCACTCGAGGCGAAAAAGAGACGAATGTTACTAAAAAAAATATTAAGTAGCTGAAGCAAAAAGAAAGATATGCAGGCTTTCATAGGTTCAGTAATGTAAGATGCAAAGAAGAGAACTTTATAGTAAACCATGAAACAATAAAACACGATTTAAAAACGTGACGTACACCTGGAAAAAACTTCCCAAAAGTGCAAATAATTTAGAGAAGATAGAGAAGTTAAAGATTGCCATTGTAATGCAGTTTATAAGCGATTGAAGAATTATGGAATTTCGTTGCGTTCTTTCTTGTGTCACTAGGTCCCGGGGTGATATAAAACCAAAAAGACTGCTTTGCCGACGTTTCCATACTTTTTATTATATTTTTCGATGCCTTAAATACAAATGTAGAATCAAATAACAGAAATTCATTTTTAAAAATATACGCGTGTAACACACAATCATATTCCGAATTTATGTGGGATGGTCCAATTAAAAACTGTACTAAATTAGTTTAGGATTAAGGGGAATATTAAAGTTACATAACTCATGTTGTTGCAAATTAACTTGTCCATAATTGCCGTTTTATTCAATCTTTCTCTTTGACCTAGATATTTGATTTTCTATTGTAGTTTTCAGCCTTTACCCAGGTTTTCAGGTTTACCCTTCTAAATCTTAGGGCTTCTGAGTCACTAAACATCTTGTTTCCAGCTTGACCTTTGAATCCTGTACTATTATATATCCCGTACCATACGGAATCTATGACAGGGAAAGAAATCTCCAATATACGTTATCGCCCTCTTAGCGGTAATTCCAACCATATTTTATAGACGTGAGGCCAAAAATAAAATGAAAATAATATTTCTTGTACCTCATATCTAGCGCCATGTATGCCCAAGAGGGGAGGATAAGAATGAGCTGGGAAGCCTTAGGGATATGCCAATACTTGGAGGGCTAGGAAATAGAGAGGAAATACTCCCTCAGCCCTAGATCAAGTAATAACTTCCCTCTCTCCGGATATAGGCTCCACTGACTTACAACAACTCACTGTCCCTCATAAACAACCTTCAAAACCGTCTGTCGCTCTGCTCACATTATGTAACTTACACGCTGTATATTTATTGTTTATAAAACAAAGAAAATATCTTCAAACCTTTCTTTATAAATTACTAATTTAAGGGCCTTAACCCTCGGTCGGGCGCGTCAAAAATATTCCGCCTTCGGGCGCGTGTATCTCAGAGATACAACCTCAACCGTTTTTACGGAAATACAGTTTTTTAATATATATTTTGCACTAAAATGTTCAGTGTGTAATTAGAAATCATATCTGAGGAAGTATTTGTTTGAAAGAAGTAAACAATTTTCAAAATTGACACGTACTATAATAAAATAAATCATGGTAGATAATATAACCAAGTTGGTTATAGATTCATTGTTATTAAAACCATGGACGATAATTTTAAAATATAATTAAAACATACAAATACCAAAAGAAATAGTTTAAATGCACATGTCTTAATTATTCACAATTCATTTTAGTTTGTGAACAATATAAACAAAATATCTAAATATAACTTCATTCAAAAATAAGTAGCACGAAATCACTTTTAGATAAGACTTATAAAAAATCATCTAAATTTTAATGTACCAATCCTTTTAAAAATACCAGTTTAATTATTATCTCTTTTGCAGAGCTGCATTACAATTAGTTAGTTCCACAAGGCCTGGAACTATGTTGTAAACAAATTTTGCTTTTGCAAATCTCACAAGAATAATGAGTAAACCTACATTTCTTTTCAGTTTTGCTTGGTTCACATCATTTTCTTTAGTTCGTTGTAGTGGAGGGACTTTTTTTATGCTGTTCTGTACTTGAGTTCAATGTATGGTCCAATGAGTCTCTGTAGTCGTCAAGTTTCGTCCCTAGTTCGGTTGGTAAACGTCTACTATTGTCACTGCGTCATACAATATTTTCTTGAATAAGTTCTTCTGAAAGCTCATGTATGAGCAAAATAATAGAAAAATTGGTTTATATAATTACATTCAATAAAGAGAAAGTTAATTGATGTATATATTTATGAAATACAGATTTCAAAAAAACTTCCGAGATCGGGCGCGTTGTATCTAGGAGATTAAACTGAATGACAGGTGAAACACACGACTCCATCAAACGCAGTGACACTACTGACCTTGAGGGGGGGGTCCTCTATACCACATAACTCGGAGCACTACACCACCAATCTCTGCTAAGAGGAGTGGCAAATATTTTTCTAGAAACTGTGTATCTGAGAGATCACGCGCCCGACGGAGGGTTAAACCAGTTAAATACAAAGCCCATTTTTTTTTCGGAGAGAGTCAAATGAAATTAAATATGATATGAAGTGGCTCCCTATGCAACTTGTATCATAAATATAACAGAGACAGGTGGAATAAAGTGTTAAACATTATTTATTTTAAATTACAAACATCGAGACGCGTATCCAACCCGGTGTATTGAACCCAAGAACAACATTTGCTGCTTAGTAACCAAGAACAGATGATATTAAATAATACAATAGATGATACATACTTAATATCATAATATAAATTGGATCAGCTAGCCAAAGCTTCTTCTAGCACTTCATGCCATTAGGCTTTGACTAAACAGAACACGAATTCGAATTATTCTTTAGCAGATTTCCCATAGGGGAAATCAGCTATAGCTGGGTCTACTCATTCAAAAATTGTCTTTAAATGTGAGATGAAAAAAATGAGGCCAATTCAAAATTTTATGTATATATTATTTGTCTGTTAACTCTTTAGATGTCACAATATTTACCTGATCGATATCAAATTCGATATTTGAACGGTTTAATTAAAAATGAAGATCAAGTTAGTTAACGGCTAAAATCGGACCAGTGGGAGTGGGGGGGGGGAGTTTGAGAGAATTTCGAAAATTTGAAATATCTCCGTTATTATGGGTTGGATCGAAAATTTGTATAAAATAAATCTTATTGCAAATGTAATGTACTATAAATATTGTTATGTACGTTGTTTCATTATCTTGATTATTAACCGAGATATTTCCTTTTTTTAGTTTTAGGATCTCAGTAAATCCCCACTTCTACACCTGTCATATTAACAATAAGCTGTTATATAATGAAGCATATAATTTGAATTCTAAATACCAAATATTTTTCTCGTTGAACATTTACGTTTTGAGTTAAAATAAGTGGGAAATCTGTTTGTTTATGGCAGCCCCTGCGTGACTGACTTTTTGGTTCAAAGGCACTATGAATTCATGTTATCAGGTGTGTCAAAACCAATATCCTTACAAATATTTACATTATCTGTTAATTCAGAAAATATAAACACTATTTAAAAACGCAAAAACTAATATAATTAATTCAAAAATAGGTCATATTTACTTCTCCTAATAAAGTTATATTACATATATGTACAGCATCACCATTCGGGTGTGCCTTGGGGAGGTGGGACGGGATCTAGCTGGAAGAGCTTGTAATTCTCTGAGGCCAACTTTATCTGACAACATCATAATTAATTGAACTATATATAGCTAAAATGGTGCTAGCTGTGTAATTAATTAAAGGCGTTTTTAATTTATTATGGAGGTAGAAAAATTGCTTGAAAGTGAATATAAGTAACAATCAAGAATAAATTTGTGCAAGTGAATTCCAAATTTTCTTTATTTGCGAAAAGGGTTGCAACCACATAATAAACGTTGTTACAGTCTGTTGGACAGACACTAATGGGGAGACAATAAAGGACTTTAAAGAGGCTGGGAATTTAAACTCAAACTACCTAAATCCTCCCCGGGCTTATTGGTACTATGTTATGAAGGCTTCGTGCAATTCGGAAAATAAATCTGATGACAAGAAAAACTTATAAATAGAATTTTAAATTGCGTGTATGTATTGGATTCAATTACGAATATGTGGGCTATACGTATAATATGTAGGTAAGATAGGTTTTATGTATAATAAATAGGTAAGATAGGTTATATGAATAATGTAATTATTGGAGTTAATTATTTAAATTAAGTAATTATTGGAGTCTGACTGAACAGAGGCAGTGATCCTCGAATTGCAGGCGCCCATTTGAAACTTTCGGCCCGCGATGTAAATATTCAGCAAATGGCTGTGAGGAGGTCTGACTAGGACTCACTCCGTGGATGTTTGTGGGTCATGGACTCTCTGTAAGATTGAATTAAAAATTTAAAGATTATAAATTGGATGAACCACTGGTATGGGGGTGCCCTAAGGTACAGCAGGGGGGAGGGGAGAAGAATACGGATAAAAATAAAAAGGTGCTATAGTATAAGTGGCCAGGAGTCTGTTTTTACGTTACGTTATTTGGATTATTTTCTTTAGTATTCCTTTAACGCACGTAATATATGGACAATTTACAATGATTATAACGCATGCAGTCAGAGTACAGGATATTTTTTAAAAAATGTGTACCACTTATGTTCTCTAAATTCCTTTTAACAGGAATTAGACCTCTTTTTTGAACGACATAAAAACCATTTCATTTATTATTTTTTTAATCTATTATATTTAACTCTTGGCTTTCACACTTCGGGTAAAAGGTAAAGCAATATCCAACTCCGAATTCTATTAGCAATTACTTTGCTATTCAGAAAGGCGATCTAGATTAATGCATATTTGTAGACCGCTATTACTTCTTAATTTCAGGCTTATATATCCTTCGAATTAGATGATTCGATTAAGGGTCTGGTCCTCCTTGAATTCAATTTAGGTTATGTAGCCATCGCACGTAGCTTCTCAGGTTGATTTCATGTGAATGCAAAAGTTTATAATATTTATGGCTTCTAGTCTGCCTTGTCTTCGATTTACTTTCAACATTCTTTCGTCTTTTTGGTACTACAAAGCCAATCTGATTCATTTGAAGGTGCCAACACTATATAAAAATGGTGGTAACACATAAGAGATGATAGCTTTGATCTTGAAACCACCACTCAAATAGGTCTACTTTCGTCAATGTATCCATTCAGGTGACAACATTTGGCCTATTGATATTACCTAAGATGACCCCTCTAATGTTCGGGAAAGTTATATCAGTGTATTCCCATTATTCAACGAAATTTCAGAAGCATTGAATGAAACTAATGACTCTGTACATCTTTTTAGACCAATCTTCAGCACTCTATTCAAGAGCTAACTATTCAATATATTGAAGGCTCAGGTTAGCCATTTGAAGTAAAGCGTTTCCTTAATCTCGCATCGTGATCCTAGAGTGGCGAGTTTGATTCCCGTCTGGAAATTAGGAATTTATTTAGTGACGAACTCATAAATTAAAATCCTTAGTAACATCCTTGCTAAGAAGGGTTGTAACTTGTAGATAACTCGTCCAAACTAGTCTAGAAGCGAAAAGTGTAAAATAAATAATAATTATTCTATTGAAATAATTTATTTATTATTTAATAACGTTCATGTTTTGCAACTCAGGCTAATTGGGACGGGACCCTTTTCTAGCCAGGGTGGGATTTAGGATGTTATTTAATGAATTTCGTCACTAAATAATTTCCTTTGCCCAGGCAAGAATCGAACTCGCCACTCTAGGTTTACCATGTGAGATTAAGGTCAACGCTTTAACTCACATGGCTAACCTGAGCCCCAGTATTAAAATAAAATACATGAGTATCAATTTTCCATGGAATAGTTCATTTAAATGGATTTATAGTTTATTTATTTAATAACGTCCACTTTCTGCTACTATTGCTAATAGGGACTGGCTATCTACAGGTTTCCAACCTTTTCTAGCCAGGGTAGGACTAAGGGTTTTATTTAATGACTTCGTCTCTAAATAAATTCCTATTTACCTAGGCGAAAATCGAACTCGCAACTCTAATTTTACCATGTGAAAAAGGTTTTATACGTGATTCGCCAAAAGTCTGTAGAATATAATTTACGATCTTATTTCGTCTTTATATCTTTTTATTGTCATCGTGGATTTCAGGCTAACCATACATGGCCAAAATTTGATCTCAAATTTAGTGTATGCAATCGATTCACAAGATGAATAGACTTTTATTCAGGGACTCACTAGAAATCCTTCATCATCCCCGTAGATAAGAAAGTGTAGTAACCTAAAGATAGATCGATCTGTAGCAGTAGAAGTATAAATTAGAAGTTAAAAAATAACAATTTGTTTTGTTATTGCTATCGTTATGGCATGAAAGGAGTTCACATTCATGTGTATTGAGTTTATGATGTAACCCAAGGAAGGTTGCTTGAGCATTTTTAATTTTTTAAATATATTTTTACAACACAAAAAAGGAGTTCCAAACAAATTAAAAAAAAAAGTTTTATCTTACACCCTTTATTTGTGGTGGACATTTTCGTTTAGAAAAGCGGTTTTTCACTTTGAATACATTAGCGTTAAATTAATTATATCTGGTAGATTGGGAACATTTTGTCAATAAAATGTATACAACTTAAGTAAGGAATTATATACCGAATGAAATAGCCAATAAAAATAATTTTAGTGAGTTTAATTCAGCGCTAATTGTTTATTGTATTTTAGCTGAACTTGTGCTTCTATACTGGCATTTACTATGCTTACCAGATGTCCAATGTAAAACGAGGAGACAATAATGCTTATTGAGCCCCTAAATCTGTAGAGCTCCATAGTGCTTCAGAAGCTACAGTAATTGGAAACTGTTAGGTTTTAATTTTGGAAAGAATTGGCCTTCACAATGAAAAAAAAAAATGGAGGCTAATAAAGTTGAGCATGAATGAGGGTGGGGATTGGAATGGATCCGAAGAGCAGCTATTACAGTTTAATTAAAGCGGGCAATTAGAATCTCGCTGGTGGAAATTAACTCTTTGGTCACGAGGAGTTAAAACCGGAAAGGCACACCGCCATTTCCTACTGCGGTAGTTTCCGAAATCCACTCCTCAGCTGCTTTCCGCTTTCTCTTTCCATGAATTGCTGTCGCCCAAATGGGAGGCAACTATTATTTCTAATGCCTCTTGTGACATAGTGGCGTGATTAACTCAAGAAGAACTTTATTTTACCCATTTGCATGACGAGACATGTAGATAAATCTCTTGGTTTGCTTATCTTGTAATTTATCCCGTTATATTTGTTAATAACGTTAACCTGGTTAATATTTGGAATAGTATGAGTCCGTGACGCAAGGGTTGTGTAAACTAAGCATATTTCACCCTTGAAGTTTAACAATAGACAAATCTAAATACTGGTAACACAACACCACTGTGAAAATTAAATGAATAAATACAAACGGTAATAAGAAATCTTTAATTCAATTTTAATAACCTTCCGACAGGAAGCGTTGGAAATGTAAACAAACAGGTCTGGCAACTGTAGGATGTGATATTAAAACATATGTGGTATTATACACATCCTAAAAGTGTACCACGTGATATTAGCTACATTTGTTTTGTTATAAATAATCTATAGTTTCTTGAGTCAAAATAAATACAGTTGTTGTACTGTTTATATCGTGGTTCTCAATATCTTACACCCACCTCTTACCGGAAAGAAAAACACTTACTGAAATAGATCAGGATATATCACACTAACTTTATTGAAAGCTATTTACTATATCTAGTACTGTAATTTATAATGTATCAGTATAATTTTTATCTCAATCGATCAAATTTTAGTAGTTCAACAACTTAAAACGGGGGGTCACCAGAACATATTTGCATGCTTCTCGTATTATAAAGGTCTCTTGGAAACAATATTTGGCATTTAAGCTTTCAAAAAATTTCAAAAATCGCGTCATGAGTTCGATCTCATTAGCTGATTTTCCTATGCGAAATCTGTTAAAAGCCAATAGTGAAAACATGTTTTCTCTACTTTATCTGCAACGAAAATTTATTTATATAGTGAAACACAACTTGTGACGGTATTATAAAATTTTGATCGGAGGTCAAAATGTGATGTTGATGAAAAAACTGTATTATTTCCCAAAATCTGGAGTTGAGAAGCTACACCAAAGTCTAGTCCGTTCGAAAGACTGGTTCAGTCCCAACTTTGGTGTCGGAATGAAATGTTTGGAAAGTTTTGACAGAGGCTGGGCTTTTGAAGGTCAGAAGTTGATGTGGAGATAGTGGTTCGTTATTGACGGGTTACTTTGTCTGAAAACAGCAACGCGGCTACATAATCATTTTCTGTTTAACGGTCAAAACAGGTAGTATGGCATTACAAAGAGTCTGATGAATTAAAGAATCTTGTGCCAGAAACAAGCATACATCATCAATTTTCTGTTTAACGGACAAAACAGGTAGTATGGGCATTACAAAGAGTCTGATGAATTAAAGAATCTTATGCCAGAAACAAGCATACATCATCATTTTCTGTTTAACGGACAAAACAGGTAGTATGGGCATTACAAAGAGTCTGATGAATTAAAGAATCTTGTGCCAGAAACAAGCATACATCATCATTATCTGTTTAACGGTCAAAACAGGTAGTATGGGCATTACAAAGAGTCTGTTAAATTAAAGAATCTTGTACCAGAAACAAGCATACATCATCATCATTTTCTGTTTAACGGTCAAAACAGGTAGTATGGGCATTACAAAGAGTCTGATGAATTAAAGAATCTTGTGCCAGAAACAAGCATACATCATCATTATCTGTTTAACGGTCAAAACAGGTAGTATGGGCATTACAAAGAGTCTGTTAAATTAAAGAATCTTGTACCAGAAACAAGCATACATCATCATTTTCTGTTTAACGGTCAAAACAGGTAGTATGGGCATTACAAAGAGTCTGATGAATTAAAGAATCTTGTGCCAGAAACAAGCATACATCATCATTATCTGTTTAACGGTCAAAACAGGTAGTATGGGCATTACAAGGAGTCTGTTAAATTAAAGAATCTTGTACCAGAAACAAGCATACATCATCATTTTCTGTTTAACGGTCAAAACAGGTAGTATGGGCATTACAAAGAGTCTGATGAATTAAAGAATCTTGTGCCAGAAACAAGCATACATCATCATTTTCTGTTTAACGGCCAAAACAGGTAGTATGGGCATTACAAAGAGTCTGATGAATTAAAGAATCTTGTGCCAGAAACAAGCATACATCATCATTTTCTGTTTAACGGTCAAAACAGGTAGTATGGGCATTACAAAGAGTCTGATGAATTAAAGAATCTTATGCCAGAAACAAGCATACATAATCATTTTCTGTTTAACGGACAAAACAGGTAGTATGGGCATTACAAAGAGTCTGATGAATTAAAGAATCTTATGCCAGAAACAAGCATACATAATCATTTTCTGTTTAACGGACAAAACAGGTAGTATGGGCATTACAAAGAGTCTGATGAATTACAGAATCTTGTGCCAGAAACAAGCATACATCATCATTTTCTGTTTAACGGTCAAAACAGGTAGTATGGGCATTACAAAGAGTCTGATGAATTAAAGAATCTTGTGCCAGAAACAAGCATACATCATCATTTTCTGTTTAACGGTCAAAACAGGTAGTATGGGCATTACAAAGAGTCTGATGAATTAAAGAATCTTATGCCAGAAACAAGCATACATCATCATTTTCTGTTTAACGGACAAAACAGGTAGTATGGGCATTACAAAGAGTCTGATGAATTAAAGAATCTTATGCCAGAAACAAGCATACATAATCATTTTCTGTTTAACGGACAAAACAGGTAGTATGGGCATTACAAAGAGTCTGATGAATTAAAGAATCTTATGCCAGAAACAAGCATACATCATCATTTTCTGTTTAACGGTCAAAACAGGTAGTATGGGCATTACAAAGAGTCTGATAATTAAAGAATCTTGTGCTAGAAACAAGCATACATCATCATTTTCTGTTTAACGGACAAAACAGGTAGTATGAGCATTACAAAGAGTCTGATAAATTAAAGAATCTTGTGCCAGAAACAAGCATACATCATCAATTTTCTGTTTAACGGTCAAAACAGGTAGTATGGGCATTACAAAGCGTCTGATAATTAAAGAATCTTGGTCTGATGAATTAAAGAATATTGTGCCATAAACAAGCATACATCATCATTTTCTGTTTAACGGTGATCACAGGTAGTATGGGCATTACAAATCGTCTGATGACTTAAAGAATCTTGTGCCAGAAAAAAGCATACATCATCATTTTTTCTGTTTAACGGACAAAACAGGTAGTATGGGCATTACAAAGAGTCTGATGAATTAAAGAATCTTGTGCCAGAAACAAGCATACATCATCATTTTCTGTTTAACGGTCAAAACAGGTAGTATGGGCATTACAAAGAGTCTGATGAATTAAAGAATCTTGTGCCAGAAACAAGCATACATCATCATTTTCTGTTTAACGGTCAAAACAGGTAGTATGGGCATTACAAATAGTCTGAGGAATTAAAGAATCTTGTGCCAGAAACAAGCATACATCATCATTTTCTGTTTAACGGTCAAAACAGGTAGTATGGGCATTACAAAGAGTCTGATGAATTAAAGAATCTTGTGCCAGAAACAAGCATACATCATCATTTTCTGTTTAACGGTCAAAACAGGTAGTATGGGCATTACAAAGAGTCTGATGAATTAAAGAATCTTGTGCCAGAAACAAGCATACATCATCATTTTCTGTTTAACGGTCAAAACAGGTAGTATGGGCATTACAAAGAGTCTGATAAATTAAATTAAAGAATCTTGTGCCAGAAACAAGCATACATCATCATTTTCTGTTTAACGGTCAAAACAGGTAGTATGGGCATTACAAATAGTCTGATGAATTAAAGAATCTTGTGCCAGAAACAAGCATACATCATCATTTTCTGTTTAACGGCCAAAACAGGTAGTATGGGCATTACAAAGAGTCTGATGAATTAAAGAATCTTGTGCCAGAAACAAGCATACATCATCATTTTCTGTTTAACGGTCAAAACAGGTAGTATGGGCATTACAAAGAGTCTGATGAATTAAAGAATCTTGTGCCAGAAACAAGCATACATCATCATTTTCTGTTTAACGGCCAAAACAGGTAGTATGGGCATTACAAAGAGTCTGATGAATTAAAGAATCTTGTGCCAGAAACAAGCATACATCATCATTTTCTGTTTAACGGTCAAAACAGGTAGTATGGGCATTACAAAGAGTCTGATGAATTACAGAATCTTGTGCCAGAAACAAGCATACATCATCATTTACTAGCTTTTAGCAGCTGTGCTTCGCGTACTGAGTATTACTGACTTTAAGGATTATTATTTCTTTACACAAAACATGATACAATTTTCATTCGCAAAATCTTATAGGAAAAGTGACCCATTCACAGTTAACGTTTTCCATTAATACATATATTGTAGCAATTCTAAAAACGTTCTTGTACTTTTTAATCCCTTTTTGATTCTACTCAAAATTAATTAGCATTTGCAATTTTGTTAGAAGAAAATGTAGGGTGTTTATATTTCAAATGTTTCTGAAAAGAAAACAAAATAAGACTTTTTATTATTAGTAGACCTTCGGCCAGAAAAGTTAGCTATTATTAGTTTATCATATATATATTTATATACAATCATACATATATATTTAGTGGTACGTCTGTAATTTCTATCATTGAGTTTTAAACAGTGTTTAAGTCCCGCTCTGAGACTTAAATCAAGCATTCAATTTTCAATTGTTTCCTTGAGGAAGTAAATTCAATCTTTTCCTCTTAAAGATGTAAATAAGTATCTTTATTCAAACTCGTTAAAACTTTTTAAGTAAAGTAAAAGCATTCCTTTACAACTTGAAGGGTGGCAAATTTAAGTCATTATATCTTTATATAAAACAAAAGATAGTGATTAGTGAAGTAATCGTATTAACTAAGAAACATTTTAACATTGTCATTGCTTGATAGTAAAATACCCGACATAGCTTATGTGAACTTCAATTAATTGTAATAATATCGTAAACCTTCCTACCATTGTTTAATTTTTTAAAATTTTTAGAAATCTAATTTTCAAGCAATGATATTTTATAACGTGACCGATTACATAATAACAAAATAAACCAATATTTATTTTTTAAAAAAAAACAAAAAAATCCTCTTACTTTGAGGATTACTGACTTTTAAGCAACCCCAAACAAATACAATTACAAATAATAAAATATGCGTACAGTTTAAATTAAAATAGGTCACCTACAAAACATTGATGAAAATATAAATAAAAAGAAATTCAATAATTCTTGAGAAAGAGAAAGTCGAATAAAAGCTTCACAGCTTCTCATTAAAAAGTTCTCAACATAAAGAATCGAGACTTACGCCTACGAATGAAAAGGACGCTAAATTCTTAAAATATTCAGTTAGGACGCTAAAAGAAAGTTCCGCAAACATTTCTCAAGTATTTTTCATGTAGATTATTAAACATTCAGAAGCTGAATTCAGGACAACAGCCTCGTCTTTACAAACAACATCAAGCAATGGCTTTGCCATCATGGAATATTAAAAGAAAGAAATCCTACTGCAAATCACTAATAGAATGGTATTTTAACGAAATCTAGTACAGGGTCAGTGACCTATCCAATCCCTGGGGTGTTCCGTAGCTTCCAGCTATTTTTACCTGAGCTACAACATTTTTATTAATGAAAATTCTGGAAAATGAGCAGAATTTCAATCTGGAAATGGGGAAAAACGTCACCATGTATTTAAAATGCACACTCCTCCCTTATATTCTCAATTGCTTCGTTTGGTATATTGCTCAAAAAATCGAAACCGGGTTTTTGTAAAATGTCATTTAATAATCTCCACATCATACTATGCGTACTTGGGGCGTGTGATCTAGAGGTCACTGCCTTTTCTAGTGAAGGGTGGGACTAAGGATTTTATTTACTTTATTGTTCACGACTCCAGGTTTACCATGTTAAGACCACCGCTTTAACTCACATGGCTAACCTGGGCCAAAAAACTGAATTTGCTTGAAACATGGCCATCATTTGGCAAGACCTCTACGCCAACTTTATCCTACTATGGGGAGTCGGGACGGGTAACATACAGAGCACCTTCATTTTAAGGTCTGTCTATTATTTAATAAAGATTATTAGAAGGAAATGGTCCACTGAGGTTCAAATTTTCAATAGTATTTTTTTTCCAGACTCATTGATATTGCTCAATCTACAAGTAAAGACAAGCATTACATTTTTAACGAAATTATTGTTAATACAAGTATTGTTAATTGTATGTTATCTAACGTAAGACTTGAACTTCTTTGTGATATTCAAAAATGTGGCAAAGACATTTTTCCACCTGCATAGTTTCATATAAAAACCAGGAATTTCTAAATTAAATAGAAGACATACTCCCGATGCAAAGAAATGAAATTTGGCTGAAGCTTGACGCTTCTCCATCTCGCTTCTCAATCACTCTCGATCAACAATAAGGGAAATCTTTCCCCAACGCTGTATCTGTCGCAGCTTGCACATTGAGTGGCCACCCAGGTCATCCGATCTGACAGTATTGGATTATTTTCAAGGGTCAAAGGCATCTTTACCAGAACAGTTCACAAAATATTGAGTGGCGAGTTTGATTCTTGCCTGGTCAGAGGAAATTATTTAGTGACGGAATTCATTAAATAACATCCTAGGTCCCACTCTGGCTAGAAAAGGGTGGTAACCTGTAGATAACCCGTCCCAATTAATCTGAGTTGCAAAAAGTGGACGTTGATAAATAATAATAACAAAATATTGAGAACATGAAAAATAAAATCAGATTGGCGATGAATCCAATTTTAGTAGCAGAAACACACAGTGTCAAAAGGGACTTCAAATATCGTCTTGCCGAAGTGAATAAATGAGGAAGGACGCATTTTCGAGTATTTGTAAATACTGAAGTATATATAGTTTTGAACAGACCTCACTTTCATCATCTTCTAGGAAGAAGGATCGATAGAGTTGGGGGAAATTTTTCAGAACGTCAATAGCTGATTTCCCTTAGGAGTTCACTGGAAAATCTATCGGTTCTAAATCTTTGTAAATTTCCTCCTATCCGAGAGAACCTTGTTCAGTTCTTTCCTTATTTAGCAGCCAAACGACGTGAATACTTTAATGGCTTATTGGTTTCACATAATCTTCGTGGGGGGGGGGAATCTAAATGGGACACTTATTAAAGGCATAGAGATCCATAATCCTAACTCGCACTCTGCTATAAATGTATGCATCATTACTGCCTGTGAGAAAATATTTGGAAAAGAATATTTTCAGTTTGAAAAATGTTATTTGCTTACTTTTATTTTTTCCTTGTTTTCAAGTTCTGTGGCCCATCATTATGTATTTTGCCTGGTAATTGGACCTTAATAACTTACAGGAGATTTTCCTCAATGAAAATCAGCTATTTTTATTAGTATATTTATTATAATTAATTCATTTGTATGCACACAATAAAATATCTAACTTCTTTATTCAATTATGTGGTAATAAAATTAATTGCAACGATTAACATTGTTTTGTTTTTCACTTATTCTGATTGTGAATTATTATTATATGTCAAAGTACCCACTATAATTAGAATATCGAAAAGAAATAGAATGAAAATACTAAATAATCTAAATACTTCAGTTATTATTTTAAACAACAAATTCAAATTTTTTAATATAGAAGTTATAAACTTTTCTTAATATCTCGAAAGAGGAATAACTTTATTTTAAAAATTAATAGTATGCAAGAATTTTATGTATTCACACAAAAGCTTGATTTTGTAGGTTGTTTTTTCCCTACCAGGTTATTATTAATATTATCTACATTGTCTGGTGTTCCATATATTTTGGAAAGCCAAAAATTAGGATCAAAACTAATATTAAGATAATTATTTTTAAGGGAAAGCTTTATTCACAAATAAAGGAGATGTCACCTATTGAAGTTGCTCTTCATCAAATGAATTAAATACTGAAAGTTTCGAAAATAAAACGGAAAAAATATTGATATTACTGAATAAAATTTAACTTTATGGTATTATTATTACTCTTTAAAAAAATATAAAATATGTTGTAGTTTCTTGAGAGATGTATATAAGCCATATTTTCTTCAAGCAATAAAATTTAATGTGAAATACTCCTCTGACAATGCATTTCATTCTGTTGGAGACATATCGCGTTCAACCTTTTAGTGGTGTAATTTCCGTTTAGTATTTATTTCTGTACATAAACACCTATTTAAATGTATCAAAATTATCTCTTGTAAAGCAGTACATTTTGTGTAAGCAGGTATCTGCTTAGTTTGCATAGCCACATGGCCAAGGGTTATTGTTTTATTTCCCGTTCACAAGCCATAACGAAGAGACATTTTAATTCTACTTCATGTATTTTTAGTTTGAATAATTTCCAAAAGCTGGTATCAATAAAAGCCTTAGAAATTGAAATGGATAGGATGACGTGTTAAATAGAAGGCACCACCATGATGGTGTAGATGCTGCTTATTGGGCATGTAGCCTCATCAGTATGCAGGCCGTGAGGTCACGAATATCCCTCCCAGCTTCTGGAGGTCTTACCTGGATAACACTCAGAATAATCATTTCTACGAATATTATATTGGGATCTTGTATTACTTGGAAAGAGGGTCGGATGATTCCATCTGTCTTATCTCACTCTCAGTTCCATGAGTTCCGAAATGCTAAATTAGCTAGAAAAGAGATCTGAAATTCATTAGCAGGGTAATTTCGACTTCACTACCCTGCTATGCCTGAACGGGTATGTGTATTGACAAATTTTCTACTCTACTTCTATTGAGGGAAGCTGAGAAGCTTATTTGATGAGGCAGTGACCCAAGAGAAACCCATGGGTGAACCTAACCTTGCTGTTTAATGGTTTTAACATATTAAGGTGAACAGAACATCTTAATAGAGACATAGGGAAAGTGATGGGCACACTCTATATGCTTCGGTTCAAATAATTCTAGTCTTTACTCAATCACAATATAATTAGTTAATTAATTTGTAAAATACATTAATATATATCTTTATATAGATACCATGTATAATTAATCAACATAATTATAAATAATTTAAGAGGTTTATAAAATTTATATTTATAGTAAATAGTGATGGAATTTAAGATTCCTGTTTCTGGATCGGCAATACTGGAATTTCATTCATCTGCAAAAATTTGTATAACTTTTAATAAATAATCAGAAAGCACGAAAGTTAAATCGAAATATAGGGGGCCATACACGATATTAATTAATTTTACTTGTGGAAATTTCAAACTGTTGGAAGAAATACTTACATAGTATCACACACAAAAACTACTTTAAACACATTAAATGAAATAAATCAGTCTCAAAACAGAATCCAGATAAAATCGAACGGAAAACTGTTTACACTTGAAGTTTAAGACAGATTTGAGTCAGGAGGGCTGCTCTCTCGAGGAAGAGCAATTTAACTAAAACTAAATTAATTTTTTTATTGTACATCGTTTATATTATTGACATCAATTTTTGAACTTATTTGTGCGTCGTATGTAGGCTTGTGAAAAAGAAATATTTTTCGTACGGTGGCAAAACTGCGCTATTTGTGTGTAACTGATACTATCTATAACAAATTTGATGGGGGCGCCGTATGACTGTGTTATACTCTTATTTAACTTATTAAACAGCATTCATTGCTTTATTTCATTTGACAGTTGTACTCGTTCTCTCCGTTCCAATATATCGGATCGAAAAATGTTAGAATTTAATTTAAAAGAATAGATAATAACTAAAAAAAAGGTCCTCTACATTATTTTAATACCTGAAATATGTGAGAAAATATTTCCTCCTTAGTCAATCATTTAATCAAGGGGGGAGAATGTGCGCCAACTATACTTTATAACAACCCCAAATATGAAATTTTAATATCCTAAGACCAGCTTCTTTTTAATCAAGTGAGGTACCTAGAGAGGTTCCTCTGAAACTTATCAAATTGAGTTCAAAGAGGTTCAAATCTAATAATGTCGTTGAAATCTGAAACCGACCAATTTTTGCGATTGCAATACTTTCTTTACTTCCTTGTGCAAGGATGTAAAATGAAGCATTATAAATCATGTTAGAGTGATTTAGCTAAATCGATGGAGACCCATTTCGGAAAAGAATAAGCCCAAACAAAATTGTTTCAATTTAAAGATATTGATGAGCTATTGTACTTATTATGTAAACCCTTTGTTTACGGAGATAATATTTTAGGATGAATATCTCTTGAGTAGATTCCATCAAGTCCATATGGCCCTTGTACAGAAGGTTGAGATCTGTTCATCTCGTCTGGTGTAGGGACGACCTCTGTTTCGGACAATTCCATAGGATCCAACTCAAGGACCCTCTTCGTTGAGAGCTTGTCTATGTGTCCGGCATTTCATTTTCCTATTGACGATTTTCACAAAGATGTCCTACATACCTGGTAGATTTTAACAGATAAATTATCGATATCACTTCTGTCCATTTCTTACCTACTATTATTGTAATCACGCTTACGCTTGAGACTTGATGTAACAATAAGAAGACAGTGGATGGTCAAAATATAAGTACAAAATACTTAAAGATAAAATTCACACTCCGAATGAAGGTCCATCAGAGGTTTGGTTGATGAGCGAGAGTTAAGGTGTGATACGTTATATACAACATTTCACAATTAATGAATGTAAAAGAAGTCCGTCCCGCAAGGGCTGTATACACTAAGCAGATTTCTCACGTGCGTCACGTATTTGCATTTATCTCAAAACGTAAAATTTCATTGCCATTGTTAATATGGCATGAGTAGGAGTGGGGGTTTTCTGAAGTCCAAAAACAAAAAAAATGCAAATATCTCGGTTAATCATGATAGTGAAAAAACCTATAAAACAACATTTATAGAGCATTACATATTGCAATAAGATTGGTCCTATACAATATTTCGAAGCGGAGATATTAAGAATTTTCGAAATTCCCTCCTCTAACCCCATCCCTCCTCCTGGCCGGATTTCAGACATTAACGAGCTTGATCTTTAGTTTTACATAAAACGTTTAAATATCAAGTTTGGTAACTATCAAACAAAAATTGTGACCTCTAGAGCGTTAACAGACAAGTATGCATAGGAAATGTGTAAATTTGCTTTTTGAACGGACCTCATTCCTCGTCATCTTCTGGATAGAATCGATGGACATTTGAAGAAATGTTTCGAAATTCACATCATGAGTACGACCGCAATAGCTGATTTCCCTTGAGAGAAATCTGCTAAAACAGATACCAGAGATCGTGAAATCATTTATCTCAATAAATTTGGCTATATATAACATTTAAACACAACGTTGCTAATATAACACGAGTCTTGCCTAATATCTAGTAAAGATTAAAATATCAAAGAGATTCTGGAATCATTTGCAAATTAGTCGAGAAATTCAAGCTTATATCTGTATTATAAAATTATATTATCTGTAAATATATAATAAAAAGCAAAAGTCCGTCACGCAGGGGCTGCGTAAACTAAGCAGATTCTCCACGTGAAGTTTTTCAATAGAGAAATCTGCCTAATAACAACTGTAGTAGTAAGAAACCTCTAAACCTAAAACATTATTTAGGGCGTAATAACCCAGTAGTTTCTCGACCCAAAAAACAGTTCACCTAACCTCTCTAAACCTATTCACAAGGGACGAATAGTTATGGAAACGGCCGCCAGAGCTCTCGGCGGAAAGTCCGAACATAGCCACTCCTGGCGACCACACACAGAATACAAATGCAAATATCTCGGTTAATATTCAAGATACAGAATAAATGTATAGAACAATATTTATAGTAAATTTAATTTGCAATAAGATTTATTATATATAATTTTTCGATCCGACGCATAATAACGGAGATATTTTGAATTTTCAAAAATCCCCCCTTTAAACCCCCCCTCCCACTGGTCCGATTTCAGCCATTAACTTGATCTTCCTTTTTACATAAAACGATTAAATTCCGAGTTTGGTAACGATCAAACAAAAATTGCGACCGCTAGAGCGTTAACAGACAAATATATATATATATATATATATATATATATATATATATATAATTGAACAGACCGGGAAATCTGCTAAAAAGAAATTCACATTTATACTGAAATGTGTGTAAATGTCATGGTTTTATTTTTAAAATTAACACCCACTTTATGCCACTATCTACTATCCCCTACTGAATTTTGACTGATTTTCCTTAAGGTAAAACATTTATGAGACTTTTGTTTTCAAAATTTTATTCTTACGTCCACCTGCTTACCTGATAGATGGAGAAAATGAGGTCTACAGCAATCTAGTGGTGTGTATGTGTTTTTGTACGTATATAAACAACTCTGGGCCTATTTATGCATATTTATATTGTTATGCCAATTCAGTAGATGCTGTAATTCACCTACCAAACTCCATATTTAACCACTTCGTCCGAGAACTAAGGTTGATTTATCCCCCTACAAAAGGTTAACATCGAACCAAATGGAGGGAAGGAGATTCCGAGAAAGCATGAACAGAAACCTATGCTACCCAGGTGTTCTTTTGCGTACTAATTAATGCTAAAGTAAAAGGAAATCTGGATATACTATTAATGGAACAGTGTATAAACGATTCAAGAGCAGGATATTTGATTGTAGTAAGATATTTAGCCTATTGTCTCATGCTATATCCTATATTAAGGTATAACAAAGGCCGTGAACGGCTTACTACTCTATATGGCTGTGAACAGCTGTCTGTAGCTACTTATGATTCCAAACCCTTCTGTAAGGTCTGCTTTGTCCCTTCATATTGCAAGCTGTTCCATTTCTCTTTGAGCCCTTGTAGAACCCTTTCATAATTTAATTACAACTGTAATAATTGGATCTCAAATCTCCATTAGCCCTATTCATTACTAATATCGACATTTCTAGGATAGCGCAGAAATTACGAGTGTAAATAAATAAGTGTCCATTATTGTTTATTACAATATTCATAATCAATATTAGATCTAATTCATAATTTAAGTAATTGTACTGGAAAACATCCAAAATTTCAAAGAAGATTTTGGGATATCGACTAGTTCATATTTCTTTGTTGCACATTTAGTATGTTGTAGTAAGGACTAAGGGAATAAACAAAAAGTATTTCTTTTGCAATATTTGATTACTTCCATTCTTGGAATAAATAAACGCTATTTATCAACAACCACATTGTGCCTCTAAGGCTAATTAAGACGAGTAATCTACAGGTTACCACTCTTTTCTAGCGACGGTGCTACTAAAGTTTTTATTTAACGAGTACGTCACGACTTGAGGGTTAACCTATCACTGGAATAAAGTACCTATTTTTCTAAAAGATAACTACCAAAACAGAGTTTAATTGACCCACTTACGACTGTGCTTTAACAGATTTAACCCTAAACATCTTAACTCATTCCTCGATGAGTAGGAATTGTGAAAAAAAAAGGAGACAAGCCAAAGAAAAGAACTAAAATGAAACAGGAAAGCCAATAAAACCCAATTTGAAGAGAACTCTTCGAATCTTGAGAGGCCGAACCAAGATACAAGACCACCTGATCGATTTGGTTTTTAAAGGGACAGATATGTTTGGAATGCTACTAGTTATTGTCACATGATTGTTAAGATTCATTATAGTGTGATTCATTTTTAAATTAACACTGAGTATATGCTGCTAATACTAATCGGTATCATACATAAATCCTGTTAGCATACGATTTTTTACTAATATATATTTTATAAAAGTAATAAGTAGTTAAATAAAATAATTAACATTCTATTTGTAATTCCCTAACAATATTGCCTACCTCCAAGCTTGTGTCTCCTGGCTTCAGTTTGAAGTTCCTAAATATCTTAACAACTTGTCCAGCACTCTACACATGCAAGGAGTTTTCTCCAACAAGTGTACTTCTCGTTTTGATATTCCAAGCACTGAGAATTTTGTACTTATTTGGTTGTATTGTAAAAAAAAATAAAATAAAAAAAAATAAAAAAATAAAAAGACAAAGACAAAATTTTGGAACAAGCAACAAGTCACATAGTACAACGTACAATCCCTTTTATAGAAGTGTCTGTCATTATACCAGCCCCCAACCCGAAGATTATCTTAAATTCAAAGTAAATATGGAGAAAGTAAGATTAGTCAGTCAACTTAGAATTTAACGACTACTTGAAGCTGTATCACAATAAAAAAGTGAAAGTAATTTAATCCGGAGAAATTTGTGAATGCTGCCAGGAATTTATAACGAACGGATTAAAACATTTATTATTGCAATACTCGTACAGAGAGCAATATTTGAAGAAGTTTATAGCCCAAGTGATGACTTACTGTCACTGGAAAATATCCTTCACATTGAGGACATTTATAAATTAACATGATTTACTCATTCCTGTCAGCAGTATGCAACTAGGCAACGACATAGTTTATACCATTATCTTGAAAATTAAACCCTATAATTTTGAAATGTCCAACGAAGTACATTAATGCGTCACGGTAAACAAATGAACAAAAGTAAATACGTATATCTTGAATAGTACTAATCAGATTAAATTATAAAGAGTTTTAGAAGTTTAAGTACCTGAAAACATTTAATAAAAAAATAAATAAATAGAAATAAATGAAATGTAAAATGTATTATTTTATTGTAGTAGGTTAATATTATGTCATTAGTTCTTATATATATATATATATATATATATATCTATCTATATGGTTGTATTGTAAAACTAATTCTCTGTTTATGTTTAAAAGAAGTGTAATCATAAAAATATGTCCTTGACTGAACCTTTGCTATAAAACTGTATAATTAAAAACATATTCATTTAATCATATATGGTAGTCCTTACTCTTGCATCTCATGAATTCGCTTTAACTGCAACTTCGTCTAAGAATCATCTTGGATCTGAGTGAAGACCAGCCAATGACCACGGTTCCACTCGTCATCAGTCCGAACAATCAATCCCTTCTAAACAGCTAAGATTTCCTTTCGGTATATTCGACTTTCGTGGTCTTCCCTTTATTCAGACGAGCGGGCCTCCAGTTATATTTTATCCACTAAACTCTTAGTACCCATTCAACAGCAGACCATTACGTGAATATTCTTGGGAGAAAGTGAAGATCATTAACAAAATAATTACTGCTTTTTGGGTTTCTGCGAGGCAGATCAATTAACTCAAATAGTCAAGGAAATCCGGCGACACTTTTTTGGGCTATCTATTCTCTCTGACAACGAGTTGTGCCTATTGGACGCTGACAAACATGGCCTGCATAATATTTTATTTTATTTTTATTTATTTACTTCCCTAATTGGGAAGGGTATTCTACAGGTTATAACCCTCTTATAGCCAGGGTGAAACTAAGGAATTTATTTAGTGAGTCCGTCACCAAATACATTCCCATTCTCCAGGGCGAGAATCGAACTTGCCACTCAAGGTTTACCATATGAGATTAAGACCAACGCCTTAACTCACACGGCCAACCTGAATAAAGATAATAATAAACCCTTCATAATAACGCGCACCTGATTAGCAGAATGGTGAGATTAACCAACTTGCTTCTTTCACTCAATCTTGAGTCCAGTACTCCTGCCATCGACTAATGTGAATCTTTAGAGTCCGTCTCCATTGTTCCAGTTCAAAGTTAATGTCTAAATCCAGTAACTTTATTCTCCTCGACGCCCTTTATCTTTCATTGCTTTCATCTACAACCAACAAATCGTTGTTGAGTAGGAAGGTCTTAAAACTTCAAGTAAATCCGTCGTGTTTGTCCTATAAAGTATTTAAAGTATTGGTTTTTAATCATTAATGAAGTTGAACGTAAATTTTAGTTCTCTATAGCTTCATTATTTTGTAGGCCGTTTTTTTTCATCAGAGGTGCTGTTTCCTCGAACATTAATTCAGTATACTTGTTTCTATTGTGGTTTTAAGGAATATTTACCTTAATGTTCAATTGTATTAACTTTAATACCTCTTTTGTTTCAGGTATGGTTTTGTCTCCGTTTAATTTTGTGGTCGCTGTCCACTCTCATACATTATGTCGATTGATTTACATGACAAGTACCAGATGTCACAGGCTCCTCTCCATCTTGTGAATCTCGGAATACTTGCTTTATTTGCTCTTAGCCAATACTCATGCTCTTTCTCTTTCTCTCGCACTGTGACTCTCGTTCGGTCTTTCCTCATGTCCCCTGTTAGAATTAAAGCCTTCTAATTTACAGGGAATATTAAAAAGCAGTTTCCCAGTAATAAAGCTATTAAGAATAAATTCATTTGAAGCAATATATTCAGGAGCATTATTAACCTGGATCAATGTTCATTGAAATGATCCGAAAACCAGTACTAACTTAAATTCGATTTCCCGAATTTAAAGATTAAATGAAATAAGATCTTAAACTACGGGCCTGTAACTACTTTATAAAATGTAGATAGATGAAAGATTTGGCTATGCTTCCACTGTAACAATTTATTAAAACGACAGAGCGCTTTCGATGCAGTGCATCATCGTCAGTGCCCGAAGGTCCTGGAAGC
The DNA here is from genome assembly GCA_019009955.1 of Riptortus pedestris. Lineage (NCBI taxonomy): Eukaryota > Metazoa > Arthropoda > Insecta > Hemiptera > Alydidae > Riptortus > Riptortus pedestris. Next base: position 47,686,929 of record CM032232.1, on the reverse strand, counting down.
GTAGCCAATTCTTGCATATACCTTCATTAGAAGTCATTTCCACCTGCCGGAATGCCAACTTAGAATACTTTATAAAACATGTTTATAAGTAACACTGTTAGATATAGGCACGATGAGTGTATTTGAGGCATTTCAGTTGAGTGTTTAAGAACCATTAAAAGTCCGTCACGCAGGGGTAGACTCCACTAGACTAACGGGCCTCAGTGTATCCCATGAGACTAGTGGTTAGATCAAACATTCCGGCTAGTCGGGATCTGGGGGGGGGGGGGGTTAATGTCCGTAGTCACATAAATTTACAGGCTCCTTATTTAATAGTGCCTTGTCACTAGTGAGCTCTATTAGTGAACTGATAAACTGGATTTTCTTCTCGGCTGAGACCGAACTTCAACTTACTTTTACCCTCAGCTGATGGTAAAGGTAGATAACTCCTTAACCCGCTCAGTCTTCGAGGCAATCACACAAGGTTTGTGTTCGACCTCGCGCGGGCGAGTGTGTGTTTATGTGTGCGTAAATATTCTGTAAATATTCCTTACAGTATAGTATCCTTGAGATAATAGTTTACAAGTAAACTAATTTTTATGTATGCCCAGACCAATATATTTCGCTTAATGGCCATGGTAAACATATCATTAGCTCTAGAATATAAGATTTTTTCAAGGTCCTTCGACGAAGAAAAAAGTAAAAATAGGAGCTAGCAGCCTCACCACAATTTATAGGTTCTCAAGAGTTATTGAAATCACTAGGGCCCGTTAAACTTTGAGATTAGATGGAAACTGGTTTAAAGGCTTTGAAAGTTAATTGAATTCTGAATTAAAAAGATTTATTTTTCTAATAAAAACCAGGTCGATAATTAAAGGCGAAAACTAAAAAGAAAGAGTTTTCATCGCTAAACTCAAACTATATCATAGAGGTTGTAATGGCTTTCAAATTAATTTAATGAAATTTTAGCCCCCCAAGGGCTCTAAGGAAAGTTTTCCATTTTTCTTTTTCATAATAAATTGCGGAGTATTCATTAAGTAGTACAGAAACATTCATCGACATTTTAATGATTTAAATTAAGTAACAATGATTTTAGTAGTTTATTTGAATGGTGTTTTTAATTATATTGACAATAATGGTGAGAAATGGTATTTCATATCCTGTGGACATGAACGATATCGTTTTTATAAGAATTAAAATTACTTATTATTAACTAATACACAAATTTATTCAACTATTTGAGGGAAATGTTATTTTCTAGGACTATTCAAAATAAACATAACTCCTCAACTCATGACCTGTATTAATTTAAATCACTCATTTAAAGTCCATTGTAGGCTAAGTATCATCTTCAGTGCACTTAAAAAACGTCCCTCACGCAGATACTGAGATAAATTGAGCAGATTTCCCACTTGCTAGAATATAACAAGCTGATAATCTCATCTCACCAACTATTCTCTATTTCTACCTGAGTATGATTGTATAAAAATGAATTGAAATGTTAGCTTGGCCTGAGATGTTTAGGCACTTCAAAAAGAAAACATCCTGAGTAGAAATGGGTGTTCATAAAACTCAGAAACCAAAACAATGTCGGTTAAAAGTCAAATTAGAGAAAACATGCATACGACAATAGTTTTAGAAAAATATCAAGGTTTTCGATTCGGCTTATACCAACTGATACATTTAGAATTTCCAATTATTCCCACTCTAAACCACTCCCCTAGTGCCGATTTCATCCTTTACCTAATTAATCTTCCATTTTTTATGAGACGGTTAAATACCGTGTGTGGAGATGATCAAATAAAAATCATGTAGTTTATAACTTAATTTTATTTTATTTATTTACGTCCAATTTATGCTGTTTTGGCTAATCGGGACGGGTTATCTACAGGGAACCACCCTTTTCTAGCCAGGCTAGGCCTAAGGAGTTTATTTAATGAGTCCGTCACTAAATAAATTTCTACTGCCCAGGGAGGGAATCGAACCCGCCACTCTAGGCCTACAATATGAGATTGAGACCAACGCCTTAACTAACACGGCTAACCTGAGCCCCTTTATAACTTAAAATTTTCAATGATAATTTCTCACCAAAAATATTTGCAAAACCTCTCAAGGTAAAAGTACATTGAAAACAATATTGCGTACTTAAGCTTTTAATAAAGCGTTTTATGATATAACAGCTTACTGTTAAATAATATGGAATGTGTAGGAGTGAGTGTTTACTCATGGTTAAAAACTGGAACTCTAGGTTAATATTCAAGATTGAAAAAAATGTATACAGATGAATTGTTAATGGAAATTAAATTTTCTATAAGATTGTTTTTAACAGAATTTTTCGCTAAGATAATTGGTTTATTATAATTTCAGTTTTTTCTTTACTATATTTGTCCTGTTTTTATATGTATGTTTTATTTGTGGCGTTTCTTACCTTTTCCTTTATCTTAAGGGTATCTAAACGATGTTATAGAATGAAATTTAAGTTCGAGGTTAAGAGCATGGTCAGTGTGATACGTTTCAGTATCCATTTCGCTTAGGTATATTCTTAGAATTTTGTTTTAGTGGGTCTATGCAGAAATATCATAGATACAGGCTTGCTGAGGGCACTAACTGAAATACAAATAATAATTAAAAAATCTCCGAATATATTAAATTTCATTTTAAGCAATATGCTTGACTTTCAAAAGCCAAAGTTCTCAATACAAAGTAGGCCAGGGCCAAACTAAGCTGCTCAATTCAAAAATGCGGAAGGCATCTTACACGGCCTGATTGAAGTGGTGAACAAGAGAGCCAGGGATATATTGCTGGCAGTGGAGGCGATTCATTTACCACTGGAATCCTCTTGAATACCATCGTGTTCCTTAATGGCTAGCTCCCTCTGCTGGACTTAAAATACCAAACGCTCTATAACAGCTCAACTGGAGCACGACTCCTTAATCAGCTCAATAAATATAATTTATAAATAAAAATTGTATTTATCAAAGTAAATGTAAAAATAAATAACAGTGTTAACGAAAATAAATCCATTGTTTAATTACTCGCTCAATCCTTGAAAAATCGAAGAGGGAAACAAAAAGTTATCGATTTGTTTGGTTTATTGACTGCTAGTTTGTGTGGCCTGATACACGGATGGAAAAAGTTTTAGTTCTTTTAATTTTCAGCTGATGTTTCTCATTAATGAATATTAAGTAGCAATATACCTGAATAATTATAAGAATTTTTTAAACAGATTTCCCGCAGGGGAAATCAGCGATTGAGGTTGTATTAATAATGGGATTTTCAAAAATGTTTTCAAATGTCCATCTACCCTACCTAGGAGATGATATATATCTATATATATATATATATATATATATATATATATATATATATATAATTTGTCTGTTAACTTTCTAGCGGTCGGGATTTTGCCAAACTTGATATTTAATTGTTTTATTTAAAACCAAGATCAAGATCGTTAATGGCTGAAATTCGGCTTGTGGGAGGAGGTTAATATGGGTTACAGAAGGCCGAAAACTATAAAATGAAAATATCTCGGTTAATAATCTAGATAACGAAAAAAACCTACATAACATTACATTTGCAATAAGATTGGTTCTATACAGTTTTTCGAAAGGACGAGTATAACGGAGATATTTAAAGTTTTCAAAATTCATCTCTTCTAAACCCTCCTGTCGGATTATAGCCATTAACGAACTTTATCTTCCTTATTACTTAAAACGATTAAATATCGAGTTTGGTAACGATTAAACCAAAATTGCAACCGCTAGAGCAGGAAGAGACAAATATATATATATATATATATATATATATATATATATATATATATATATATATATATATATATATATGTATATATATATATAAAATTGTAACCTCTGCCTGTACATTGATTTTTTTCACGAAATTTCACGATAACTTTTCGTTTCACATGTCATAGACACCATAACTGCATTTTGTTTCTTTCGTGTCTGTTTGTTTGTTTGTTTATTTGTTTGTTTGTTTGTTACCTTTTCACGCATAAACGGCTGAACCGAATTTTATGAAACTTAGTATGTATAATACTACTAACTCAACTTAGACTTTAGGCTATATTAATATCCTCTGAGACGAACAGGAGTGGGGGTTATAAGGGAAGCCTGAAATTAAAAATAGCGATATATCGTTTCCTATTGGTTTTTCGGCAAATATGAACATAACAAAAGTTGTTTATTTTGTTATTTAGAGTAACTTTTGTTATATACACTTTTTTCGTATACTGAATTATAAACGAGATATACGCTAACACCTATAGCGGAAGTGAACAATTTTATTTGGGACAAAAGAGCCAACCGAAATAAATAAAACTCGGTATGTCTATTAGCACTAACGCCTTCCTTATAAAGCCATACTAAGATTTGTAGGGACGGGCAGGAGTGGGGGTTATAAGGGAGGCCTCAAATTAAATATAGTGATATTTCGTGTCCTATTGGGGTTTCGGCAGATATGCACATAACAAAAGTTGTTTATTTTGTTATTTAGAGAAACTTTTGTTATATACACTATCATCCTATACCGAAGTATAAAGGCGTTATACGCTAAAAATTATAGCGGGAGTCAAACTTTTATTTGGCACAAAAGAATCAACCGAACTAAATAAAACTCTGTACGTGTATTAGGACTAATGCCTTCATTATAACAAGCCATACTAACATTTCTAGGGACGGGCAGGAGTGGGGGTTGTAAGGGAGGTCTGAAATAAAAGCGGTATTTCGTTTTCTCTTGGGTTTTCTGCAAATAAGCACATGCCAAAAGTTGTTTATTTTGTTATTTAGAGAAATTTTCTCAACAATTCTTATTAATATGAACTACCAGGTACCTCACCGGGAAAAAATAATTCAAAAGTATGTTAATATTTTGTCCTTAATAATTCAAATCTATGCATAATGCACAGGAAACGGGAATTATGACAATATGAAGGACAGTGAAGACTTACATAAAAAAATAATTTTATTATTAACAAATCCACAGAAACGACGGGTGTTAATCCTAATCACTGGGACGGGTAAATGTCAAAATATTGTGCAAAGTAAAGCCTTGCCAAAAATATTATTACCATTCAGCCTCAAATCAATTCCCGGGCGAAGCCGGGTATCTGAGCTAGTATATATATATAGTATATAGTATGTGTGTGTGTGTGTGTGTGTTACTGTAAAACCCCGAAGTGTGGTAAATGTCAGGACTTACCGGTAAATCCTAGGATTTACCAAGAGCACTGGTTAAAGTCCAACATCTAGATGAAATTCGAGCTTTTACCGCTTGGCAGTTGGTCAATCCCCGGATTTACCGTCTGGCTTGGTAAATGTCCGAAAAACGTTAAATAAATGTGAGATTTCGTACTTTTACCAATGCCGTTTGGTAAATGTGCGGATTTCCCAAGGCTCATTGGTAAATGTCCCGTGAAGATGAGTTAGGACAGGGATGGATGAGAACCAATGATACTTCAAAGTGGTCTGAGGGGATTAGGTTTATTGAGGCCATGAAAAACAGATCCTACCACGAAGGAATCAAATGCTCTCCCTATGAAGCCATGTTTGGAGTCCCTATGAAAATGGGTTTGGCTACCTTGAAACTCCCTCGTGATATGACAACCAATCTCGCTTCTGAGGTACAGCTTGAGCAAATTCTTGATGATACTTTGAGGTTCAAACGTTGGCTCTTGAGGAAGATATGACAAAAATGTAGGAAGTAAAACATCCTGATGGCGGCAAACTTCAGCAAGACAGTGCCAATAATAAGTTATCTGCCACCAAACAGAAGATGTGCTCTGTCAAAGAAATTCGCCAAGCAGCAAGGGAAGGTCTTGAATCACAGGCCAAGAAAATGGAAAAAACGACGAAAGGAAAATTCCCAGATCCCGAAGTTGGCCAGAACGTGAGGATCAAAATTCCTGATGTCGACCCCAAAAGCATGATTGCAGTGATCGTCAAAAAAGAACATGGGTTCTACCAACTCGGAACTTCTTCAGGAAAATTGAATACATTATATTCGCGTAATCAGTTTACAATTTGCACCGAGAATTTCATGTCTCCTGATGAAGTGCCCGACGAAGAGATGAGCCTTCGCACCGCAGTTCGTCAACAGTCATTGGTTGGTGGCCAGGGTTTCAAAAAATGCAACTGCTTAAAAAAATGTTCAAATAAGAAATGTTTGTGCAAGTTAGCTAATATGAAGTGCAATTCAAAGTGCCACAATTCTCTCCCATGCTGTAACAAATAATAATAAAACTTATTCTAAAATTTTCATTTCAAATAACCTTTATTCCAACTTTTACCGGCAGACGCTGGGAAATGTTAGGATTTACCAAAATCTGTTGGTAAAAGTCCGAAAGACGCATCCTGATTGAGATAATTCTAGCTTTTACCGAGCCTCTTGGGAAATCCTAAGATTTACTGGCTAAAGTCCGATTTGAAAGATAAAATCGGACATTTACCAACGCTTCTGGTAAATCCTAAGATTTACCGGTAAATCTTAGGATTTACCACACTCCGGGGTTTTACAGTAACATATATATATATATATATATATATATATATATATATATATAAAATTTTGAACGTACCTCATTTTCGTCATCTACTACATAAGATCGATATTTAAAGAACTGTTTCGAAAATCGCGTCATGAGTACAATCTCAAAAGTGATACAACTTTGAATGCTAAATACGCATACTTAAATTAGATAAATATGCTCTTATAAAGACCTACGCTTTTAGAACTTTGTCCTTATTACATTTCCTATAGAAGAAAATTTGTAATTTTTTTTAACTAGATCTAGTGTAATATAGTGTATTTGTAGGGGATTGTAAGGAGAGAAACACTAAACTACTGCAATTGTTTATTAAAAACAAAGTTGATTTGCCTTTAATACTTTTAAAAAATCATAAAATATCACTAGCACCGAGTGCTGCTTACCCTTTTTAATCAAATCTGCATTTTTGTACAATCTGTAATTGGGTGGAAAGGAGTATCCGGTAAATAGATTCCTGTGAACTGTATCCTGTGGAGTTGGGGTAGGAACGTGTTTGGATTTAACGAATGTGGCAGAGTTAGTTAGTGAAGTTAGTGTGAGTTGTCGGTCCCAGTGGGCGCCACGTTAGACCTCTAGTTATGGACTGTGTCCATTGCAGCACAAATTAATATTCTAAGCCCCAACCAACTTTTTAATATATGAGTTCGCATTTCAACTGGAAAAAAAAGTTATATAACATTGGCTGCAGAAATTCTTAGAATTCATGGGACTACATTTTTATTACTTATTTTTCTTCTTTCTTTCACTCCGCTCTACGTTAAGAGTTTCGTGAACTACTGTTAGTTGAAGTACATATTCTAGCTAAGCTTTGAGTTTATAAAGCAAGACGGTTTTTATCTCAATGTTTTCTTTTCAGCAGTAAAGAAATATTACAAAGCTCCATCGGCAGGTTATATATCGATTTAATGTAACAATCTTAAAATATTAATATTTTCAAACACAGAATTCATAAAATAGCATTTCTAAAATAAACCAAAAGACTCAATAAATTTAGAATCTTAAATTATGAATTGCAATTTTTATGCAATTTCTAACCGATTAGCATCGGTAAACAGTAGTCATTAAAAAAAAAGAAAGGATTGAATAATAATATAAAAGAAATAATAGAAAAACGTAATTACTAAAATGTATAATGAAATTGAACAAATTTGAAATAATCCTACTATCTTGTACAGTCTTTTAAATGGAATGAAAATGTTTTCTTTATTTCTGTAGCCTTTATTCTGTAAATCATTAAATTATCATTCTAATTTGATTAAGGAAAATGTAATAGCTATTACATAAGCGTGTTCTTTAATATAAGAAATATTTTAAAAAGTAAAATACATTTAACTGTTCCTATTGGTAAAATATTGTTAATTTTTGTTATGCCTGACAATTGCTGTTTCCAGTCAATGAGTATTAAAAGCTGTTATGTCTTCTAACAATAGCCTCATTAGTGAATTGTGAGGTCCTTTATATAGCCAGTTGCTCAATTGGGTTGTTTGTGTGGAATTTTCAAAATATTACTATTTATACAGGGCTCATGAAAAGTTTTGAACATCTGTTTTAAATTATTTTGAACGCGTATTGGTAACATTGAGCCATTACATCTTGTTAATTTATTTCAGCTAAAGTGACTTTTCACTCCTTTTTAAGTGTAGCTTTTAAATCTTTGCACACATAACAATGTGTTATGAATACTATTATTTTTTTAAATATATTAAAATTTAAATGACTGCTATCAGTACATTAACCCAAGAGGATACCTAATTTTATTAGTCTTTAACCTTTAATTTATTGTCAATTTATAAGTAAATAAGTATTTTTGTGCTATAATCAGGTTAGCCATGCGAGTTAAAGCGTTGACCTTTATCTCACATGTTAAACCTAAAGTGGCGAGTTCGATTCTCGCCTGGGCAAAGGAAATTATTTAGTGACGAAATCCATTAAATAACATCCTAAAATCCCACCCTGGCTAGAAAAGGATGGTAACCTGTAGATAACCCGTCCCAATTAGCCTAAGTTGCAAAAAGGTGACGTTAATAAATAATAATAATAATATCCACATTGGAGAGAACGTTAGATTATACCATATTGGAATAATACTTTTCACAACACATGAAGATCTCTTGGTTACTTATGCTTCAGACGTCGTCTTGGATTTTCTGGAATATCCTGGGTAGATTAGAGGGCTTCAACTAAAGTATTAGGATGTGCGGGAAGGAGAGAGTGGAATTTCTGATATCGGGATTTGGCGAGGGTATGGGCAAAAGGAATGCTGAGGCCATAGGATGGTTTGGATTTTGGAGAAATTTGATGGTTTAAATTTTCGAGGAAATTGATGGTTTAGATTTTGGAGGAATTTGATGGTTTAGTGGAACCCTAATGTTCAAGTCCGTTTATTGGTCTGAGTACTGCTGTGTAAATCAATCGTTTGATATGTAGGGATAGTTTAGATCTGTTGTCATGTAGTTTTGTAGAAGTCCGTACCGTCGATACAATTCTTGTCCTTTTAAAGCGATGTGAGGTTTTAAACTTTGTCGCTTGTCTAATGTGAGTCCTAGATACCTAATTTGTGATTTTTTTTGTGTAATTAGTGCGCTATTGAGTGTAACTGGAGGGCAAATGGAACGTCGGGGAATAAATAATACATGACCTGTCGACCTTGATCCTGCATTGAGTCAGCCAGGATTCTAACAGACCTAGATGTTCTTGTTGAGATGCGGATGCCATTGGATCTAAGAGCTGCAGATTGGATCTGAGTTATATGTTAAGATTTCAGTATCATCTGCTTACGTGAGAAGGGAAGTTTTGAGTACGTGATGGGATGTCGGCAGTATAAGTAAGGAATAAGAAAGGACTTAGGAAGCCTCCCTGTGGTATACCTGCCAGCTGGGGGAATAAGGGAGAGACTGAGGAACCAAATGAAACTTGGTAGTGTCTGTCGGCAAGGCATGATTTAAGGATGAGGTCGTACTTTTCTCTTCTACCTTCAAAGATTGAGAACAAACTTGAATTCTGAACCAAATCCAACCAAGGACGACACCTCAAATTGTCTCACAGCGAAGGACAAAGGAACCATCTTTTCTATGCTATTGCAACTCTTCAGTTGACTTATCGTGTGTGATTGTGAGAAGCCACAAAATCAAGTTCTTGATAACCTGATGTTTTATTTAGCTAATATAAAGTTAATACATATTTTTTAGGCTAGCGTTAAATTTTCATGTGCTTAATGGATCTAATTGAAATAAATCTCCTTAGATAATGTGAATTATGCTTGAATTATATTAATATCTATCTTAGAAGGAATTAATATATTTTTCTTAATTCTTTTATAATTAGTCTGAGTGATAGTAAATTGCTGTGATGTTGAGAGTCACCTGATAATCCGCCATGTTCATTTCTTATTTACTAATTTAATGAATTTGTTTTTAGCGCAAACAACTATGATTAATAATAAATATAAAACTGAACCTTTGACGCTTTTTTCTGAGTAAGATTTGGACAGTTCTGCAGCTTACAAAGATTTCGATGTCCCTCTTTTGCAAAGCCAGAAATCTGAACACAACTAATGACTTTCCAGTTATTTTGCTTTATAAGGATTATTACCACGCAATGGTGTATCATCTATTCTTCAGTCAACCATATTCTGCGGTTGTGAATTCATCGATGAAATGTATGTCATTTGAATTCGTTTTAGAATCATAAATTCTATGATAACGACTGCTTTTCTGCTTAACGAGACAAGCTTTTAACTATTAAAGGGATAAACACTGCGCTCTAAAGAGACTTTTACACAGTTTCCCAGTAGTGAAATAGAAATAGGCCTGTAAAATACTTAGTTTTCTTTGAAAGCTATTATGCAGTTCATTCATTACTTTTGTACCCATTACCCTCATCCTAAACACTCTTCATTGATTAACGTATTATCTTCTATGACGTTGTTTTGGTAATGTTGCTTCTGGTAGAATTAAGAAATTTTCTTTGATTCAACAAGAAATTGTTTTTGCCACTATAGTATAATATAATATTCTGTCGAGATAATACCAAGATATTCTGTCGATGTTGTGGCCACTATAGTATATTATAATATTCTGTCGAGATAATACCAAGATATTCTGTCGATGTTGTGGTAAACTCAGAAATTCTTAGGTATTAATCACTTTGTTATAAGCAGATTTCCCTTAAGGGAAATCAGCTTTGAGGTCGTAGTCATGACGCGATTTTTGAAATTTTTCTTCAAATGTCCATCGATCCTACCCAGGAGATGACGAAATTGAGGTCCGTTCAAAACTATATATATATATATATATATATATATATATATATATATATATATATATATATATATATATATATATATATGTATATATTTATTTTTCTGTTACCGCTCTAGCGGTCGCAATTTTTGTCTTATCGTTACCAAACTTGATATATAATCGTTTTATACAAAAAGAAAGCTCAAATTCTTTAACGGCTGAAATCGGACTAGGGGGAGGGGGGTTTAGAGGGGGAGAATTTCGAAAATCTTTAATATCTCCGTTATTATGCGTCGGATCCAAAAATTGTATAGAACAACTCTTATTGCAAATGTAATGTTCTATAAATATTGTTATGTACACTTTTTCAATAAGAAGACACATTCTAGTGACTAGATTTTAATTTACAATTGAATTAGTATAGATTCTTTTATGATGACTCGTATGGATAGATTATTAGATGATTTTCGCCAATGCTCTGCTTTTACTATTATTCATTCTATTGAACCAAGAACCAAAATCATCGTTAGCAATTAATGAGTTTCCTATAAAAACAAACAACAAGAAACCGTTGCATAAATAAAACCTTGCATTTAGCAAATAAAAGCCAGATCCGCTTAATGTATTTTACGCTATGTTTTCGGAAAAATCATGTGCATTTGTGAAATTACATTTCTGCAAGTGTTGAATTTTCCTAAAGGGCAATTCTATTAAGGAGGATATTTCAAATAGATTCAGTAAAACAGTCTGAACACGGAATGCATTAAGATAAGAGGAAACCAGCGAAGAAAAAAAAAAAAGAGGTAGAAATTCTTCTTTCTGAGATAGAAATACAGTGAAACAGTATTCTGTATAATATTGTACTTCTCACAATTATTATCATTTTTCCTTACTCCAACTTCTTGTAAGGTTCGCAATATAAAGTACTCTTGACTCGAACTTATGCCCTTAAGGCTTTCCTTTGACTTAGGTTGTTTCAAATTTTCTTAGTTTTACTTATCACTTAGATGTACCTTTGTGGAGTTTCCTAAATGAAAAAAATTCTCTTTATCCTGCTTATTATATTTGAATATTAATTATCGACACATATTTTCATTTTGGTTTCTGATAACGGTTATTGAAGCTAATTTCTCTACTGTGGACACCACCTTATTCAATTAAATATATAATTGGTTTTGCTTTGTCGGTATTATATTGGAAAAATTTGAAAGTCATGTACGATATCTCCGTTCCAATGTAGCGGATGACAATATTTCATAGAACAAAAAAGGTCTTTTACATACAAACTGCTGTACTTCTAATAAATACCCAATGCTCTATTTTAGCAGATTTCCTTTAAGGGAAATATATATATATATATATCTTAACGCTCTAGCGGTCGCAATTTTTTTTTGATCGTTACCAAACTCGATATTTAAACGTTTTATGTAAAAATCCTGATCAAGTTCGTTAATGGCTGAAATCGGGCCAGTGGGAAGGGGGGTTTAGAGGGGGATTTTCGAAAATTCGAAATATCCCCACTACTATACGTCGCATCAAAAATTTGTAGTAAACTAATCTTATGCAATATACATATTGTTATATAAATTTATTCTCTATCTTGAATATTAACCGAGATATTTGCATTTTTCAGTTTTCAGACTTCTACTCATGTAACATAAACAATACTCTGTTATGTAATAAACCACATTATTTGATGCTTAAATACAATAAATTGTTTTCAAGAGACCTTTATTATTCGAGATAAATGCAAATATGTTATCGTGACGCCCCCCCCCCCTTCTTAAGTTCTTGGACTACTAAAATTAGATTGATTGAGATAAAAATTATTCTGATCCATTATAAATTACAGTACTAGATATAGTAAATAGTTTTCAATAAAATTAATATGTTATATTCTGATATATTTCCGTATTTTTTTTTCTTTCCTGTGAGAAGTTGGCACTCCTGTTTGTTTATATTTCAGGTGCTTCTCGTCAGGAGGTTTCTTATTATCGTTTGTATTTATTCAGTTGATGTTGACGGTGCTATTGTGTTACCAGTATGTGGATTTATCTATTGTTAAACATCACGAGGGAAATATGCTTAGTTTACGCAGCCCCTGCGTGACGAACTTTTTTTTTTTTTCACCGTTAGACGATTTCGATCAAAAGCAGAGGTACGCGACTAGATGTTAGAACTGTTTTAAATATGATAGTTTAAAAATTAAGTGAAACTGGTCACAATAGGTCGAGGGTAAAACGAACGGATAGTTCCACATTAAAAATTACCCCTAGTTCCTCCCAATGTATTTAAGAAAGAGTATTTAAATGAATGAACGACCATTGTCAATTCTTTTACTGATACTATATTATGTTATTTTTGTTTTTTATTCTTACATAAAGAGAAAAATGTATCCTGACTTTTTGTAATTTAATTTATTTATTTCAAAAAGACAATTTTTTTTAAAATTCATATAATTCAAATTTATCTCATCCCAAGTTAATAGATTTTTGATCTTAATCAAAGGGATGAAATAGTCTTTGAAATATTCAAATAAAATGCTAATATATGCTATGGAGGAGAGAGAATGGAATACAAATAATGAAAGCCTATAGCGTCATTACTCAAAAAAGTGATGGAGACTTTGACGTTTTATGAAAAGCGAACGAAATATTGATTTTATGACAAACATCTTTGGAATTCATCCGCATTTTTATAAATTATTGTCCTCCTCTGACAGACTGTTTGCCATTCTATGTGTTTGTGAGTGCCAATGTGTTTTTTGTTTATTTTTCCTACAGAACGTGATTTTTAATAACTATATTTTCATTAAATTACGGGAATTAATGAGGTATAACGGAATTAATGAAATTAATTAATTTATGTTTTGATTGTTATTTTTTGCATTATAATTATTTTTAAAATTGTATATATTGTCTTACTGGTGTAATATTGTGCTAACATCATAACTTTGGGAAATTTTTCTTTTCAATGTGTAGAAATAACACACTCTTGAGGGAAACGAAAATGGAAAAAAAGAAACAATCACGGATGGAATAGGGGCGAGAAGAAAAAAATGAAATTTAAAATGAATTGTAAATATGGGTTCGGGGGAGGTCTAAAGATAAAGTGAATGAAAAAATAAGTAAATGTCTCCTGAAGGGTTGAACTAAACACCCACGAAAAAAAAAACTCTTTTCTAAAAGGGCTTTCAAGGCCGCATGAGGAAAATTGCCGCAAGGCCCAGTTATTGATTAATATTAATAATTATTGCATTGCCGATACTAAACAAAACTAATTTTACAACTATATTGTACCAGTTACACTACTGGTAAATTTGTTTATGTAGTTCCTGTATAATGTTGTTACCGATAAGCAGGAATTCTACAGCCAATTAGAATTGATCAGAATCTGTTAGGTTCCAAGCAACCAAGAATCTGCATTTTTCTATTCTTTGTGGACCCCAAATAAAAGCGGGAGACAAAATCTTATTCGAAAAGCAGATAGGTGGTGACCGCACATTTTTAAAATTAAACACTAATGTTTTAAGCAATAACTACCCTTGTCTCCAAGCCAGTGAGGAAGTAGTAACCTTTTTATTAAGGAGTGAGGACAAATTCTCATCTACTCGTGGCTACTTGATCAGCTGGATAGGGTTCTCTAGGCCTCCGTTCTATTCACTGGATATATTTCATAAATATCTAGTTGGAATAATGTTAACGCAAAATCATACAAATCGTATAAAAAGTCCGTCACACAGGGGCTGCGTTAACTAAGCAGATTTCCCACGTACGCCACGTATTTGCATTTATCTCAAAACTAAAAACTTTAATGAGAACAATATTTGGTATTTAAGCTTCAAATAAATTACTCCATAACATAATAGAATATTGTTAATATGAGATGAGTAGGAGTGGGGCTTTACAGAAGACTGAAAACTAAAACTTTCATATATCTCATTTAATAATCAAGATAGTGAAAAAAACGTACATAAGAACATTTATAGAATATTACATTTGCAATAAGATTGATTCCATACAATTTTTCAATCCAAAGCATAATAACAAAGATATTAAGAATTTACGAAATCCCCCCCCCTTTAAACCTCCCTTTCCCCTGGTCCAATTTCAGCGTTAACGAACTTGATCTTTATTTTTGTATGAAACGATTATATATCATGTTTGGTAACGATAAGACAAAAATTGCGAGTGCTAGAGCGGTACAAGACAAATATATATTATATATATATATATATACATATATATACTCACGGACCTCATTTTCGTCATCTCCTGGGTAGGATCGATGGATATTTAAAGAAATTTTTCGAAAATCGCGTCATGAGTACGACCTCAATAGCTGATTTCCCTTAAGGGCTAAAACAAACCGTCTTTGGAAAAACCGGTTAAATATTTTGGCTCATAACATTCGGATGCTATAATAACTAGCAGAAACATCAATAAGTGTGGTGGTGGGAGAAACCAATTGCCAGAGACTAAAAGTACCAATATTTTCGGGGGAACACTAAGAGAAATAGCGAAAAAAGGATCGCATCCAAAAAAGAAAAGAAAACTCCATAAACCGAAGTTCAAACACTAAATAAAAGGTAGTACTAAAAAATAAACGCAAGAGATAAATATAAAAAATAAAACGAGACAATAAATATCCAAGCACAGTCAGTGAGGTTAACAGACTCCCCCTGGTGACCCACTCATGGATTACATGCTATCCCATGTGTTTGGGCAAACACATATATACACTTGTCACACATACATTCTCCTGCTACATGAACCTTTTACCCTCTATCTCTCTCCACCCTTCCCAACTGCCTCTACCTTACAACATTCTCTCTCTCTCTCTCTCTCTCTCTCTCTCTCTCTCTCTCTCTTTTCTATTCTCCCTCCCTCTCACTTTCTCTCTCTCTCTCTCTCTCTCTCTATATATATATATATATATATATATATATATATATATATACACACACACACAACAGGGTGTCCCAACGTCCCCGTGCACCCCCATAAAATTTCCAATTATTTTTATTCAAAGCTGAGACTTAATGTGCAATAATTGTGACCCCTGAAGAATCCTTACACTCCATATTCAACCTCGTAACCTTCTTCAGTACTTCTCCAGCGACCAACTCTTTGTGTGTGCGTGTGCGTGTGTGTATGTAATATATATACATACACGCAGACGCACAGACTCACAAGTTTGAACAAATGTGTGGTTTTCACCAAGGACTATCAAAATAAAATTAACCTTGGAGTTTTGTGTTAGTTCTGCTTCTCGAGAATAACTTACGTCACAATGGGAATATTCTTCGGGAAAAGATTAACAAGTGTTCGTATATTTGAACAACTTAGAAATTAATTAATGATGCAGTTGAAACTAGAGCCAAATTATAATTTATAAATATGTAAATATAATATTAACAATTTACTGTTTTATTACATAATATAAAGGTTATGAAGTTTTAGACCTCATTAAGTCTGTCATTCTGTTTTATTTAACTCAATGTCATCAAACAAGTCTTTTGAAGTCGCGGATGTTATTAAAAATAGAAAAGGCAATTCACCCAGGTTAATTAGAAGTCAGTCTCTTGTCCTTTTTATTAAAAAACAACAACAAAAAAACAGTTGTATAAAATATCTTTAACCGTTATATGCGTATTATATTAATAAGTTGATTCCATTAATAAACCAAACTAAACTTCGTGGTTCATAAAGCCACAAGGGACCAGATTTCAGTGGAAAACCAATAATTGGAGCCTTCTGCCCTGACTGGTCCAATGATTTCCTCTAATATGTCAGAATCCAATTTCCCAATAAAATTGGTTTGTGGCTTAATTGGAGGGTCTCCATTTCATCATAATGCAAATTACGGTTCATTCATCGGAGCCAATGTGGGAAACTAGAAAACATCATTTCATGTATTCCTCAATGTATAGTATATGCTCAGTATACAGTCAAGCGGTCAGTCAAATGGGATTGCAGATGGAGATAATTTATTAATACGGTGCAATGCTTTTAAGGCAAAGCCTCATCTTCAGTGCATTTTCACTTGGTATACACGTTATAAGTAGCGCATACACAAACACACACACGCACGCGAGCGCGCGCACACACACACACACACACACACACACACACACACACACACACATATATGTATATATTCTTTCTTCAAGTACAATTATCATCATTATTAATATAATACATTTCATTATTTTTAAGCCCCCCGGTACACATTAAAATGCTTTTATTTAAAACATATTTATCTTACACAACATTTGTTCACATTACGTTTGAGTTTTATCCTTTAGTCATAAGAACTTTTCCAAAGAACCTGTCATCTCAGCTTTGCCCTTGGCTTGCACCTCATGCCTTTGTAGCACACGCTCGGGATCCGATAGATCGAAACGTCACCCCAAAACGTATCTATGAATTGAAAGTGCCTCTTGAAACAAACTTCATAACAGTCATAAATGACAATAACTTTAAATACGCTTCATTGATAAGGGACTTTTGGTGTTGATCGTTTCCGTCATTCGGTGACTCATCAGAAATGCGAAGAAGCATTGGAACGATGAATTTTAAGCTAATTGGCTTGTTTTAAGCAAAACTGTTTGTTTATTTATTTTCATTCAATACCGACACGTTTTGAGGTTGTGCGAATCCGATTTCTACTGCAGTGATATGTTTTCATAAACCCTATAGATAATTACTCAGTTGTGACAGTTATAGCAGCTAAGCTTATATAAATACATTATCAATCACTCCAAGGCCTAATTTGCCTGTGGTATCTGCTCATTTATAAATATTATATTTATCGAGTGGGCCATCGTGACAGTGTAAAGCTGGACTGTAAATTTAAAGTCGGAGTTGGAAGACTGCTCCTTACATCCCAGTACGGCGGGTCCCCGCGGGAAGTTAGGACATTACTTACGGAGGGGAGGCCTATAGGTTGAAGCACATACTTGTGGAAAAAAGACATATTCTTATTATTATATTTATAGTGATTTATAATAACTAAATCAATCATCATTTAAAATGTGAGTTTTAACAGCTAACAATTATAGAGAAGCAATGTTTGATAAGTGCAAAGGTGTTAGCCCATAGAACTTACTAATAGTCCGTGACGCAGGTGCTACGTAAACTAAGCAGATTTCCCCCATGAAGTTTAACAACAGATAAATGTACATACCGGTAACACAACACCAACGTGAATATTAAGTGAAGAAATACAAACGATAATAAGAAACCCGACGGAATGCATCTGAAATGTAAACAAACAGTTCTGCCAACTTCTTACCGGAAAGAAAAACAATTACTGTAATATATAACGCATTAATTTGATTGAAAGCTATTTACTATATCTAGTACTGTAATTTATAATGAATCAGTATAATTTTTATCTCAATCAATCAAATTTAAGTAGTCCAAAAACTTAAGAAGAGGGGGAGTCACCAGAACATATTTGCATTTATCTTGTATAATAAAGGTCTCTTGAAAACAATACGTGGTATTTAAACTTCGAGAAGAATATATGTACATAAGTAGAAGTGGGGGGTTTGCTGAAGGCTGAAAAGTGAAAAATGCAAATATCTCGGCTAATATTCAAGATTGGGTATAAGTGAATATAACAATATTTATAGTAGATTTAATTTGCTATAAGATTGATTCTATACATTATTTCGATCCGACGCATAGTAACGGAGATATTTCGAATTTTCAAATTTCTCCCCCTCTGAACCACCTCTCACTGGTCCGATTTCAGCCGTTAACGAACTTGATCTTTCTTTGTATTAAACGGACTAAATATCGAGTTTGGTAACGATCAAACAAAAAATGCGACCGCATGTTAGAGCCGTAACAGACAAATAAATAAATAAATAAATATAATATATATATATATATATATATATATATATATATATATATATATATATATATACACAGTTTTGATCGGACCTCATTTTAGCCATCTCCTGGGTAGGGTCGGTGGACATTTGAAGAAATATTTTGAAAATCGCGTCATGAGTACGACCTCAATAGCCTTAAGGGAAATCTGCTAAAATGCTGGTAGCTGAAACGGCTGACGATGCCAGCATGGAATATTAACTAGTGGTCTCTAAAGCCCACCCGTAATTTCCAGTTACTCTCCAATGTACGCGTTTCAATTCGCGGCAAAACTGGTTTGCTCATTCCTAATGGCTATTATTCCAAAACTTTTGTTCGAGCTAGTCTCGGTTAATTAACTAGTATCCCATTGTCTATAACAGTTCAGTTGGATAAACATGCTCATGTGTGACCCCGTATGAAACAAACCCACGAAAATCGATCGTGACAGTAGTATTAGCAATAATTGGATTGCTACAATAATTCAAGGAAATTCTTA
Organism: Riptortus pedestris; assembly: GCA_019009955.1. Taxonomy (NCBI): domain Eukaryota; kingdom Metazoa; phylum Arthropoda; class Insecta; order Hemiptera; family Alydidae; genus Riptortus; species Riptortus pedestris. Next base: position 47,667,759 of record CM032232.1, on the reverse strand, counting down.
CTAAGCCCTGGACCAGTCATTATCTGTCGACGATTCAGTTGTTGCTTACTACCGCTAGTCCTCCAGGAGGTCATCATGTCTCTTCTTTTCGGATCTGCCTCTTATTCTTGCTTCCTTTACCTATCCATCCTCTCCTTCTCTAATTTCAGTGCTTTTTCTTCTTTCTTCCTCTATCCTCAAATCCGGGAGGGTTTGGAGCCGAGTGTAGAGCAACTCCTATAATACCGTCATCCTTTCCCCAATGCCATCAAAAGGCATATCCGGTGTCTACCTAGGAACTGTTCTGAAATGCCACAACTTCCGGAAGACTTATATTCCTGCCTGAAGTTACTTATACTTTCACCTAGAATAACAAATAAAAAGCACTTTGTCCACCTGGTGATCGATACAACGTTCTTTGGGTTACTGTCAGGTTTACACTTTCAAGCCACCGTAGACTATCATATCAGGTCCTCCTATCTCTTTCATCTAACTTCTGTGGCATTCTTTCAAGCATCCTTAAATCCCAGACCAGGAAGGATCTCTTGGTACCCATGGTTGGGACATTTCACACATGTATGAAGGCCCAATGATAGCTTCGTTCATTTGTCCCTCTTCTTCCTGGGAAGTCTTTGAAAACGCAAAGCGTTCGGAATGGTACAGTATTAGTTGGCTAAGGTATCAATTCTTGCGTATATATGGTTGTTTACATTCTATTGTTTACGTTCACTACTCCTGAATATTTTTCAGCTGAAAATATGAAGAACCGAAAGCTAATTGTAGACTTTTAAAATGTTATTTATTTTACTTTTTCTGTGTATGATTAGTTTGATTGGCCACAATAGGTACGATGTAAACTTACAAGGGACTTAACATTCCTTTTTTATAGGACTCACATCTTTATACTTATATATTTATATTATGTTAAATTTTCAGTATTCAAACAAGAAGCGTTAAATGGTTTGTGATTACCCAAGTCTTCCCTACCAGCATTGGATTTGTGCTGTAGGTCATGCTAATTCTTGTTTTTCTAATGTTGTTGGACCAATCTGATGCCTCACATTTCTTGCATTGAAGTTACTTCTATACACTCAGGTCTGCTTATATTCGTAACAATAAATATAGACTCACTTGAGAAATGAATTCAAAAAAATGAGATTCAATCAATTTGTTTACGATTGGTTGAAGTTAGTTGAGATAGGATGAGCGTTACGAGTCAGATAATGCTAAGTAGCGTATCCTCCTAATCATTTTAATAATATGTGAAAGGTTATGTGAATAAAGTTTTAACAGGCTATCAAAATTATTTACCAAAGCATATCTTAAAATATGAATTTTATCATTACATATTATTCAAATAAATAAATACATTCTTTGTTCTGTAGAGCCACCAATATAAGACCGAGATGCTGTCAAGTTTAACGTAGTGGATGATATACAAGGTTTTTAAATTAAGCAATTTTATCACTAACAAACTAACTTTTAATTTCATGTTTTATTATGTTATGTATTATATCTTATGGAAACAAATTGTGGGGTAATTTCATCTCGAGCTCGTGGAAAATCTGCTTATTTTAACCATCATCTGCGCGACGGAGTTTTTGTGAATTAAGTTTGGCTCTTGAGAAGCCAGAGGTTTTCGGAGTATTTGAAGCTAGTTTCTAAACTATTTGCTTTAAAGTTACTATGAAAATATTGTAAATACATTATATCACTTCAATTAGGCTTGTAATGAGTAGCCGTATAATTGTGTAGGCAATATAGAAATGTACAAGAATTATCTTATTTCAAAAAGGTTTACCGAACATGTAGAAATACTATCTTTCCCTATAAAATTTATTCAAGCAGCAAAGTGAATTCGTATCATAGTATTATAATGTGTGTGTAAGTGATTTTGAACATTAGTGGTAGTCCTGTGAAGACAGAATTTATAGCTGTGGACAGTTTTATTCGTAGCTTGGTCACGTTCGACTTTCCAACTTCCTACTCCAACTAACCAACTCTGACCCACGTGCCAGTATTGTTTCATTTTAATAATTAGTAAAGCGTATTGAGTTACAACTTTTGTCATCTCCGAGATCCCACGCAACTTCTATTTTAAGTATTTATCAATATTTCTTTTGCGACATTGAAACTGATATTTAGCCTTACACCTGAGATTGATATATCTTGATCTTTGAGATTGAAATATTCAGTACCATGGCTGGAAAGCCATCTCTCAGTAGATTGTACAACTGAACAATGATAGACATCGGTTACCTTGTCTTTGCCAGCTACACTAATGTATGGCCTATCTTTATGACATGGAAATATCTAGAGACTTGACAAAGAAGTAGTTTTTAATGATACATACATTTTTTGTCCCTAGGGAAATGAGGGACTTTAGGTCCTCGTGAATAGCATTTCCTTTCTGCTTATAATGTTGTGAAATATATGTAGGTTTTGTCTTCCTATTTTGTTGTTTAAAGGGCCAATTACTGCCTGTCTTTGTAGTTCCACCCTTCCCGGCTCCCATTTCATTTACATTTATGGATGTAATTACAGGAAGAGACGTTCGTTTTAGAAGATAGCAAGATGAGTTTTCTAATGGGAACAGCTGGTGTGTTTACAGAGGACATAACAAGCACCGGTATCTCTAGCAATAAACAAATCCCTGGAATGAAAACAGCTTGTGTTGAGGCAGTACTCTTCAAGTTTTTCATTATCCATGATCTACAAATCAAAACGTAGTCTGTATAAACTTCAAAGGGACCAAACATTCCATCCGATGGGGAAGGGTGAAAGTTTCTCGGTATACCTAAATTAAACTTTGTTTCACAAAGGCAAGATATAATTTTCTTTAAATTAAGACGTATTAAGGATTCTTTAAGAATAATATTAGCAATGTTATTTTTGGCTTTAATTATAATAAGCTACAATGCATCATGCAAAAATATGGATTTCAATTTAGTTTTTCAAGATATTATACAAAGTGATAAATATATTTTCATTAATTAATTTGGAATTTTCTATTTAATCGAGCATGCCTTTGAAATAAGACAAGGAATAGTAGTCACTTAAACTTTTGAACCTCGAAGTGGCTACCCGAAGATAAGGAAAAATAGAACAAATCTTGATGCTACCATTTCTATATACCCATCCAGTACATCAATTATGTCCGTACACTCTACTGATAACTATTAGCAATATCGTAGGACAGCACGAGATATCATAACCTCAACAGGTAGGAGCTATTTGGTGGAGTTCGTGTTTCCTTGCACGATCAAGTATTTGAGGAGGGGGGAGCAAATACCTATTCTTCTTTTCAGAAGACACTGGGGTGTAAGAGTCTCTCAAGAAATGCAGATGCACAATACGGTTATCAGATCAACATTGTTGTACTACAGTTACATGTGAACTCTTTCCAAGGAAAGCAATCTCTCATGTCCATACTGGTCTCTGCCCCCTCCCTAGCGGCATGGGCTGACCCCTTCGGCCTTAGTTCATTAGTTGCGTTCTGACTAGTAAGTAGCATCTCACGCTAAATTTTAATCTCCTTTAAAAGTATGATAATATTTTAGTTGGAATTTGTCCTATTTTAATATTAATATGTCATTGTTGAAACATTTTAATGTTAAAGGTCCTGAAGTTTTATTAATACTTTTTATGCATGACTTGTGATTGACATTTTAATTTACTCCAAAATCCTTATTTATTGTAGTTTTTATGGGTTGTAGATCTGAAGATGGCAATGCAAATGGTTGAAAGCGCTCCGAGATTAATAAATACATTGTGAAGTGACACAAAATTGCATTCTTGATTAACCTGATGCGCCACCCTCAACACTAGCAGAAATAACATAAACTACTCGGTCTAATCTACGTAAACTAATCCTACTCAGTTGCCATGAAGAGAATCTCTGAGTAAGATGGTTGAGGTGCACAGATGGAGCAATAGATGCACCGCAGGATGGCAATGATTTCTGTATAGATAATCAGGAGATGGAAATTGTGGAGTCTCTAGCAGAACGGTCGAGGAAATGTGCACTAAAGGAGCACTCTACGGTAGCATGTACCTTCAATCACTTTGCTAAATCAAAGTGAACTACATGAGAATCAATGAATAGAATGCCTGTCGCCTTATGCCTTTCAACTCTATTATATTGTAGCCCAATCTGGTGTCTCTGATGTGTGGGAGTGGTAGAAAAATTCCATACCGAGCTTTTTAGATGGCTTCTCCAACTGAGTCGAAGTACTCCAGGCTCGAATATGGCCTCGTACCCCTGAAATTTGAAGTCTTCAAGGCAGATCTAGAAATGCCAAGTATTTGAGACCCTCGGAATCATTAGAGTAACTAGAAACATCGGATGGTTCTCCAAATAACTTAGAAAAGTATAATTGGGTCGGACAGCTCAAAGATATTTTCAAAGACCTTGGTGAAGAAAATATATTCATTCAAATGGATGACAATGTTCTCAGAAACAGACCTGCACAGACAAAAAGCAATACATTCCGAAGTATGTAAAAGTCACCTTACTCATCTAATTATAAAAGTGTAGGAGCCTCTCACGGTCAAGAATTCTATGTTACAGCTGAAATACAATTTCCGTTTATACAAATAGTATCACAACTTCGCCTAACATGGGAATAACTGTTATTCTTCTACCGGAGTGGAAATAGCTATGAAATCAGCTCTGAAGAAGTGTCTTTTCCATATGCAATATTCTTGAAGATGAAGATGTAACACATTTCCTATTCTGATGTTCCATGGACTCACACCCTAGACACCATTACCTACAGGACTACAACCAGGACGACCCAACACTAGAAAATTGAAAACAATACTAATTCCAAAATAGAAAGAGATAATTAAGATTTATATTTTATATAATTAGGTAATTTATTACAAATGAGATTTTTGTCTTCCCGAGGAATATCATGTTAAGAATGTTTTATTTTCCAGTTATTAGTTTTTTTAATAACTGTTTGTAGGATATAGATATATTAAAGCACACTTTGGTATATATGTAAATTAAATAGAAGGCGATTTTCCCTTTTCATCTGTAGAGTAGGATTGAATAGGTCATAGCCCTCGGGATGAGCTGGACAGCACTAAGCCTCGTACTGCTAAATCCCTGACTAAAGGGGGTTTATGGGGTAATTTCAGCCCCTCCCCCCTCACACACCCACCTCCCACTCACACACCCACACACATGTTGAGCATGTTGAATTTATCTTGGGTCGTGGAGGAATTTCAATCTTCCTCTTGGGACCCGTTCCCCTCGCCCTTAGAATGGGCTATTATGGGGCCATTCTCCTTCTCGTATTTTTTTTTGCAGGCGGTACTTTTAGGAACAGAATACGCAAGAAGTCTTGAAACACTGAATGGCGAGGCAGTGTTGACTGCATATCGCAGTGTTTTACTTTTCTTTTTCGTGACTTCATTAATACTAAAGGTCTATTCATTCGTACAGTTTATTCGAGAAAAGTTAATGAGGAATGTCCTTGTGTTTATTTCTGATTAGTTTTTTAATTACTGCTTACAAAAATAAATCCGGGGCTCAGGTTAGCCATGCGAGTTAAAGCGTTGACCTTTATCTCACATGGTAAACCTAGAGTGGCGAGTTCGATTCTCGCCTGGGCAAAGGAAATTATTTAGTGACGAAATTCATTAAATAACGTCCTAAAGTCCTACCCTGGCTAGAAAAGGGTGGTAACCTGTAGATAACCCGTCCCGAATAGCCTAAGTTGCAAAAAGTGGACGTTAATAAATAAATAAAAAAAAATCCCTTAAACACCTGTAGTAATAACTAATAATGATTAATAAAAAAAACTCTTATTACTTAATCATTTCTTAAATGTTGTTTATTATTATTATTTATTAACGTCCACTTTTTTGCAACTTAGGCTAATTGGGACGGGTTATCTACAGGTTACCACACTTTTCTAGCCAGGGTGGAATTTTACGATGTTATTTAATGAATTTTGTCACTAAATAATTTTCTTTCCCCAGGCGAGAATCGAACTCGCCACTCTAGGATTACCATGTGAGATAAAGGTCAACGCTTTAACTCGCATGGCTAACCTGAGCCCCCAAAAAAAATGTTGTTTAGAAATTTTTTTTATTGCGAATAGTGGGTTACCTTTACTTTAACTAACCTACGGTCGACAAAATAATGAATACCTTAAATGAACATTTTAAAAATTATTTTTATTTCACTACTATTGTAGTTTTGCATCCATGGGACGCCTCATCAGAAGAAATTCTAATACAAAAAGGCAGCTAAACTGAAGGCTACATCTTTCTCTATGAATTTCCACTAGTAGTGCCAGCCGGAGAGTGGCTTAAAAAGCATGGCTGGTCAAGATAGCTGATTTATATCGATACTTCAAGAAATAAAAATAGATCGATTATTGATGCAGTCTAAATAGTAAACAAGAAATTTATAATTGATCAACTATCAATTTAAATATCTCTGGAATATGCTGGATGGTAGAGGAACAAATGTATAAGGATCAATAAGAAGGCCAAGTTATATCACTTTAAAGTTTTTAATAAATTAAAATATATATAACTCACATTTTTTACCTCTGTTTTCTTCTTGATTCCCATTTTTATATTTTTTGTGATGTGGATATTCTCTTTTATCCTCTTCTTGCTTATATTTCTTTCTTTTTCTGTTATACTTACGTTTTCAGATTGAAATTTATGGTTGTTTTTAATCTCGTGATCGGGTAGGGACGTTTTAATGTCTTCATGATCAACGTTTATCACGTGTTGTCTGATTCATCTCTCCTGATGAGGCGTCTCATTGATGCGAAACTAGTAGAGAAATAAATATGATTTTTAAAATAATCATTTGATAAATTGATAATTTTGTTGATCCTCTGCCGTAGATTAGTTAATGTGAAGTTAAATAGGCCATATTATCACGACGACCTTTAAATTGCGACTGTTTAACCAGCTCAATTTTAGTAGCCATTAGTCTGATTTCTCCCCCCCCCCCCCTTTATGCTATTATTGGTCACGACACTGTGCACTGAGGGATTATATGCGAACGTAATGGAACTGGGCTATTTATGGCTATGGTTTGTTTATAGATTCTGAAAATGATATAGAAATGCAAAAAATATTTATTTATATCTGAATTATAATGCCAACTTCCACTGGGGCAATTACTAGAACAAATTAAAAATAAAATAAGTAAATTATAGAAAACATCATTCTTGTTTCTTGCTATCTACATTAAGAGTGGTTTGGTCTTTAACGCTTTCATTAAGATTACTATTATTTATTCTTACCATTAGTCGTGTTTTCTTTTTGGATTGATTTTATTTATATGTAAGCTATTCTAAACTGTAAGTAGTTTTTCGCACATTTAAACATCTTTAATTATTAACCAAGTATTTTCTTTAATTAATGTTTTATTTTTATTTCGGTCCAGAATAATGGGTCTTTCAAACTTAGATGGAAGGCCGGAGCTTACGTTACATTGCCGAAACGCTTGGGGTAGCGAAGTCTACCATTCACTGTAATAAAAATGAAGAATAATTTTTTTTTTTAAATGTGTAAATTTACCTTTTTTTTTTAGTTAGTATTTTTGTGTAAATAATCAATAAAAATTATTCACTTTTGGCATATTTTGTTTAAATAACCAATAGATTAACCAATTATTTTAATTAAAAAGATTAATATACATATATTATAGTATTTAACAAAATTATAAGACTAAATCTAAGTGTCCGGTTTTTTTTGCGGTTGAGTGTATAAGTGTAGATCGTCTACGAGGAATTTATAATTTTGGAGGAATTTATAATTTTGGAGATACATAATATATCTATTTATATATAGCTGAAATATTATCGCAACATCTTAATTAGAATGAATTCGAAGGATATTGTCCAAGAGAATACTCCAGCAATATTCTTCTACCTCACGATTGGACTGGATTATTTATACGGCTATTAATTTAACCTAAGACAGCCCAAAGTACCTTGAGAGTAATTTAGAACAAAGTCTCAACTGAAAAGTGACCACTTTAAGTGTAGTAAGAGCAGTTATTTGTTCCGTAACGTACTTGCAGAAACTACCAAGGCTTGCCCTCCATTGCGTGGGATATGGACGTTACTAGCTCGTCTGAGGGTCTAACAACCGTCTACATATCTCCTAAATCTTCTAAGACATGGTGCGTATTTGTACATTATTATGTCTTACTGATATACTCATTCCACAAAATGTTTCTTATACATCATTTGGGTGTACTAGTATTCCCCATAAATATTAGAAGTGGGCGCTCTTAGACTGTAGGGGCTGATGTCCCTAATTCCAAAATTTGTGATTTTCCCTTTAAGCTGTACTTATCACTGTGATTCCAATGTTTAATTATATTTCGTATACATATAGTTCCAACGAAGGGAACTGAGAATAGAGTGTCAAGTTATTGTCTATGTGTGACATTCGGGGAAATCTGCTTAGTTTTTGAAGTTCCTGCGTGTCGGACTTATTGATATCTGAAGGGTCTGATATTTAATAGCTATTTTTCTAAGTCACTGGAGACGGAGAGATGGATACTTTTCCATAAGATTATATAATTGATAGAGTTAGTCTTATGTATCCTATCCACAATATTGATATAACTACTTACTTTCGACTTGTGTTTCTATAGATTGAAGGCCAAAGCCGTCAGTAGGTTTGATACGTCTTAATTTATTGTCGTTATGTAAGTCTATCATCTTTCCTGAAATTTAATGTTTACGTAACATGTTTAGCTCTGTGTAACATTCCTCGAAATCAATGGTATGTTTGCCAGTAGATTGTTTGGCACAGTAGTCATGTTCAGTCTTATATTTCCATGTCCTGGAAACCAAACAAATATAACTTAATACCAAATCTCTTTTAATCTTAATTTTCTCTCTGATTTCTTCATCGAAAGGGTTTTCTTATGAACAAATCGTAAAGTGAAAATGACACCCTTAGGAGTCGCTAAAGATCAATACATTTTGTTTAGAAGGGTATGGAATATTTCTCATTACTTTGACAATTGCATTACGTTGAGCTGTGTATTCTGCAGATCTAATTATCATATCAAACTGTATGGTTCCCGCAATTGGTCTAATGTATGTTTGGGAGTTGTTGTTTATTATTATTTACGTCCAACTTTATGCTACTATGGCTAATCGGGACGGGTTATCTATGAGTCCGTCACTAAATAAATTTCTACTGCCCAGGGCGGGAATCAAACCCGCCACTTTAGATCTACCACGCGAGATTAAGACCAATGCCTTAACTCGCATTGCCAACCTGAGCCCACAAGTTTGGGAGGTAACCACGATAAAATAATCCAGAAGTTGGTTCACTTTTTTGCATGCGGCTGTGCGGAAAGTTAAATGTGGTACTGTTCTCTGTGCACGGAGTACTAAGTGTATATCTTTGTCTGAGAATGGAATCATATATGTCTAGAGTTTTCTTTCTAGGCATACTGTTAATTTATGTAAGTAAAATGGAAGGACCTTAGAGAATCGAATCGCGTGTGTGGGAGTATTAAATAATCTGATCTTCATTATTTTTGCAGCTGTGGAAACACCAAGTTTAAGCTTAATTTAAATATTGTTCTTTGCTTAACTGGCCCCCAGTCAGAACTCAGGCCAGATAAACTCCATAGTTGCTACGCTTCGTAAATTCTACTCCAGGAAAGCAAATACTGGGAAATTTATGCTGACAGCTGGCCTGCACAATATGCATTTACATCCGCACTATATTCAGGCGATTCGAGATACTCAGCAGTTGGTAACCGCAGATATAGCCAATCCAAGGGTAAAATTAGAATAACTATTTGGCCTTCGCAACTGACAGAACTCTGTCGTCATATTGTCAATATACTCCGTGATCTGGGAAAATAAGTGCAGAAGGCCAGATAATTTCTGTTACTTAAAGTTTAGCTTTCGATACCTGTAGAAATTATCCATGAATTTATTTATTAACATATTTTACTGACACATTTACTGAAAATATAGTGTCACCAATAAAAAAAAGTCAATTTGAAATAGTCATAATTTTAATGTATTGTATATTCGTAACAAAAACACTATTGTGCGTGAAAGCGTACAGGGAGGAGTTAATGAAGTATTTTTAGCACTAAATGCTGTTAATAATCCACTAAGTACGACATATAGAAAATACAACACTTTAAGACATGTGTCTTTACAAATGACAAATACCTAAAAATGCACATTTCATATTGTGTATTTTTCCCCCCATTCTACATCGTAATTTTTTGAGATATAGATTTTATCAATCTATAACTATGATATTTATTATCAATATTTATGAATTTAGACTGAATCAAGAAATACAAAGACAGTTAAAGACTCATATTCCCGCATGGCTTATCAGTCCCGATTTTTATTTTCAAAACACCTAAATTTATTAAAATCAATAGTCTATGATATTCTTAAGCTGAGAGAGGAAACGATTATATAATATTAATATTATGTAACTTTTTATTGGTTATTTAATTGTATTACTGAATTGTTTTTATTTAATGTTTTTTTTGGCATGTTTAATATTCACGTTCTATTATTATTATTATTATTCATACAATAATCGCATTTCGCAACAGGGGCGATTTAGCGACGAATCAGTTATTTAATATACAGCATAATAATTAACATATAACATATTCAACATATAACATATTTAACCTATAACATATAATTATTATATTTACGTAAGTATGCTCATTTCTGCAAATATTTTCAGTATTGCCCTACATTATAATTTTTTGAAAATGTTGTTTTGTTTCAAGTATTGTAATACGCGGTCTATATACGGGCTACAGTCATGTAGCAATTCAGTCAAGGTGTGTGGTAGGTCTATGTGAGTCCTTAAATAGCAGTCAGTAAGTATATGTTTTATAGTAAGTTTACAGTTACAGTGTTGGCAGTGGGCTCGTCTTCTCCAGTAAGTAGGTAAGTGTGAGTTAGTCGTGAATGGCCAATTCTCAACCTCGTTAAAGCTACTTCTTCTCTTCTGATTAGCCTTTTTGAGGAAGGCCATTCACCAAGTGTATGTTTCAGTTCTCGAAATTTGTTATCAGTTGTGGTAAACCAAGTTTTCTGCCATGAATTGAGTAGCATATGTTTTCCTTGGGCTTGAATATCTTGGTGTGTACTGTACTCATATGTGTTGTCGTGAGTTCTTTTTTGAGTAGCTGACTTGGCAAGTTCGTCTACTTGTGTGTTTAATGTTTGTATGTCCGGGTAACCAGCACATAGTTATTTATTATTTACATTTTAAAATATATATATATATATATATATATATATTATTGTATAAAATTGTTAAATATTTTGACAAAATGCACATGTAATGCGAAATATGCATGGGATGTGCAGAAAATAAAATCCCTCCGCATAAGGTTACTCTGTAGAGGAAATACATAAAAAAAAGATATTATCAATCATTTCGTATGAAGATTTTTTGCTATAAACCACATTATACTTCTTCATTATTTATATTAAATTAAAAACAAATTAGAACCCAAAGTGCGTGTTTTGCTTTTTAATAACGGAGGTCTATTTATTCAATTGTTCTCCTTTCACAACAATGACGATTCAGTGACTGTTATTGTAACATATTTGTTCTGTTAAATAAATACATAAGTAAATAGTGTTCAGATAATTTGGAAATAATTTGTGTTACCTTAATCATATTCTGGTGAGAAGGAAATTACATTTCCAAGTCCCTGATAATAATTATCTAAATGCAATATGATAATTAATTTCAGAACTTCGCTTATTGGAGTGTATTCTATCCTAGAGTACCTATCAGTATTTCTCCTTTTTATCTTTCAATAATATTGTATATAAAATCCAGATAACGTTAGTGTTAATTATTATTTTTAGGCTTTGTTTGAAAATGGTTTGAGTGTCTTTGTATCTATAGGCAGGCTTTAGTTGAAATTTCTTATTTATTTTTTAATAATTTATTACAATACTCATTGGGCTGGCCAGTGAAGGTCCTCTCACTAATTTGAGGAAAATTAGCGAGGCCACTGCCTTCCACAGCCAGATTATTTTATTACGGCATAGAACACTTTTGTATTTTCATTATAATTTTCTCGATCATCAGTGATTTAGCATTTGGAAATTTTCAAGTCAAGATTCTAGAAGACCAATGTTAGAGCATTTCCTTGTCACAGGCAACTTTTGATCGATTATAAAACGAACTAGTATTACAAGAATAGTAATTTATTATACAAGTGACGAAAGTAGATCATTTTACAACTCGAGTGAAACGTTTACCCACACGAGCGAAGCGAGTGTGGTAATTTCACGAGAGTTGTAAATTTTACTTTCGTCCCGAGTGTAATATTAAATTTTTTCTGTAATCGTGTAATACATGATCAGATGTAACCAGAATATGAACAAAATTAGGATGTTGTGAAGATTATGGTATGTTGTTGGTAGGTTATAAGTATGGTTGTGTAAGGTTAAAAGCATAGTTATAAAACAACTAGTGATGATTGTGAAGTAGTTGTTATAAACAAGTGCAGGTTATAAACAAGGAAGGTAATTATTATTATATTTAAATTTTAAAATATATTGATTATTTCCACCAATAATTCAATCACATTTCAATTTATTTTGTTAAAATAAATTCTTACAATGTTAAGAAACATTTAAAAGCATTTAATTTCCAACTTCAAATTATTTTTTAATTTATACTTATTACTAATTAAGAAGGACTTTCATCACTTGTGAAGAAATTGATTACTTTCTTCACTCTATTGCAAAATGTTTCACTTTCTTCACTCATTTCAGTTTAGTAATGTTACCATTATTCAACGATTACAGAAAAAAGTGTTTATTTACCTAATAACGTGAGTTTTCGTTATGCAAAAAAATCATCAAGGCCAGTTAGAAAATGAACCTTTAATCCCTAACTCTGTCGTTCTAAAGTCAACGAACAGTTGACTAGTCAGAAAAAAACAAGTAGTCATTGACCTTTTTCTAAAAATTGATGTAATGAGAACTCTTGGATGATATAGTTTTCCACTTTCGTACTACCCATTGATAAGGGACAATTATCCTTTCGGTGAGGGGGTATTTTAAACCAGAATCATGAAAATTTTACTGGTGGCTATGTCATTTTCACAACCACCCCAGGTCTTGTGTTAATGATAGCAGACATTAATTTCTCACATCTTGGATATAAGCTTCATACGAAATGGATTAAGGTCTTTTTTTTTTCTTCTTTTTTATGTAACAAAGTCTTTAATCGGGTCAGGTCTCTTGGTGATTTACAGTTGTGAGCTTTGAACAGAGAGTATCGGAGGTTTGAGAATTCGAAGTGACGAGGTCAATTTCAAAGCGTCTCCGTTCACCGTCAAAATGATATAACGCCTTCTAGATGTTCCGACTGATACACATTACCTACCAGCGTGGCTAATCTCCATTTCAAATACATCCCAAGCAAATGGGCTTAGGCAGTTACAATTAATTACCTATAACGAGAATCATACTGGGTCATTTATAACCTGAAAATCTCTTGTTTCCGTTTGGTGCATTAACAATGGCGCATTATTTATATCATTGCGGACATGAGCAGTGGTTCATGTGAAAATGGCACTAAAAGATTGCTACTATTTCCGCTGAGTTGCTGTATGGTAGAGGATCCTATTGATGAGTGTCAATAAAAACGCCTTGTACGTCACAATGTACTTTAATATACGAAGAGTTCACATTCGACCGGCTGCTTTGATACAGGTTACACTTCCATAAGAAGCAGGCACTGATAATGGAGCTTGGTCTCTGAAAGTGCACTCTGCATATATTAAAGTACGTTGTAGAGGACGAGGCCTTTTTGTTGATCTTGAGTTTGATAATAGGAAAATATAAGGTTGGGGAATTGTTCATTATCATTAATTGCAATGAAGAATCGTAGAAGGGTGCAACGAAATTTCTGCATGCAAATTATCATCAGTGTTATCGGAACCATTATTGAACTTTCATGATATAGGTTTCAACTCACTGAAAACTTTCGTTATTATTTTAGTCAACTTCTACCAGTGTGTCATTCATTTATGTGCCAAAGTGGCTTTCGTCCTTAATTTGATGTCACTAATTTACTTATCAAGAGCCTTTTGATCGACGAGATCAATCCACGTTCCAACACCTATTACCAGAAATAATTCTGAGGTAGTATGGGCCCGGTATCTGAATAGTGGAAAATTATATCGGAACTATTGAAAATGTACTTTCTCATTTTTGGAAGAAGTTCCTCACACATCAGAAGGTAATGGAATATTCGCAGTAGATATGTACAACTAATTGCTATAGGTCTGTGTTTTATTAGGTTACATTATTGCCAAATGCTATTAAAAAAATATTAAGACTTTTTATGAAATTCAAAATTTGGGTAATTTACTGACTGCTCACAGGAGGTTATTCAGACGTCTCAAAAAAATTCAAAATTTATTCCTACAATTGCTTCGGTTATTATTTTTGTACATTTAAGTGTATGCATTACCGCAAATACAATTAGGTTTGTCTGTCCGAGTCTGAAGTAATGACGAGACTTTCCCTGGCACAGTATTTTTTCTTTTTGATGAGCACTCAATTAGCATTTTTAGTACTGTAAAGTGGTTTTTTATCATTTTTTCCATTTTCAAGGGTCTAGGTAATTTTTTGTCTTACAAAGTCGTCTAAAGTAAGTTTATTTCAGTATGTTATAGTTCTCGGTAATTCATGTTGCTTTCTTTGGTTCTGTTTGGCTACTAAGTAATGGGATAAACGAGTAAAATATCCCACACTGGAGTTGCCACAATTAAAAGTGTATAAATAAAGTCCTGGTCCAGTTCATAAAATATTCCTTTCTTGACTAATTGATTAATTCATAAATGAATTGAATAATTGATGTTACTAACAGCGTAATAAATTTTACTTCACACTTTTAAATATATCCTTGGGTCATCATTTTATTGATTACAATTCGTGTAATGAATGACGGAAAATAATGTTTTCTGAATAACTTTTAGTCATGTAATCAATTGATGGTTGTCCCACTTTCGTTCTCATCTAGTCATTCGAAAAAAAGGAATCTGTTAAGTATAGTGGGTGTTGGTTGGTCTTTGGCTATATTAGTTGAATAAAAGTTTTTTCCTCCCAGGTTTTACTGGAAAATTTGTCTGAGATCATGAGGTTATAGAGAATTTTATTGAGAATATTTCAAAAAGAAATATATATTTATATTTTGGGATGAATATACTTGAAGGTGACTGGGAGCATATGTATACAGCTATCCTGCTAAATGCCTTTATATGTAACCTAATTAAATTGCTCTTTGAGCCAAAGGTTTTAATTAATTAATTAACTTAAGGGCCAGTTTTCCTTGGAAAAGGACGAATAAGTCTATCCCCCATAGCTCTTCTGGTTATTGGCTGAAAGACTAGAAGAGCCGCACTAAACCCGAGCGGTGTCAATGGAATGCCTGTGAATAATTTTGAAAGGAATTCTGTGTAAGGCTCTGGGGAAATTAGCTGCACTCCTATGGGGGTGGAATATCAAAGCCATTAGTTTACATCTAAAGTCAAATCATCATCATCAACCACTTCTTGGAACCTTAGACCGCTTAATATAATTATGAAGAGAGCTTCAATTGGATATGACCTTGCGTACGGGATAAATAAGAAGTTATCTACCTGTCATTTCATTTATGACAAGTTTAGGTGAAATCTCACCATCTTCAGGCTAAAGCCTTACACCATTCTCCGAATATCAGCAATAGTAATGGCCAGACTAAAAATATTTTCTCCAAGGGAAAACGATTCAAAAAAAGTCCACTAAAATTGATAATACGTATAGTACTTATTTTACACTGTTTTACAATCACAATTTTAAAATAAATAAAACTTATCACCTAATTTAAAACAGAGTGTAACCTAATGATGATTGACTAGGAATGGTTCCACATCAATGTCATCACCTTATTTCGCTCGATGCATCAATCTCTCTTCTTCACGTCTCCTTTTTTCCCCCGTGTCTTCTCCTTTCCCACCACTTTTCATTTGGAAAGTACCTCTATTGATTTATATCCTTTTTTACGGTGTAAAAATAATTGGCAAGTTTCAGATATAATTCTAAGAGAGCAATTGTCCCAAAAACGCATCTGAGGGAAGAGGCCTGTTCTCTAAGATCTTTCTAAGTGCATATCCATGGGACAGGTCTTTATCTTCCAGGATAAGATGTTTTATTTTTTAACTATTTCCCTTCCGCTCGCATTGTTGCACAAAACAAGGTACAGATAACGGTTAATAACCACTGAGGCACAAAAGCATTAAAGTTCGAATTTAGGAAAATTATTTTTAACCGAATGTAACACATCTATAAAATATTCAAAATTCTTTAGCAGAAATTGGTTAGGAGAACCTTCCATTCAAGCTCATGGAATTTTGGTGAACTACCGTTGCCAACTAAGGCAGCAAAAAAAATAGCTTCCTTGTAGATTCTCAAAACTTCCTTTTCATTGTTATTTAGAACTTAGGGAAAACACATAGTCCTTTACAATAGTCAAGTATTTTAGTAGATTCCCTTAAGGGAAATGTCTTCAAATTCCCATCGATCCTACCCAGGAGACGACGAAAATGAGGTCCTATCCAAGCTATATATATATATATATATATATATATATATATATATATATATATATATATATATATAAAACCGTTATTATGAACCGGATCGAAAAATTATGTAGAACCAATCTTATTGTAAATGTAATGTTCTATAAAAGTTTTTTCCATTATCTTGAAGTTTTCGGCCTTCAGTAAACCCCAACTTCTACTAGTGTCATATTAACAATAAGCACTTATATTATGAATCACATTATTTGAAGCCTATATACCAAATATTGTTCTCATTGAGCCTTTACGTTTTGTGGTAAAAACAAATCCTTCACGCACGCGGGAAATCTGCTTAGATAACGGAACACCTGTGTGACGGCCTTGTTTAAAAATTATACTAATAAGAAAAATACACCAAATGTAAAAGACCATTATGTGATATAATGGCTAATCAGTTCTGGTTGTCAAATTCTTTTAAGCATGGTGAGGCTTTTTAGCAGATTTCCCTTAAGGGAAATCAGCTATTGAGGTCGTACTCATGATGCGAGTTTCGAAAAATTTCTTCAAATGTCCATCGATCCTACCCAGGAGATGACGAAAATGAGGTCCGTTCAAAATTATATATATATATCTATATATATATATATTTGTCTGTTAACGCTCTAGCGGTCGCAATTCTTGTTTGATCTTTACCAAACTCGGAATTTAATCGTTTTATGTAAAAAGGAAGATCAAGTTCGTTAATGGCTGAAATCGGACCAGTGGGAGGGGGGGGGTTTAGAGGGGGGGATTTTTGAAAATACAAAATATCTCCGTTATTATGCGTCGGATCGAAAAATTGTATAGAATAAATCTTATTGCAAATTAAATGTACTATAAATATTGTTCTATTCATTTATTCTGTATCTTGAATATTAACCGAGATATTTGCATTTGTATTCTGCGTGATACTGGTCACCAGTAGGTATGTTCGAACTTTCCGGCGAGAGCTCTGGCGGCCGTTTCTATAACTTCGCCCCTCGTGAATAGGTTTAGAGGTTAGGTCAACTGTTTTTTGGGGCTAGAAACTACTGGGTTGTTACGCCCTAAATAATGTTTTAGGTTTAGAGGTTTCTTACTACTGCAGTTGTTATTAGGCAGATTTCCCTATTGTAAAACTTCACGTGGGAAATCTGCTTAGTTTACGCAGCCCCTGCGTGACGGACTTTTTTTGTTATGTTCTGCATTGATAAATAAAATGCTATTGACAACGCGAGAATAAGAGCTATAATTCTGGATTTACAAAAAGCACAAATATAAAAACCAAACTAAAGATTAGTTACCCTTAGTCGAATTTGTAAACTAATGAAAATACTTTTGCTTCTAGTGAAGAAACTTCATTTTTTTATATTTTTATAGACAAGTTCATAAACACTACTTCATGTGTAGGTGTGAAAGATCGAAGTACCAACACTGTACTAATCTTGTACACTGTACAGTTCGTAAGTAGTTTTATTCAATGACATTTGAACTATATTATAACATTTACATAGACATTCATCTTACATATTGTAATGAAGTATCACTAAAAAATAGCAATCCATCCCTGTTTGTTATTACTGTAAATGTAACTTTGCAGGCTTTGACAAAGGTAATAAATTAACATTAATAACAACCACATCACATATGGATAACATAAACATGTTTTTTTAGCAAATTTGCCTTAAGGGAAATCAGCTATTGAGGTCGTACTCATGACGCGATTTTTGAAAAATTTCTTCAAATGTCCATCAATCCTACCCAGGAGATGACGAAAATGAGGTCCGTTCAAAATTATATATATATATATATATATATATATATATATATATATATATATATATATGTATATATTTGTCTGTTAACGCTCTAGCGGTTGCAATTTTTGTTTGATCGTTACCAAACTCGACATTTAAACGTTTTATGCAAAAAAACAGATCAAGTTCGTTAATGGCTGAAATCGGACCAGTGGGAGAGGGGGTTTAGAGGGGGATTTTCGAAAATTCGAAATATCTCAGTTACCATACGTCGGATCTAAACATTGTATAGAACCAATCTTATTCTAAATTAAATTTAGTATAAATATTGTTCTATATATTTATTCTCTATCTTGAATATTAACCGAGATATTTGCATTTTTATTAAATTTGGGCCGATAACGGATGACAGTTTACCGCCAAAAGCTAGTTCGGCCCTTTGCCGTAACTGTTCGGCTTTCGTATGGCGATTTCTCTATTGTTTAACTTCACATGGGAAACCTGCTTAGTTTACGCAGCCCCTGCGTGACGGACTTTTTAGCAGATTTCCCTTCAGGGAAATCAGCTATTGAGGTTGTACTCATGACGGAATTTTCGACATTTTTCTTCAAATGTCCATCGATCCTGCTTAGTAGATGACGAAAATGAGGTCCGTTCAAAACTGTATATATATATATATATATATATATATATATATATATATATATATATATATATATATATATATTTGTCTGTTACCGCTCTAGTGGTCGCAATTTTTGTTTGATCGTTACGAAACTCGAAATTTAGTCTTTTTATGTAAAAAGAAAGATCAAGTTCGTTAACGGCTGAAATCGGACCAGTGGGAGGGGGGGTTTAGAGGGGAGGATTTTCGAAAATTCGAAATATCTCCGTTACTATACGTCGGATCGAAAAATTGTATAGAATCAATCTTATTGCAAAGTACATTTACTATAAATATTGTTCTATACATATTTTCCGTATAATGGGTATTAACCGAGATATTTGTATTTTTTGTAATGAGTTCCGCTTTCAGTAAACCCCTACTCCTACTAGGGACATATTAATAATAAGCTGATATCTAATGAACCACCTCATTATAAGGTTAGATACAAAATATTGTTTTCAACAAAGCTTTATTTTACGAGGTACAAACAAATACGTTCTGTTGAACCCTCCCCCCCTTTTTTTTCTTGGACTACAAAAATCTGAGTGATTGAGATAGAAATTATTTTGATTCATTTCAAATTACTCCACTAACTATAATAAATAGTTTCTAATAAAATTAATATTTTATATTCAGATATATTTCTTTAATTGTTTGTTTTTCCGGTCTATCTATCGATACTGCACTCCAAGGTTGGCTAACCTGTTTGTTTACAATCCAGCCGTATTACGTTGTAGGGACTATTAACTTATATTGTAAATTCACTGAAAGTTTTGTCATTGCCGTTTATAATTATTCACTAATATTCACGGAAGTGTATATTTATCTATTGTAAACCTTCACTGGCTAACCTGCTTGTTCCTTAATCATGTGAAAATCTCATAACCGTCTGAATCGTATTTTACCCCCCCCCCCCTTCTATTTTCTTCCCGGATTCCTAAATTTGGAATGGTTGTGATTAAAATTATTCTGGTCTATTATTAATTACAGTACTAGATATAATAAATAGTTGTATGGATAATATTTGTAACTTATATTCAAATATATTTCCGTAGTTGCTTTTATTTCCGGTATAAGCTGGCTAACCTGATTGTTTAGAACTCAGACTGTTTGCTATCAGGAAGGTTCTTACCATTTGACTTGCCCTGTATTTGTTTACTTAATATTCACAGCAGTATTAAGTCTTACAAATAATGGATATTCTGTGGTACTATTTAGTGTTGGTGTAATAAGTGTTCAGAGCGCTGCTATCATTATCGGTAAGTCCATATTTTTTGTTCTTGTTGTTTTTTGAGATCGAATTGTTTTTAATTTAATCTCGGAGCCTAACGGACGAGAGTTACTTTCCCGCCAAAAGCTAGTTCGGCCGTTTCTTTGACTGGCTCGGCTCTCGTGAAATTTCTCTATTGTAAAACCTCATGTGGGAAATCTGCTTAGTTTACGCAGCCCCTGCGTGACGGACTTTTTAGATATTCAGATCTCCGAATAAGTTATAATCTGTTATTAGGTGATATTTGAGTTCATCTATTTTGGAGCCTGAAACATTTTCGCCATGGGCCACTTTAATTAAATGCGTTTAATTAAGAACCTCCTTGGTGCTCTTGTGCTAAGAGAATTGTTGAAGTTGCCCTAGTACAAGATACCCCCAACTATTGAGTACAAACTGATGTTATTGGGGGATGTTTAATTGGTCTAAACAGGACGCCATCTACCGCAGGCAGTGTTCAACGGGCGAACCACTCCCAACTTGCCTCTTACTCCCCTAATTCCGTTATAATTATATATTGCCGACATGTCCCCTCCAATCCATAGCAACTCAATCACCATCGATTTGATGACAATAATTTAATATGTACATTTGATCATTATCATATAGACCTACTGGACGAGATGATTTAGATGGACCGATAGTCACGTTATTACGGTCTCAGATGCAAGGGGATTAATTTGAATTCATGACAGTTCCAAATTGATTCAACTTCTAAATTAGATATGGACATTGCCCCATTCGATAAAGATATGTCTGGATTTATAATAATAATTACTATAGAAATGAATCGGTGAGTGCAGAAACCACTTCAGTCAAAAAAATCCGAAAACTCGTTTTCAATGAAAATAAGCGTAGAAAGGCAAGATGCGTGTTGGGTGCAAAAACTACGTTAGTCTGTTGAGTAGTTCCGTAAATACAGGACGTTTGTTTCGAGTGTTGAGTACAGAAATAACATGAGTCAGTGACTGGCGTTGTTTCTGCATCCACCGCTAGATCGCGTGACCAGTCTTACGTGAACTGTTTTGGAATACAAAATCTAAAAACTGGGAAATCTGAAATATACCTGTACCAAGAAGGCGTAGCCCACAAAGGAGCAAATGATACCTATATGCAGCATGCTACTGAAATACATTGACACTAATATTCCATCAAGTGTAAAAAAACTGTACCTTTTTTCTGATGGTACCTGCGCCACACCATGATAACCACACCATGATAAGATTCTGCCTTGCTCTTACAGATACAGGACGTTTTGAACAAATTTTCCATTACTTTCCGGTTCGAGGGCATTCATATCTTCCAAACGATCGAGATTTTGCTACTATGCAGAGGATGATGCGTAAACATGATCGGGTATACACACCTGATGAATATGAAGAATTGTGTGCTCAGTCCAGTAACAACTTTCACAGCACCAAGCTACTCACCAGTGACATAAAAGATTTTGATGGTTGGTGGAAGGAATATTACACAAAAAACCCACTAGCCAGAGAATGCCAAGAGAGGAGTGTGCCAAAAGAAGCAAAATTCAAGTTTGCTCCCACCCGATATAAAGAGTTCCCCTATTACTCTGAAGAAAAGGGGGTAATCACAGCATACATCTTCCTTAAAGGATTACAAAAGCACAGCTATCAGCTGCTGAGACCTGCTTTCCGTAACGTCGATATTGATTTTCCTTCAAGTATTGCAGCCTACCCATCAGGGAAAGTTCCAATCAACATAAAGAAAATGGAAGACATCCAGAAAATGATTGTTCATATTCCTGAAAACTTCAAAGTTTTTTAAGATAAACTATTTAACTGGCCAACCACTGAACATGACAATGATACTATCGTCGAGAATGATCTATTTTAAGAGCGTTTCAGTTTGTTATATTCCTGTCTTATGACTTTGCAATACTGTAACTTCATTTCTCATGTAATATGGAAAAATATACATTTGTAAATTTTTTGTGAAATTAATTAAAATTAATATTATTAACTAAAATCGTAAAAAAATTAATAACAAATACAAACTTTTAACGAATGGTTATCTTTTTCCAAGTTTCCTACTGTCTGTAAAAACAGTTGAGTGCAGAAACAGCATTAGTCAAAATCATAGTTTTAATTCTCCTGAGCCTAATTTATGTGGAAATTAGGTAATTTTTTTATAACAGCAACATAAAAGCATGTTATGACAAAGGAAAAAAAAGTTCTCAAATATTTTAAAATTTGGAGGAGTTATTACGTTTTTTCTCCCTCCTGAAAAATTTGAAATTTGTGACTGACGTTGTTTCTGCACTCACCGATTCAATTACGAATGCTATAAAAAAATATCACAGGGTTTACCTACGTTCAATCTTTCAAACTCTTCTCAGTCTCTCATACCACGTACTGAATATATATTATCATAATTTCTTTGACAAGTTTATTAAAGATTGAACAGAAAACAAACCCCTTTAATTAAAAATATGTATTTATAATAAATTTACCATGAACGGATATATCGTGGTTACAAATCTACAAAATATATTTATTGCATTAGTAATAGAGTCCCAACGCATTCACAAAACTGTATTATCGTGTCAGACAGATTACTAAAAGCTTAATGATAAACTAAGACATTATTAAGCCAACTAATAATAATCCATTAATATCTACGTCAAAACATTCATTTTATCTCAGGTAAGAAAAGAAAGGCCTCGTTCCTTCACAGTAGTTTATTCTATGCGACAGAGAGCTTTCAGAGCTTACGCTCCATCATCAGTGCCCTCTTCACTGTCTTGCCCTTTCTATTCATACCTGAGATAATAATTTCTTCACCATCCAACACCTCAAAAATGGAAATTATTTTTACTTCTAATAATATATTATTATTATTTATTAACTTATGTTTTTCCTACAATGGCTAATTTGGGCGGGTTATCTACAGTTTACCACCCTTTTATAGCCAGGGTGGGAGTAAGGATTTTATTTAATTAGTTTATCACTAAATAAATTCGTATTGCCAAGGCGGGAATCGAACTCGGCACTCTAAGTTTCCCATGTAAGATTAAAGACAACGCTTTAACTCACATAGCCAACCTTAGCCCCTATAAATATATTAAAAATCTATACTAATATTTTTACTAAAACTAAAACTAGAATGTATGTATACGTAGAAGCAGTCCAAAGAAAAAAAAATGCCTACATTTAAATTACCTAACACACACACACCCACTCACAAATATATGTGTGAGTGTGTTTGTCATGGTTACTTAATTTTTGGGTTTTTATTTCAAAGATCCAAGCTTCATTATATTTTTCTGTGAAATATAAGAGGGGATTTAGGAATATTACTTTTGTTCAACATGTTTCCGCTCTTCTTTCTCTAAAGATAAAAGTACTCCTAATGGGATTGTCCTTAAGGGTGTTAGGAGGAACATCATCCTTGCCAATTTAGCGGCTCTATCAGCTTTAGAGTTTCCCTCAATCCCAGGAGGGCTGGTTTCATTTGAATAAAAAATAAATAAAATATAGAACTCCCTTTTAAGAATTATTGGCATGTCAAGACCTAAACCCTGGCCCAAGATAACTTAATAACTTGATGTCTCTAATAGGACATACTATGTCCTAATAAGTAGTGGTAATCCTACAACTAGTGAGGCACCAAGTTTATGTTTAAGAAGAGTCTCCGGCTTACACTATTCTGATGTTACTATAATATATAATATATATACTATATCATGATAGGTTTTGCAATACAAATATAAATATATATATATATATATATATATATAAATGACTAATTGATTGACAATAAAGTGAGTGACGTCTTAGGTCATAACCCTACTTCATTTCACTATACTATAAGATACTATCCTCCCTTCGTTTATCATTATTTTAATACATACCCTACCTTAGTTTATCATTATTTTAACGTTCCCTTAATATTGCTAGTTGTTTTACTGTCAGTCACCACACGTAAAATGAAATGATTTTATTTTTATATTTTATCTCTATCAAGAAAATAAAAACTCAGTTATGTTCCATTTTTGTTAGTTTCTGATTGACTGAAGTGCAACTTTTCTGCAATTTATACTTTTATTTTTAAAGTGAAAATTCATTAAACTTGAGGTTGAACGTATACTATTTTTTGCACTGACAATCTCATTGAACCTTCAACGTAAAGTTGTGATATCAATGCTCTCTCCAAGTAATGTTTAACTTTCACTATAGTAGGGTTATCTTACATGACGCTATTGTGTTTGTTCTCTTGGCGAGATTTTATTTTAAAAACATTTTCCTATAACGTTCACTTATATTATCTATCAGATGAAAAAAAAAACACTTGGTTGAGGGTGTTTACATCTGCTAAACCTTTATCGGAAGAAAAGTTGTTGGATTTACAGCAAACTCAATATTTGAAAGTGTAGAACTTTATTTTTAACTTAATATTGAATTGATTTCCTTCTATGACCTTTCCTGTTTTATGTAAAAGGCGACTAATTCTACTGAGGCATTCGTTTGCATACCTGCCGAGCTTCCTGTCTCTTTGGATGCTCAGGGATAAAAATATAACCTTTAAAATCAGTCCTTAGCTTTCAAAGGTACTCATAATAGCTTGAGTATCTGTTTGTTCGATAAATTACAAATGAATTACTCTATTTTCTATCGGGTCCTTAAGAACTCTAGTATTTGAGGTTTTGCTTAAGTATATTTTTTGTCCCTGCTTATCCCCCCACCCCCAACATGGGGTAGTTTCATATGTTCAGAAAACTGTTATAATAGTGCACCAATTGGTGTTTCATTTATTTAATTTATACAAATTTAAATTATACGTGGTACATTATTATCAATAGAATTCTTTCTGTATATTGAAATATTTAAAGTGCTAATACAGGAGCTAATTTGCCTGAACAACTACTGGGGTGTTTAATTGATACAATGTTTTGTAACCTGATTTAACACATCCCGAAAATAAATTATAGCATTTTTTGAAGATGGCAATTATTAGCAGATTTTCCTTAAGGGTATTTTCAAAAATTTCTTCAAATGTCCATCGATCCCAGGAGATGGCGGAAATAAGGTCCGTTCAAAATTTTTTAAATATATATATATATATATATATATATATATATTAAAAAATTAATAATATTACCAAAACTGGCAGATTAGGAGGCTGACCACAAAGGTACCCTCAGAAAGAGGGCAGCTTAATTTGTTTGTTTATATATATATATATATATATTTGTCTGTTAACGCTCTAGCGGTCGCAATTTTTGTTTGATCGTTACGAAACTCGATATTTAACCGTTTCATGTAAAAAGACAGATCAAGTTCGTTAATGGCTGAAATCGGACTAGAGGGAGGGGTTGTTTAGAGGGGGGTTTTTCGAAAATATCTCCGTTATTATGCATCGGATCGAAAAATTGTACAGAACCAGTCTTATTGCAACTTAAATTTACTATATACATTGTTATATACATTTATTCTCTATCTTGAATATTAACCGAGATATTTGCATTTTTATGAAGTCAGTGGTCGGGTATAGTTCGGATTAGGTCGGC
The DNA here is from genome assembly GCA_019009955.1 of Riptortus pedestris. Classification (NCBI taxonomy): domain Eukaryota; kingdom Metazoa; phylum Arthropoda; class Insecta; order Hemiptera; family Alydidae; genus Riptortus; species Riptortus pedestris. Next base: position 47,641,941 of record CM032232.1, on the reverse strand, counting down.
CATTTTTGTAACTTTTCGGGTCAGGTGGAAGCTTCTCCTAACCTCTTCTTTAGTTCTTGGACTACTAAAATTTGAGTTATTAAAATATAAATTTTTCTTACAATTCAGAAGCCGTTTCTGTTGGGAATTTATTTTAATTAGCTGAAAGATTTCTCATTACCGTTTGTATTTAATCACCGTGGTGTTGTGTTACCAGTATGCAGAATTCTCTATTGTAAAACTTCACGTGGGAAATCGGCTTAGTTTACGCAGCCCCTGCGTGACGGACTTTTTATTATAAATAAAATTTCATTATTAGGGAGATTCATTATATTTGAAACTGTACTTTCACCTACTGCTATTCCCGTACTTTAAATCGGAATAATTATCAGTAATCAGAATACCTTCTAAGAAAATAGCTTAACAAGTGATTGATAATGATTTTAGGTTGTTACAACGGAACCTACTGTCAGTTTGCTATTGCAAACAGTTCTATTGTGGTTGATGAGCTTGGTCTAATCAATATGGCGTCAGGATAACAGGCCTTTATCTGCTGATCACACACGATCCGTCATGGAGCCCTTGAAAACACACAGGATCGTCTCCAATGTGGCCCGAAAGGAATTCCCATTTCCATTTTAACGCTCCATGAACCGGTGCTAAATGTAGCTCAAGAAGGAAACTCATTTCTATTCCGAATACTTTCCTAGACAAAAGTGTTCATTGAATACAAATTGCGGTCTTACAGGCTTCTTTGTCTCTTCCTCCCGTCAACCTTTATTATTTTAGGAGAGCTTGAGAGTATGGAATCTAAATAGTTTTATGTTGAAATCCAATGAACCAATGAACGAAAAAGCAAAATAAATGTAAAGAATAATGTCATTTATTTGACGGGTACTTTATGTAGCCGATACCTTCATCCTTCATTACCATTAAAGGATAAAGTATTAATTCTTCTACTATACCAAACTTGCCAAATTGATAAATAGCAGTTTTCGAATCTTTCAAAAACTCATTTTCTTTTGGTAAAGGACTTTTGAACGTCCAAATATAATTTTAGGAAATTAGAGGCAGTAAATGATGAAAGTCAATGTCTTCGAATTGGCTCAGTGCTCAACAATAAGGCTGTGAAGCACTTGGGCATTTCGATACCATGTATATTTTATTACTCGGGTTCTTCCCAAACGTCTCATGGTATAGTCTCTTTTAATTTATTTTTCTTGAATTGATCGGAAGTTGAGTATAAAAAAGTTGTACATTGTTTTCCATAAAATCTGAGACATTGAAAATCGACAAATAATCCAAAAAAGGCCGTCACGCAGGGCCTGCGTAAACTAAGCAGATTTCCCACGTGAAGTTATACAATAGAGAAATCTCCATACGAGAGCCGAACAGTTACGGCAAAGGGCCGAACTAGCTTTTGGCGGGAAACTCAGTCGTCCGTTATCGGCCCAAATTTAATAAAAATGCAAATATCTCGGATAATACTCCAGATAGAGACTAAATGTATACAACAATATTAATTTACAATAAGATTGCTTCTATACAATTTTTTGATCCGACGTATCGTAACGGAGATATTTCGAATTTTCAAAAATCCCCCTCTAACCCCCCCCCCCTCCCTCTGGTCCGATTTCAGCCATTAAGGAACTTAATCTGTCATTTTGCATAAAACGTTTAAATAAAATAAAAATAAATAAAATCGAGTTTGGTAACGATCAAACAAAAATTGCGACCGTTTTCAGATAACGCTAGAGCGTTAACAGACAAATATATACATATATATATATATATATATATATATATATATATATATATATATAATTTTGAACGTACCTCATTTTCGTCATCTCCTGGGTAGGGCACATTATAAACATTTTTTGAAATTATTTACTGAATTATAATTGAGTAATGCATTTTTAATTTTTGTTGTTTTAAACGAACAAGAATTTACTTTTTTATATCTTCTTTTATAGATTTAACGCAAATTAAAACATGTTTTAATCGTATAATCTCACAATTGATCTATTTTAATATAATTTAGGTGATAAATATTTGAGGTTTTTATCTTCTATATCAATAAAAATCCGTCACGCAGGGGCTGCGTAAACAATAGCAATAGAGAAATCTGCATACTGGTAATACAACACCACCATAAGTAAATACAAACGGTAATGAGAAATCTTTCAGTTAATTTTAATAAACTCCCAACTGAAACGGCTTCTGAATTGTAAGAATAATTTATATTTTAATAACTCAAATTTTAGTAGTCCAAGAAGGTAAGGTAAGGTTAGAAACGACAAGTTAGGTTAGAAGCTTCCGCCAGATAAATCATTTTACTTCATAAAAATGCAAATATCTCTGTTAATATTCAAGATAGAGAATAAGTGTATATAACAATATTTATAGTAAATTTAATTTCAATAAGATTGCTTCTATAGAAGTTATTTGAAGAAATTTTTCGAAACTCGCGTCATGAGTACGATCTGCTAAAACTCAACGAATTTTTAGATTTTCTATTTAAATTCGGCGGGGAATAATTCTTTTTTACGTTTCAGGCCGTTCTAAGAATAGTGGCCTCTAAATTGAAATTCTCGTCTACATATCTGTCTGCCCGTTTGTTACTCAATCACTGAAAAACGGCTAGAAAAATTTCTATATGTGCGAGTCAAATAACCGAAGGCCACCATGTAGGTGAATACAAATTTCAATTATGAGAAGGGTTGTACTTCGACGTGAAAATTAATATTCTTCAATATCTGAGTTAGAACTGGTTATATCGAAAAAAAGGAAAGAGTGAATTGTTTTTAGATCTAAATCGTTATTTACAGTTCTGAATTCTCAAATTTTGACTTGGGCCTTCCTGCCACTTACTAAAATTCATTAGTGTTCCTAGATGTGGCCAGATAGAATTGTGATTTTTGTAATATGTGTCATGGAATAAGAAGGACATAAATGGATTTTTTCAGGATACCGATTGTCCAAAATTTATATTTCGTCAGGAAAGCATTATTATACCAATTCCATCTAAACAGGAACTATAATCATAAATTCGTCTTACATCAGGAATTATAATCATAAATAGCGCTTTTACTATTTATGCTAAAGTGTTTGTGTTATTGATGAATATGACGGGATAATCTTGTGTATCCAATCTTTTTGTTTCCAGGTGAGGCAATTTCTATTTCACCTGCGGCATGTATGACATAACACGTGTAATATACTAATGACTGTTATCAGCAGATCAGTCATGTTTTAGGGTATTCTTTCCGTAGATTATTGTATGTCAATAGTGTTCCATTGTTAATGAGTATTAAAATGATCAAAAAATGCGTTATGGAACTTAATGTTTTTTGTATACAACAGATTATAAAACATAATCTAACACGATTTACAAAATTTCTTCAGTAGATGTCGGATTAGTTTCTGCCTTGATCGGAGGAGTTAGTGCCTCGAACCCTCAACACCGCATAATCCTATCTGATTGGTGAGCGTCATTAGGAACTAATGGGTTAGAGCCCCTCATCACCTCCAGCCCCTTTAGGACAGATACAATTTCCATCATTTTCCACCTACAGCAAAAATGACGTTTCCAACGTTCTGCCTCGTTACGAAGAACGACATTAGATCAGACTCGTTAACGAGCGGCAATACAAAGTGAGTTAGAGGTATCGAAGAGCTGATGTTATATTTTATATACTTAGGCTAAGTGGATATAATGACAAAGAACAATTACTACCCAAAGAACTTATCAGATAAAAATTAATGACTAAAAACTGTATTTAAAATAAAATAAAAATCGATGCATTAAGCAAACAAATTAAAATTACCAATAAATTAACATTAAATTATTCTCTAATGGAAAATAAATAAGTAGGAAGTAACAATGTGAGATGCATAATTGGCGAACATGCCGTATTAGAGAAAGAAGCCTTGGGAACTTGAGGATGCCGTTTCTTCCATAGCTCCACGTTATAAATTGGAACTATTTGAAAATTCCACTTTTTAATATAACACCACTATCTCTACACTTAGCTAGGATTGCGATATGTCCTTAACGACTCTTAGGTTTAATTTTTATTTTTATTTTGCTTAGTAATTTCCTTAAACTTCATGTTCACGTGAAACTATGGGCAAAGTCCCCAATAGCCGAAAAATAAGTACAAGCAGTGAAGATTTTGAGAAAGGCTAAAACTTACAATCCCAATCAATAGGAGTAGAATATTTAATTGTAATTATTACGTGCTGCATCGAAATAGTTTACGAAACAAATGTTGCTAATCGTGTTAATGCCTACAATTATTATTCCACAAATTTTTCAGTGAATATTTGCTACATTTCCACATGGTAAAGAGCTTAAATTTCAATGTGGTTTCATATTGTCCTCACTATAGGAGAAATAGAAGAGATAGAATTTGAGATGACGTGTATTATTGTAGGTAGTGCTTAATTGGTTTATTAATCTTAACCCCTTCGTGACGAAGGAAGCTGCATCTGCTTGGAAGACTATTAAAAAGTCCGTCACGCAGGGACTGCGTGAAAATCGATGAGTAAGAGGGGGGAGGGTTACTTTGTGGTGGAAAATAGGAAGTGAAAATAGCTCGTTAGTATTAAAGCTCCGAAAAAAATGCATACATCATCAATAGCTTAACACGATTGGTACCACAGAATTTTACGATCCTACTCATAATAACGGATATATTTGGAACCCCTCCCCTCTAAACCCCCATTATTCCTGGTCCAATTTCAGCCACTATCAACTATGATATTCATTGCCTGATGGTCTCACGTGGCTGGTACTCGACCGAGAGGGAAACCGCAGATGAGTTGGCTTGACTGAGTAAAGAAGGACTTAACAAAGCAATGGACTCAGAGTAATCCTCTGTGATGGAGAAGCTATGAGCCAAATATTTATAGCTTTTCAAACGTTGCAAGGACGTCTATTCTCGCAGGGCATCCTTGAAATCCTAATAATAAACGGCCAGATTATATAACAGATTCGTATCCAAGTTGTCTATTATGGAATTACAATTGAAAAATATTTGTATTTTGCACAGCATTTTAGAAACGTACTTATACTGTGTTCTGACGCTTTCGAAAAAAGCCCGTCACGCAGGTTCTGTGTTAACTAAGCAGATTTTCATGCACGCCACGTATTTGCATTCATCTTAAAAAGTAATAGTTCAACAACACAATATTTGGTATTAAAGTTTCAAATGAAGTATTTCATTAAATAACAGTGTTTTATTCATGTGACATGAGTGAGAGTGGGGTTTTTCTGAAGGATGAAAATGAAAAAAATCAATATCTCAGCTAATATTGAAATTAGGGAATAAATGTCTATAACAACATTTATAGGCAATCCATTTTCCAATAACTTTGTTACTATACAATTTTTCGATCCAACTAATAATAAAGGAGATATTTGGAATTTTCAAAATTCTTCCCCTCTGAACCCCCTTCATTCTGGTCCGATTTCGGCCATTAACGAACACGACCTTTCTTTTTACTTAAAACGGTTATATATGTTTGATAACGAACAAACAAGAATTGAGAGCACTAATGCGTTAACAGACATATACTAGGTAGGATAGATGGACATTTGAAGAGTTTTCGAAAATCGCGTCATGAGTTTAACCTCAATAGCTGGTTTCCCTTAACGGAAATCTGCTAAAATAATTATTACGAGTAACTTATTAACCTACATCGAATGATAAAAAGAAATATCATCCGCGAATCAAATTCTTTTAGAATTGAGGTGTACATTCAATCGGCACACTTAATATTGATGACAAAGAAAATTTCTTTTAATTCCCAATTAAATTATCCAATGAAGGAAATAGCTTTTGACTTCCTTCATAAGGCTCGTGTAGGTCATGACTTAGGATTTCCTTTCAGATTTAATTGGGGAAAAGCTTTTTTTGTCGACGACCTCCACCTTTTAATGCTATTCAATTTATCAAGAATATTCACAAATCAATGTATTTGTCACTGGACAGTATTTTTCATGGTTTCAATGAAACTACAATAATGAATCTTTAAAAGTTGTGAAAATATCTTTCATTTTAATTGCTAATACTTTGTCATGGTCCAATGGCATTTAATAACTTTGGACTCATGAAATAGTAAGAGCAAATACAATTTAAATAGTGGTAGAAATTATTTAAAAAAAATTAAACAAAGCACCGACCTTTACCACTCAAAATCACAGCCCAAACCACTTGGTTCAAAATGTATTCTACTGCAGTCTACAGAGGAGAAAAATAATCTTTTTGACTGTTGTAATTTCATTATTCCTGCTCTAATTCTTCTGATGAATCAACATGAGATCATCAAATTCACACCTCAAATTATTGTAGAACTAATTAATCTACCACAATTCTAGTAGTATATGTTTTTCAGATGACTTAATGAAAATGATGGATTTGTGTTTTCTTTTCAAGAGGAATGTTCCTGTGGCGAAATAATTCCATTTCCTTTATCTTCCTGTTTACAAAGTGGAGAGCGTGAAAACGAATATGGATATTTTTGACACACTTGATGTATTGACATGTTTACCTCTTCTCGAGTAAATTCTCCTAAGCCTCTGCTCAGTAAACAAGAGAAAAGTGTTTTCAAATTGGCAGTGAATTGTAATTTTATATCTTTTTAAATATAAACAATGTGATTTCATATATACATATACGAACATGGTTAGTAACGATTATATTTTTACTTTATCTGTCTATTTAATGAGTTTGAACAGAGTCCACGGAAGTGTTTAACTCTTTTCTGAGAAATATGCCTCAAACAATAACAAACCTCCAGCTCCAAGTTGAAATCAAATTTCATAGATTTTATAGAACTGTAATAGCACTCGTATGCGGTTTTATAGTTTTTACAACCAACTTACTTACAGCTAGTCTATGCCTGATAAATATACATAATTACAGAATAGGATTGCACTCTAAACTCAGAAAAGCTAGTAAAAAGTGGTCCATGTATCCAGAAATGATTTACAAAGGGTGCGTTAACTATGCAGATTTCCCTCGTGCGCCACGTATTTTTGTGTATCTCAAGACCTAAATGTTCAATGAGAACAATATTTGGTATTTAGTTTTCAAATGAAGTGCATCATAATATGACAGCTTAATAAATTCAATCTTTTAACGTAGTTAATATGATTTGACTAGGAGTCAGTGGGACTTCACTCAGAGCAACAAATTGAAAAATTAAAACATATCTGTTAATAATTGAAATAGCGAATAAACGTACATAACAACCTTTATAGGACTTTATATTCGCAATAAGATTGGTTCTATACAATTTTTCGATCTGACGAATAATCCCCTAAGGGAAATCTGCTAAAAATTTGAATGGAACATTCTGGTTTCATAAAATATCTAAAGATTATGTTCTATAACTTAATTTTTTATCCAAAGTGTTTCATCCCTTGGAATAACGGCAAAGGATTATCGTATATGATCAGAAAAATAAGTGTACTATACTTTCGCTTCAAAATGTCAAAATATTTAGTTTTATTCCCAAATATTTAAAATAGTTGGTGCTGCATTTTTAATAGCAACTTACTTTTGTAATATTAAGTTATTTACATGAGGTCATGAGTACGACCTCAATAGCGGATTTCCCTTAAGGGAAATTTGCTAAAATTGAGCCCAAGAATTTAGAAAATTTTGATAAAAGTGTCTGTGAAGAATTAAGATCTGCATTGAACTGGACCGGAAGAGAACATGATTAAAATTGACTACCTTATTATATTGTAATTTTCTGTTTTCAATAATTTTGATCAAGTGTACTTTATGCCTCTTCATTCATGTAATTTGAAAAAAAAAAAAAATACCCCCTTCTTATAGGTATACTACAGAAGGGAAGTAATAAGGAAAAAAATTACTAATGCATTCGAGTTGATTATATGTATTACCAATTAATTATATTGGATTAATTTCAACGTTGTCATGTTTCAGGTAAGTTGAGAGTTGCGGTTTTGGTTTCAGGCACTCCAGGTTTGTATGTACAATGTTACAGCTAATTAAACCGCTGCCTAACTTTACGCTTCTAGTTGTTCAGTTAGATACATTAGTTGAGTTAATGTTGATATTATAAATAATATCAAGAGTATACAGAGAAAATATGTATAAGAAAAAGTCCGTCACGCAGGGGCAGCGTAAACTAAGCAGATTTCCCACGTGAAGTTTTACAATAGAGAAATTTCACAAGAGCCGAGCCAATGAAGGAAACGGCCGAACTAGCTTTTGGCGGGAAAGTAACTATCGTCCGTTAGGCGCCCCGATTTAATAAAAATGCAAATATCTCGGTTAATATTCAAGATAGAGAAAAATGTATATGACAATATTTATAGTAAATTTAATTTACAATAAGATTGGTTCTGTACTATTTTTCGATCCGACGTATAGTAACTGAGATATTTCGAAAATCGTCCCCTCTAACCCCCCCCCCCCCTCCCACTAGTCCAATTTCAGCCGTTAACGAACTTGATCTTTCTTTTTACATACAACGACTAAATATCTAGTTTGGTAACGATTAAACAAAAGTTGCGACCCCTAGAGCGGTAACAGACAAATATATATATATATCTATATATATATATATATATATATATATATATATATATATATATATATATATATATATATATATATATATACATACAGTTTTGAACGGACCTCATTTTCGTCATCTACTAGGTAGGATCGATGGACATTTGAAGAATAAATTCGAAAATTCCGTCATGAGTACAATCTCAATAGCTGATTTCCCTTAAGGGAAATCTGCTAAAAAGGTAGAATTCCGAAAGGTATAAAAATAAATTAAGTAAATCTAACAAGCTTCAATCGCATTGCGTTTTCAATGATGATCATTTATACAGTTTAAAGCAACTTGTTTACTGCGAATGGCTTTGTGTTGGTGAAACTGGCAATTTGGTAAAAAAAAAGGTAAATAGTCACAGAATGTTAAATTAAAAGATGGCACTGAAATAGTTGAAAGATATCTTCGAAACTGTTAATGAGGAAGCTATTTATTTCTTGGTTTAATTAGTTTTAATCAAGATTTTATTGATCTAGAAGGAAGATAAATAAAAATAAATAGAATTTTGGTGGGTTGGCTTAGGCTGGTCAAGTTGAGTTACGGCGTTAGTCTGAATAAACTTGGTATACATACAGTTGTGGGTTGGATTCTACAGAGAAATTTATATGTGGCGAACCCACTAAACAAAATCTTTACTCACCATGGCAAAAAAATGATTCTATACGCAGCGGCTGTGCAAACTAAAAAGATTTCTCACAGCAGATTTCTACTGATCTCATCTCACCATATATTTTCAATTTCTAAATAAAAATGCTATGAGTAGAGAGGACCGTCAATAAAATCTTAATTGATTTGTCCATCACACAACATATTTGCATGTGTCTCATGTAGAATAGATCTGTTGAAAACAATATTTGGTATTTAAGCATGGAATTAGAAGTTTGATGGATGAATGTTCCGTTATTGATAAAGTTCGATGACTAAATGTAGGAGGGGGAGTTGAATTTACAAAATTCAAAAATCTTGGTTAATATTCGAGATACAGAAAAAACTCATAGAGTAACATTTATACAACAAAATTACGTTTACAAAAGAATTTGTAATTTATGATTATGATTTATGATTTTCTTCCCCGTCTAAACCTCTACGCTCTCTCCTGTCCGACGTCAATAGATAATATTAATGAATTTCTAATGAACTTGATTATTTTATCTACCAAGATTTTTTTTATTATAGTACTTGTCAATTTTGATAATTATTTTCTTCTTTCAAACAAATACTCAGTTATGGTTTCTAATCACTCACTGAGCATTTTAGTGCAAAATATATATAAAAAACTGTATTCTCGTAAAAACGGTTGAGGACAATCTCTGAGATACCCGCGCGCGGAGGCGGTATAGTCTTGACGCGCGTGACTGAGGGTTAACAAACTTGATCGTTACTTTGACAAACATGCAAAAATATCAATAAAAACCACTCCTACTGGCATAACTATGCTAAAACCAGCAGACTTCAACAAGATAGTAGAAACAAAAATACTCAAAGGCTGGCAAGAACACTGGTTACGTACTGAAAACAAACTATTGGAAATAAAAGGCAATGTTACTGGATGATCAAAGAGATAATACGTTGATTCAAGAAGAGACCAAGTCGTCCTCACCAGACTACGTACTGGACATACATACCTTACACATTCTTACACAATGGCCAAACACACAAGCCTACCTGTAATCATTACATCACTGGACTAAATATAAAACACTTACTAACAGAATGTAGATTGCGAACTTACAAAAAAATTCCCCACATATTGACACTATTCGTGCATATTTAAAAAAGTCCGTCACGCAGGGGCTGCGTAAACTAAGCAGATTTCCCACGTGAAGTTTTACAATAGAGAAATCTGTCTAATAATAACAGTAGTAGTAACCTATTCTCACGAGGACGAATAGTTAGTGAAACGGCCGCACTAGCGGTCGGAGGAAACTACCGAACATAGCCGACCACACTCACAATACAAATGCAAATATCTCGGTTAATATTAAAGATACAGAATAAATGTATAGAACAATATTTATAGTACATTTAATTTGCAATATGATTGGTTCTATACAATTTTTTGATCCGACGTATGGTAACGGAGATATTTCGAATTTTCGAAAATCCCCCCTCTAAACCCCCCCTCACACTGGTCTGATTTCAGCCACTAACGAACTTGATCTTCCTTTTTACATAAAACGATTAAATTCCGAGTTTGGTAACGATGAAACAAACATTGCGACCGCTAGAGCGTTAACAGACAAATATATATATATATAATTTTTAACGGACCTCATTTTCGTCATCTCCTGGGTAGAATCGATGGACATTTGAAGAAATTTTTCGAAACTCGCGTCATGAGTACGACCTCAATAGCTGATTTCCCTTAAGGGAAATCTGCTAAAACGATAGAGCAGTTTGACAATATTTAATTACATATTTTAGAATTTTTAGTGTGTGTATTTGTATATGTGTGTGTGTGTGTGTGTGTGGCGTGTTTAAGGTGCCTGTTTTTATGAATAGTTGTTGTTACTAAGTTATCAAATTTTCTTTTAATTAATTTATTCACAACCTATTAAATTGTGTTCGTGTTTCTTTTAATGATTTGTTTTTCGTTCGTTTATTTTTTTCTTTATATTACTTTATGTGTTGCATTTTAGCAGATTTCCCTTAAGGGAAATCAGCTATTGAGGTCGTACTCATGACGCGATTTTCGAAAATTTTCTTCAAATGTCCATCGATCCTACTCAGGAGATGACGAAAATGAGGTCCGTTCAAAATTATATATATATATATCTATATATCTATCTATCTATATCTATATATATATATATATATATATATATATATATATATATATATATATATATTTGTCTGTTAACGCTCTAGCGGTCGCAATTTTTGTTTTATCGTTACGAAACTCGATATTTAACCGTTTTATGTAAAAAGACAGATCAAGTTCGTTAATGGCTGAAATCGGACCAGAGGGAGGGGGGGTTTAGAGGGGGGGATTTTCGAAAATTTAAAATATCTCCGTTATTATGCATCGGATCGAAAAAGTGTATAGAATCAATCTTATTGCAAATTAAATTTACTATAAATATTGTTATATACATTTATTCTCTATCTTTAATATTAACAGAGATATTTGCATTTTTATGAAGTCTGTGGTGGGGTATAGTTCGGATTATGTCGGCCATCTTCGTCATTTCTCGGCTCAGGCGGAGCTTCTTCTAACCTGGCGTTTTTAACCTTACCTTACATTACATTTTTTACTTTGTGATTTTATTGCAAATACTTTTTGTTCATTCGCCCCCCCCCCCCCCCCCCTTCTTTAGTTCTTGGACTACTGAAATTTGAGTTATTAAAATATAAATTATTCTTACAATTCAGAAGTCGTTTCAGTTGGGTATTTATTTTAATTAACTGAAAGATTTCTCTATATCTAATCACGGTGGTATTGTGTTACCAGTATGCAGATTTCTCTATTGTAAAACTTCACAGGGGAAATCTGCTTAGTTTACGCAGCCCCTGCGTGACGGACTTTTTTGTTATTTTGGTTAGTTTGTTTTTGTTTTGATACCCCCCCCCACCCATCTTCAAGGAGAGCACAGTCGTCATCGTAGCGGAGCTCTATATAATAAATAAATAAAATATATCAGGTAAGGTAACGATAAAAAAAATACAACCGAAAGAGCGGTAAAATACGAGTATATATATATATATATATTTATATATATATATATATATTTTAAAGTACATACTTCATTTTCGTCAACTACTATGACTTCATGTATATACAACTTCAATTGCTGATTCTACTTAAAGGAAATCTGCTAAAGGGGAATAGCCTGTGTATATCCCAATTAGCCATAGTAGCATAAAGTGGGCGTTGGTAAAAACACTTAAAATTGTTTATATGAATACTTCTAAATTTAGTGCTTTTAAGAGGGGTCAGCCTGAGTATTTATCATTTGCCCCGGAAAACATTATGGAGGGAAAACTCAGGACGAAACTACGCCATCAATCACATTATGGAGTCGTGGCTCAGGACGGAGGGTGTAGGATTGTTAATTATTTTAAGAAGACTCGTCAGACTCAGGGCAATCAGTTTGGCTGTCACTGTGTGCGCTGCTCAACACTTGCCTGTCCTACTTCCATTTGGGGGAGTGCTCTGTCAGTAGTCGCTTGACAGCCCTTGATAGACACATCGATCCACGGCAAGCCGATATTTTATGTTCCCACAAGCATTAAGGTGATACGGTACCGCTTGAAAGGCATCCAAAGAAAATTAGGATAGATAACTGAGGCATTATGCAATGAAAAATTGCTTTTAAAATACTCATCTCGTCTTCAAACTTCATGGCTAAGTATCTAGAGTATGGGGGAGGATAACAAATAAAATGTATAACAACAATCATTTGCGTAGTGGTTAGGGTATTTTCCTAGACAGCCAAGAGACCCGAGACAACTAGTCCCGCTTATTGTTTTCCGAAATAGAAAATAATAAAAATAGTAATATTTATTTATTATCATAAAAATAATAAATAATTTCGCCGATTCTTAGTTGAATAACATTGCTTTAGGCTGCATAAATTAAGACACATGTATTTAAGATACATGTTCCATTGCCACATGACTTATTAAATGTGTGATTATGTTTAAATACATTTGTATTTTGTAATATATACTCAAATATAATATAAAAAAAATAAAATATTAAAATAATTACAAATAAAATTAATAAATGAGATGAAAAAATAAATAAAGTAAGAACAAAAAAAATCAATTAAAGTTAGACTCAACCGATGTTTATTTTGTGAGTATATGTAAGGTAAATGTATTGAATTATAATTGTCATTCCTGGCAATCCACTTTACATTCTAATATATTTTTACTACATCCATATCTATAAATTTGATAAACTTTATAAGTTCTGTATTATATTTGTTAAATATAATATGAGGTGGTTCTGGCCAATTACTCCCTTTTAAAATTATGTTCGTTATTAAATTGTATCTATTTCGGCATTAACTTGCCATCATCAGGTGCTAACAACAAAACAAAAAAGAAACATAATTAGGGCCATGTGATCATGGTTATGACTAGACATAGTTTCGTAATGTGGAAGTTGTAACATTTGAAAAGCTTTTTCTTCTTAAGGATGGAGTAATTTCCCACTAACAGAACATTTAATTACTAATTTTCTGTTGGAGAATAGTTTTGTCACACGATTTATGTTACCAAAAATTAAGCATTTGAAAGGAAAACTCTTCTGAATATCTGAGTTACTGCTAGAAACGGAATTTTTAGATTATCTGGTTCTTCTTACCTCTATTGAACACACCTTAGATCAATGAATCATATGAAAATGTGTAAATGATATTGCATACAAGAAATTAAAGACAAATAGACCTAATACAGCTTGTATACATATAGAAATAACAAAAAGTCCGCCACGCAGGGGCTGCATAAACTAAGCAGATTTCCCACGAGAGGTTTTGCAATAGAGAAATCTGCCTAATAACAACTGTAGTAGTAAGAAACCTCTGAACCTAAAACATTATTTAGGGCGTAATAACCCAGTAGTTTCTAGCCCCAAAACACAGCTAACCTAACCTCTAAACCTATTCACGAGGGACGAATAGTTATAGAAACGGCCGCCAGAGCTCTCGGCGGAAAGTCCGAACAGCCTACTGGTGACCACACGCAAAATACAAATGCAAATATCTCGGTTAATATTGAATATACAGAATAAATGTATAGAACAATATTTATAGTAAATTTAATTTGATTTGCAAGAAGATATATTCTATACAATTGTTCGATCCGACGCATAATAACGGAGATATTTTGAATTTTCAAAAATCCCCCCTCTAAATCTCCCCTATCACTGGTCCGATTTCAGCCATTAACGAACTTGATCTTTCTTTTTACATAAAACTACTAAATATCGTTTTTGGTAACGATTAAATAATAATTGCGACCACTAGAGCGTTAACAGACAAATATATATATATATATATATATATATATATATATATAATTTTGAACGGACCTCATTTTCGTCATCTCCTGGGTAGGATCGATGGACATTTGAAGAAATTTTTCTAAACTCGCATCATGAGTACGACCTCAATAGCTGATTTCCCTCAAGGGAAATCTGCTAAAAGAAAGACTGATTTCAAGGAGGGTCATTTCACTTGTGTACACCTCATAGTTATGCATTGACGAATAATATGCATCCTTCACTATCTGGCACCTTAGGAAATGGAGAATGACAGAAGTACTAAGTACAGAAGTATATAAAATAATTAGAGACACTGAATTTTGGGGTTGTAACAGCTTTTAATGCTTGTTGAATGCTCTTTGGACCAGAATTTCGCAAAGGTTCCTTTTCTATAAGAAGAAAGAGGAAAAGATTATGGAAGTGACGATTGGAGATGAGGGGCTAAACAATAATGATAGTGAGAAATGGCTGGTCCTTTCATCGTCAAAGCTTTGATCTACCAACCAATCCCTCTGTTAGTAATCCACTGTTTGCAGTTGGAGGGCATCACTCGCATTCATCCACTAATAACAATCCATTCATCTTTTCTCTCTCTCTCACTCTCACTCTCTCTCTCTCTCTCACACACTCTATCTCTCTCTCTCTCTCTCTCTCCCCTCTCATTCCCTCACCTTCTCACTCTCTCTCTCTTGCATTCCCTTGCCCTTTCTCTCTCATTTTCCAAGTCCCCACACAGCTTCTTTCTCACTGGTTCAGAGAGTTCTTTGAACCCCTGTAATTCTATATATATATGTATTCTTCTTGGGCTTCATTCATTATAAGCCAGCAAGACTGTAACCTTTTATTGGAATATTTCCCACAATGCAAATCCGGAATTAAGGTTATATTCTTCAAGCGATTTTGCAAACATTTCTTCATTAAATATTGCCGTTATATCTGTAAATGTCTATAAACAAAATATTACTTTGTCGACAAAGTAACACCCTGCAGTAGTTAATCTATGCAGTTTTCTATAACTCAAATGAACATTTTTTGTCCATCCACTTCTTTGCTCACCCCTTAATAATGTAGTTTTCACTTTTCGAAATTATGTCTCTTATCGCCTCATATAATTTAGGCTTTAAACATTTTTTACACATAGTTTTTAACTAAATGAGAATTGTTTACTCCTAGACTAACTGTAGCTTCATGACACTGGAGACGCCTGAAACTTCAGAAGCAATATTGTAACTAATGAAGGTCTGCTAAGGTGCGATTATTGCTAGTTGAAAACTTTTAATAATAGAGAATGGAGAAATTATATACCGTTAGCTGTTTGAAATTACTATGTACTAGTTTTAAGAGTCCTTGGGTAACAGAAAGATTCACTATACAATGACAACAATGATATGTAGGGCATTAAAATACAGAGCGCCTGCAACTAAACCATTTAACCTTATTTAATTGCGAAAAGAGAATATGAAATCCAATATATTATATATTTCTAGTGTAATATTCCTTGGATAAAAAAAAATAATGAAAGAGTTAGTCTCAGAAATACTTAAAGATAATTATTGATCAATGAAAAAATGGTTGATCAATTTTTGAAGTAATAAAATAGAAAAAATGGAACATGCAGATAGAACACTCTGGTTCTCGAAATATACTTTAGATAATTTATTACCTCTAAGAATAAAAAAAACCTTATCTCTAATAACTTTCAGTGAGAGGAAAAATGATATCTTCAATCAACCATGTCTTATCCATTATGGAATTAGAATACTGAAATCAATATTTATCTAAAGTCTTACAAAACCAATAAGAGGTCATCGATGAAATATTCCCAAGTCCCTAATCTCCACATTCAATGCCCATATTTAGAGAGTAAGATGAGTTATTTTTAAATTGCATTTTTTTGTCAGCCAATTTGTTAATTTTAGGACCGAATACCCCACCACGTTAATAATTCGTTGAAAGTTTTCAAATCAGTTTTGTGAGAAATCCATTTTAGGTTGATGACTTGAAATAGTAATATCAAACGTATATGTACTTCTACTCTGATTACTATTTATATCCTGTATTGTAGAAATGATTAAATGTACAATGCTAATCTGTGAAATTATTTGTAGAGAGGATTTTATTATAACATGTAAAAAGAGCTACTAGCATCATGAAAACAAGACTATTGAATATATTTGATAATCATTAACGTTCCATTTAGTCTACTAACACTTGAATTAACCTTTACACTGTAGTATTGAAAATATAACACCACTTTAGTTAATGTTCTATTTTGGGTTGTTTATTACCAGGGTTTTTAGCAGATTTCTCTTAAGGGAAATCAGCTATTGAGGTCGTACTCATAACGCGAGTTTCGAAAATTTTTTTCAAATGTCCATCGATCCTACCCAGGAGATGACGAAAATGAGGTCCGTTCAAAATATCTCCGTTATTATGCATCAGATAGAAATATTGTATAGAACAAATCTTATTGCAAATTAAATGTACTATAAATATTGGTATATACACTTATTCTCTATATTGAATATTAACTGAGATATTTGCATTTTTATGAAGTCAGTGGTCGGGTGTTATTCGGGTTAGTTCGGCCGTTTTCGTAAGTCTCGGCTCTGGCGGAAGCTTCTAACCTAACCTGTCGTTTCTAACCTTCCTTACTTTGTGAGATTTATGCAAATACGTTCTGTTCATCCGCCCCCCCCCCCCTTTCTTTAGTCTTTGGACTACTAAAATTTGGAAGCCGTTTCAGTTGGGAGTTTATTAAAATTAACTGAAAGATTTCTCATTACCGTTTGTATTTACTTATGGTGGTGTTGTGTTACCAGTATGCAGATGTCTCAATTGTAAAACTTCACATAGGAAATCTGCTTAGTTTACGCAGCCCCTGCGTGACGGACTTTTTTTATAAAGTCTTGTTTTATTAAAAGTGTCCCTCATTTTTCATAAAGTTAAATTTTATTTAATAGTAGTGATCGATTTTCTTTATATATTTACACTTTCGAATTCTTATGTTTTAGCAGATTTCCCTTAAGGCAAATCAGGTCGTACTCATGACGCGATTTCCGACATTTTTCTTCAAATGTCCATCGAACCTACCCAGGAGATGACGAAAATGAGGTCCCTTCAAAACTGTGTGTGTGTGTGTGTGTGTGTATATATATATATATATATATATATATGTGTGTGTGTGTGTGTGTGTGTGTGTGTGCTGTCTGTCACAGCTCTAGTGGTCGCAATTACTCGATATTTAGTCGTTTTGTGTAAAAAGAAAGATTAAGTTCGTTAACGGCTGAAATCGGACAAGGGGGAGGGGGGTATAGAGAGGAAGATTTTCGAAAATTTGAAATATCTTCGTTACCATACGTCGTGTCGAAAAATCTTATTGCAAATTAAATTTACTATAAATATTGTTACGTATGTGTATTCTCTATCTTGAATATTAAGCGAGATAATTGCATTGTTTAGCTCTTGTGAAATTTTGCTATTGTAAAACTTCACGTGGGAAATCTGCTTAGTTTACGCAGCCCGTGCGTGACGGACTTTTTCTAAATGCGTATTTAACAATTTCTATAAAACCTGTACATCTCCATTTGAAACGTTTAAAATGGCTATCTGTGAAGCAGACTATCTTTTAAATAGTCAATATCGAGTTTGGCATTGGTGAAATAGTTAATTTTATTATAGAACGTAATACCAAAATGTATTTATTCAGCGTATATAGAATAAAATGATACAGTTTTGATTCTTTCTCCATTAAAACGATGAATAATTAATGTAAAATAGTTTCTGTTTACAATATGGTATTAACTTATGCTTAATTATCGTCCATTATTTATGAACCTCATAAATTTCCACAATATGCTGAAGATAATGCAAATGATCAAGTAACGAGTGATTTATTCCCAAGTGGAATTAAGGGTTTATGATTTAAATAAGGGCTCTTTATGAATGAATGTTCTTCGGTGGGGAGAATTACACTCTCCGGCCATCTGTTAAGGATTGTTACAACATTAATCTCGTATTTAAATACGTCGGCAATGTTTTATATTGTTACAGAATATCACTCCGGGCTCGGTGATGCTGACGATCAATACATAAAATATTGAAACATATTTGTTACAAATGGAAATTTGTACTTTAAAACCAAGTAAGTTAACAAAAATTAAGCACTTGACGGCCTCTAAACTGACCAAAGAGAATGACTTGTGTCGTATAGTTCTGTCAATTAGAGGGAATTTAGGAGCGTGAATTTGGAACACGTTCAAAGATCTTTTGGGAGTAACGGAGCGCAAAAGTGTAGAAGGTCTTTTGAAAACCACTATGATCGCAAATGGGGGGGCTATTGAGGGAACAGATTCTATAGATCCTGCTTTTAGCAGATTTCCCTTAAGGGAAATCTGTTATTGAGGTCGTACTCATGACGCGAATTTCGAAATTTTTCTTCAAATGCCCATCGATCCTACCTAGGAGATGCTGAAAATGAGGTCCGTTCAAAACTGTATATATATATATATATATATATATATATATATATATATATATATTTCTCTGTTAACGCTCTAGCGGTTGCAATTTTTGTTTAATCGTCACCAAACTCGGTGTTTAATCGTTTTATGTAAAAAGAATGATCAAGTTCATTAACGGCTGAAATCGGTCCAGTGGGAGGGGGGTTTAGAGGGAAGGAATTTCGAAAATCGGAATATCTTCGTTACTATACGTCGGATCAAAAAAGTGTATAGAACCAATCTTATTGCAAATTAAATTTACTATAAATATTGTCACATTATGGTACATTTATTCTCTATCTTCAATGTTAACCGAGATATTTGCATTTTTATTAAGTGTAACGGACGAGCAATGTACGCATCTTTTCCTTTCCGCCCAAAGCTAGTTCGGCCGTTTCCGTAACTGTTCGCCACTCGTATGGAGATTTCTCTATTGTATAACTTTACGTAGGAAATCTGCTTAGTTTACGCAGCCCCTGCGCGACGGACTTTTGATATTTGGAGGGATCTCAATTTTCCTTATTTCCGGTGGATAGGTCATAGCCTAGGTGTGTTTGGAGATTATAGATATTAGATCTCATAATAATTTTGCAAGAAAAAATACCTTCCTTCAAGAATTCCTCAAACTTCAATTTGTATCCCTTCTCAAGTTTGGCTAATATAGGTTCAAATTGGACTCACTTTAAAGCAGATGTATGTATGATGTGCTTGTAGAAAAATTTTATATTTTCCAATAGCTACTCTTCGACGAAATGTAGCTTGGAGGCACAAGATAGATGCATGTACACGCTTCACTAATGCCAAAGCTTTCTAAAAGTTAATATACCTTCAATTAAGTTATATACAGCATTCAGGAATTACACCACCTTAATTCACTTAGGCAATATACCAAATGGCAGAGTTCGTAGCAGCAAGATGACAGTTTTAAGTGATTTTCCTGTTGAGTACTCCCAGTCTATCGTTTAGGCGAATTAACAACAATTTATACTGAAACAGACAGAACTTTATAAAGCGCCGTCTCAAACTAAGTTACTGTTGCTTCTCCAACTTCGTGTAAAGTGCTCCTTTAATAGCCTGGAGACATTGTCTCGGAGTTATTGTATAAATAATAATAGAATTTCTATGGAGCTGGCTGTCAAACTGTGCTATCCCTTCAGTACAGTTTTGGTGAATACAGTTGTTGATAATGATGTTTGTTTAAAGTAAGCTGGGATCAATGAAATTTTATTTTTGGGAATCGGAAACCGTATTTACTCTTTCTAATTTCCAAAAATGAGTTCAGTTTTTAGAAAATGCAATAAATCTTTTTGGACGATTTTTGTTAATCAGATAATGGGGTTTTACTTTTCATTCAATTTAACAAAATTGTCTTCAACTACCTATCCTACCTAGTAGATGACAAAAATCTATGATCTGGTCTGAATAAGTATGGCCGAAATGTGACCTCAATCCAATCTTCCTTGAAGGTTAATAGTGGGAGGTCAATAGATATAAAAACACATGATATATCTTCCTCTCAGTTATTATTCACTCTACATATTTAGGTCCTGTATGATGCTTCTTCAGGAGTTGTACATGTACCATAAAATGTTTCAAACTTACCACCGTGATTGATGTAATTCCGCCACCTCATCCTGGACAAACATAAGGTTCTTTAAAATTTCATATATTAGTACATAGATACACACATAAACTTATATTTATTATTTTAAAGTCCTCAATTCACTCATTCAATTTTCCTATTTTAATTCACTGTCAATCTACCATTATTATTAATAAAACCAGTTTTCTTGTCATTTTAAGTATTTTTTTTTTTTACGATTCTTTCTGTGAGGATTTTAAATTGTCAATATCGAGCTTGGCGTTTGTGAAATAGTTAATCTTTTCTTGAACTCAATCGTAAAATCCATTTTTTCAGTGTATAAAGAATAAAATGATATCTTTTTTGTTTCTTTCTCCAGTAAAACGATGAATAATTAATGTAAAATAGTTTCTGTTTACAATATGGTATTAGCCACTAGCCAATTGTAAGACACAGTCTGCTTGAACTTCTCCCATGCAGTGAGTTTGCTTATGACTGAACATTTACCACCTAAGTATTGCAATGAACAATTTTGCTAAGAACGCCTCATATGTCTGTTCAGCCATCATCCGAAGTTAAACCCCAACACACACACACACACAGTTCTTGTAGGCATGTTTACAATAATAAAACAAGTAGTTCATTCCATATTATTAGATATACGACTGTCAATTTGCATTGAGATTAAACAAAACTTTTTTCCATATAACGTTAAAAAAGATAATATGATATATCCGCATGCTATTAATATTAGGTCAATTAATTTATTTAGGTATTATTAAATAGAAAACATAAATAATATCTCAAGTTGAATGTATACATTTTCTAAAAACTATCACCTTAGTAATTTTAATATTTAATATATTGTATTAATTCTCCCAATTTTAATAGCTCTAAATATATTACATATAATTTTTAATTTACTATGGGCTCTGGTTAGCCAGTGACTTAAAGCGTTGGACTTAATCTCACCTAGAGTAGTGAGTCCGATTCCCGCCTGGGCAACAAAGGGTGGTAACCTTTAGATAACCTGTCCCAATGGAAGCAAAAAGAGGACGTAAATAAGTAATAATAATGATTTATTGCCATTTTTTTAGTCGGAAATTATTAAAGACTGACATGCTTTATAAATGATGATGAATACATTTTTTCAGGAACCAGACATAGTTTATGACCAATTTTTGTTGAATGATGAATTTGTGATGAGTTCCATTTTATTCTTAAACATAGTATATAGAGTATTAATCTTTTTATTATTATTATTATTTAATAACGTACACATTCAGCTACTACAGCTAATTGGGAAGGGCTACAGGTTACTACCCTTTTCTAGCTAGGACAGGGCTAAGGGTTTTATTTAATGAGTTTGCCAATAAATAAATTCCTATTGCCCAGTCGGGAATCTAACTCGCCATCTAGGTTTCATATGAGATTAAAGGCAATGCTTATTTTACCTCTCCTTTAAAAATATCCTCCTGGATCAAAATGGAGGAACAGGATTCTTCAATTTATTGTGAAACAAAGAATTTTTGTATAATTTCAATCCATTCTAGCAGTAGATAACACAAATAAATATGAAATACGTTCGAACAGAAATTATGAGTACTTAATTCCCTAGTTGATGTAAATTTCTGAAATATAACCTCCCACGACATTTGTGGGATTTTCAGGAAACCAACACTAACGTCAGTAGGTGGAAACCCCTGCCAGGGTTCAAAGCCCCTCTTCAAAACAGGCACGGGCATTATTTCTTCTTTATCACTGGCAGAGACAGCATGATGGACGAAGTGCAATTTTATTTAGGGTCTAGGGTCCAATGGGGGTATTTTTCAGACCGGCCTCTTAAGCAATAAATATGTTAATTCTGGAGTAATGTCATATTCAAAACCAGAGGTATCCTGGTTTTTAATGTCTGTATATCTGCAACCAACAAGTAAGAATATTTAAACCAGCTCCCATCCAACTTGCAACGGATATCTTAAAGATCTTATAATAGACATTCAGTAATCCATTTTTAATTCAGCATAAAATTAGTCCTTCCTAATAATTCATTATATGTACTTGTTAGGGCGAGCGGTTAGCTTTTGTGGTAATAATAAGAAAGCATAATACTGAAATAAAATTATTAAAAGAGATAAATTCCTTACCTTGATTATACCGAAGTATTTACTATTCTGGTGGAACGATGAGGAGAAATAATACAAGTCACTATTTGAGTTCTCCAATACAAGTCACTATTTGAGTTCTCCAATACAATTCACTATTTGAGTTCTCCAATACAAGTCACTATTTGAGTTCTCCAATACAAGTCACTATTTGCGTTCTCCAATACAAGTCACTATTTGAGTTCTCCAATACAAGTCACTATTTGAGTTTCTCCAATACAAGTCACTATTTGAGTTCTCCAATACAAGTCACTATTTGAGTTCTCCAATACAAGTCACTATTTGAGTTCTCCAATACAAGTCACTATTTGCGTTCTCCAATACAAGTCACTATTTGAGTTCTCCAATACAAGTCACTATTTGAGTTCTCCAATACAAGTCACTATTTGAGTTCTCCAATACAAGTCACTATTTGAGTTCTCCAATACAATTCACTATTTGAGTTCTCCAATACAAGTCACTATTTGAGTTCTCCAATACAAGTCACTATTTGCGTTCTCCAATACAAGTCACTATTTGAGTTCTCCAATACAAGTCACTATTTGAGTTCTCCAATACAAGTCACTATTTGAGTTCTCCAATACAAGTCACTATGTGAGTTCTCCAAAGCATCAAGTATATATTAAATAAGTGATAACATGTAATAAACTTTACAGAAAGGACCCTAATTTTATACAACTTAAACCTGAAAAGAATATTAATTTAAGGGACTAACCTTATATCTAATTGAAACAAACATTAACATTTATTGATAAAGATGTTGTGAAAACAAAGAAACTTTAACTATATGAAATATGACTGTACAACATAGGTAGAACACAATGGTTACCTTTTGTTTGTTTGTAAACATTAGCGGCAAGCCAATAATATATGTATATACACAAAATAATGATCGAACGGTCCTATATTATGAGTACTCATTTAATTGTTTACGTAGATAATGCTAGCATTATAATAAAGAAATAGGTACCTTCGGGAAACATATACTTTCCATGAAGTGGATTTTTCTTCCTGTGTTATTTTGTGTTCCCAATGAGAATCTGTCTTCTAGCTGATGGAAACTGGTTTGGGAGACCTTTATCTTTGATGCGGCGATCCTTTTTAGACAGTAGAGTTGCGGGTGACGAATACTATTCACCCTTTTTGCGGAGCCAACTACACAAGCACGTGCTCTAAACTTGAAATCAGAATGAACAATGGCTGCCAGCCATAAAGCGAGCGGTACGTCCTATACGCTAGCGCCACAGTTTCCGCTCTAGGCCACCGTCTACGGCGACCCTGCCAGGATGTACGGCCGGTTAGTGAACCAAGAAAGCGCGGGAGATACGACTGAACAGTACTAGTAGCACAAACATTTGCGTTCCCCACTTTCTCTCACTTTTCTTATTTAATCACTTAATTCCATTTGAAATATTTCTTATATATGTAGTCAACTTTTAAGTTTTCCACTTATTGAGCTAGAAGAAATGCCAGTTACCCCAGACTAATTTCGCACCGTTTGGAACCAGGAATGTCTCGATCTGAGTAATGCCGTCATTAGACCAGAGGGTTTAAAGGAAGGGTAAAATGTGACTATCCTATATGAGTGTGACTCAATGAAAGAAATTTCTGTTTGTATCCTATCCCCTGAAAATGCAATAAACCTCTTTGATTCGTTAGCTTAAGTAACACGGTAGCCTCAAGTCATAAGGAAAAACAGCATAAAGCTAGTGCTGCTAAATTAAATTTCAGTGTATTCATTTCAATTTATAGTTTCTGCTGTCCTTTACAACCCTTTTTCCGACATGTAATTTGCTTAAAGAACAGAGACGTGAACTTTGGTCCCAATATCTCAAAAACCTGAGCGATTTTCATTGTCAAGTAGGCAAAAAATTAAAGATAAGTAGATATATCAGATTCTAAGAATCATAGATTACCACGAGTTCTTAAGAATTAAATACATTTTTGGGAATTTATGTCATATCTGAGACCTCTGAGGCGAATGTCTTTCATGAAACTCCCCAAAACGTTTGTGATGAATGAACTCTAAAGACTCATTTGTATCAAGACTAAATAAGTGACTTGAGACTTCCTTTGGTATGCTAAGACTTTCGTGGAGAAGGTCTTAACATACCTAAGAAAAAAAATTATGGAGAAGGTCTTAACATATAATTTACGCAACGCCCTTAATGTAAGGAAAAGATAATTGAAAATTTTTGAAATTGGAGTTATGCCACTAATTTATATAATGATAAACATACTTACAATTAAACATTTTCTTGATATGTTTTTAGCAGATTTCCCTTAAGGGAAATCAGCTATTGAGGTCGTACTCATGATGCGATTTTCGAAAAATTTCTTCAAATGTCCATCGATCCTATCCAGGAGATGACGAAAATGAGGTCCGTTCAAAATTATATATATATATATATATATATATATATATATATATATATATATATATATATATATATATTTGTCTGTTAACACTCTAGCGGCCGCAATTTTTATTTACTCGTCACCAACCACGGTATTTAATCGTTTTAGGTAAACAGGAAGATCAAGTTGGTTAACGGCTGAAATCGGACTAGTGGGAGGGGAGGATTTTCGAAAATTAGAAATATCCCCGTTACTATACGTCGGATCGAAAAATTGTATAGAATCAATCTTATTGAAAATTAAATGTACTATAAATATTGTTATATACATGTATTCTCTATCTTGAATATTAACCGAGATATTTGCATTTTTCAGTTTTCAGCCATCAGCAAACCGCCACTTCTACACGTGTTACATAAACACTACTCTGCTACATAATAAATCACATTATTCATAGTTTAAATACCAAAAATTGTATTCAAGAGACCTTTATTATACGAGATACATGCAAATATGTCCCGGTGACACCCCCCCCCCCCCCGTCTTAAGGATTTGGACTACTAAAATTTGATTGAATGAGATAACAATTATTCTGACTCATTATTAATTTCAGTACTAGTTATAGTAAATAGTTCTCAATAAAATTAATATGTTATATTCTGATATATTTCAGTAATTGTTTTTCTTTCCGGTGTGAAGCGGGCAGACCCGTTGTTTACATTTCTAACTTAACGCTTCCTGTCGGCAGGTTATTAAAATTGGATGAAACATTTCTTATTTCCTTTTGTATTTATTCACGTTGGGTTTGTGTTACCAGTACGTAGATTTATCTATTAGTAAACAACACGAGGGAAATCTACTTAGTTCACGCAGCCCCTGCGTGACGGACTTTTATTTTCGGGCATTATTTTATTAAAAGTCCGTCAAGCAAGGGCTGCGTAAACTAAGCAGATTTCCCTCGTGAAATTTAACAAAAGATAAATCTACATACTGGTAACACAGCACCACCGTGAACATTAAGTGAATAAATACAAATGGTAATACGAAACCTGTTCGAACTTTATCTTTAGTTTTGTATGAAAGGCTTATATATAACGAGTTTGGTAACGATTAAACAATAATTGCACCGCTAGAGTGGTAACAGACTAATACTTATATACATATACGGACCTCATTTTCGTCATCTCCTAGGTAGGATCGATGAACGTTTGACGAAGCATTTCGAAAATTATAAGTACGACCGCCATCGCATCATAAGTACAACCTCAATAGCTGATTTTCCCTAAGGGAAATCTGCTACAACTGGAATGCAACTAATATATTGGAACCTCAGTAGGTACCTTCTTGCATGAATTAAAAATATTTAATTTAATATTTAGGTATTTAGTTAAAAGTTAAAATGATCTCATTTTTTTGAAGGGCTCATTCACCATTAATATTGAATTTTATTATTTGCTGAAGGTAAGTATTCCATGTGTACGGTTTCATTTGAAAGGTCATTTAATGTATCTTGTGCTTCATTTACTTCAATCAATTTGTTAATATCACATCCTGTCTTTTCTACCACTTTATTTTCCAAAGCAAATTCTTTTTTCCAACTAGTCCTAGAAATATCCACCTATTTATTTTTTTTGGATGTATACAATAGTTATTTATTATACAAGTGACGAAAGTAGATCATTTTACAACTTGAGTGAAACGTATACCCACACGAGCGAAGCGAGTGTGGTAATTTCACGAGAGTTGTAAATTCTACTTTCGTCACGAGTGTAATATTAAATTTTTTCTGTAATCGTGTAATACATGATCAGATCTAATCAGAATATGAACAAAATTAGGATGTTGTGAAGATTATGTTATGTTGTTGGTAGGTTATAAGGGTTGTGAAAGGTTATAAGCATAGTTATAAAACAACTAGTGATGATTGTGAAGTAGTGCAGTTATAAACAAGTGCAGGTTATAAACAAGGAAGGTAATTATTATTATATTTAAATTTTAAAATATATTGATTATTTTCACCAATAATTCATTCACATTTCAATTTATTTAGTTAAAATAAATTCTTACAACGTTAAGAAACATTTAAAAGCATTTAATTTCCAACTTCAAATTTTTTTTTAATTTATACTTATTACTAATTAAGAAGGCAATTCACTTTCTTCACTCTATTGCAAAATATTTCACTTTCTTCACTCTTTTCAGTTTAGTAATGTTTCCATTATTCAACGATTACAGAAAAAATCCTTTGCTTAACAAAAATAATAATTTTTGCTTTTCACAACTACACGAAAGTACTCTGTCTTCCTACAGGTCTACTATATTATTGGAAGTCTAAAAATTTATTTTTTAATGTATTTTATGTTATTCTCTATAATGAACCTTTTCAAGTTATTTTGCGCAGAAGGGGTACGTTTCCGCTAAACAATACATTCATTAAGAAAAATAGTTCATCTGAATAGCTGATTCGCTCTTTTCCAGGTTTCCTGCTGATCTGTCGGAGTGTTCAGGCGCTGATAAGACGAAAATGTAGCACCCCATCCCCAAACACCTTCCTCACCCCTTACCGATACAATATGGCTCCTGTCAATATAGCCTGAGGCACTGTTCGTTATTGGATCTCCCAAAGCCACCGTCACTTTAATACTTTGACGAACTAAGTCAAGACTTATTATAAAGAAGAAATCTTCACATATTTTTAGAATGAAAAAAAAATAGAAGAAGCTAACAATTTAGTAATGAAAAAAAAAGATTAAATTATTCATCTTAATTACCATCTGGATGTAAAGTAAATATTTTAAAACACATACGAATAAAAAGTCTAGTCAACCTCATATAAAGGAAGTACAATAGCATTATTTCCAAAAATCATAAATGAAGTATAACTCTATTGCAATAATTTACAAATATATCATATCATTAATGTTCTAGTATATAGTATAGTACATTTGTATATAAAATTTTGATTGAACCTCATTATAGCAGATTTCCTTTAAGGGAAATCAGCTATTGAGATCGTACTCATAACGTGATTATCGACAAATTTCTTCAAATGTCCATCAATCATACCCAGGAGATGATGAAAATGAGGCACGTTCAAAATTATATATATATATATATATATATATATATATATATGTTTATATTTGTCTGTTGCTAGAGGTTGCAATATTTGTTTCATCGTTAACAAACTGGATATTTTAACGTTTTATGTAAAAAGACAAATCAAGTTCGATAATGGCTGAAATCGGACCAGAGGGGGGATTTTCGAAAATTCGAAATATCTATATCTATAGTAACGTTGGATCAAAATGTTGTATAGAACCAATCCTATTGAAAATTAAATTTACAATAGATATTGTTATCTACATTTATTCTTTGAATAACCGAGATATTTGCATTTTTCAGTTTTCAGCCATCAGCAAACCGCCACTTCTACTCATGTTACATAAACGATACTCTGCTACATAGTAAATCACATTATTCAATTTAAGTTTAAATTCCAAAAATTGTATACAAGAGACCTTTATTATACGAGATACATGCAAATGCGTCCTAGTGACCCCCCCCCCCGTCTTAAGGCTTTGGACTACTAAAATTTGATTGATTGAGATAACAATTATTCTTACTCATTATTAATTACAGTACTAGATATAGTAAATAGGTCTCAATAAAATTAATATGTTATATTCTGATATATTTCAGTAATTGTTTTTCTTTCTGGTGTGAGGCGGGCAGACCCGTTTGTTTACGTTTCCTGTCGGCAGGTTACTGAAATTGGATGAAACATTTCTTATTTCCGTTTATATTTATTCACGGTGCTGTTGTGTTACCAGTATGTAGATTTATCTATTACTAAACTACACGAGGGAAATCTGCTTAGTTTACGCAGCCCCAGCGTTTCGGACTTTTTCTTACCTGTGAGAAGTTGGTGCTTCCCTTCTGGAGGTTTCTTATTATCGTTTGTATTTATTCACTTAATATTCACGGTGGTGTTGTGTTACCGTTATGTAGATTTATCTGTTGTTAAACTTCACGCGGGAAATCTGCTCAGTTTAGGCATACCCTGCGTGACGGAATTTTTCGTCATCTCAAGGTTAGGATCAATGAAAAATTGCAGAAACTTTTTCCCGACAATAGCGCCATGCGTAAAACCTCAATAGCTGATTTCTCTCAAAGGGAAATCGAATAAATGGCATGACGCAATCAGTTCCCCGGATGCGTCAGAAACGTGGTAGGAGTGTTTATCTCTCAAAGATATGTGGTTTATCAATGTTTTGTTTGCGAATCCCCTATGCATATTCTATATCTTTGATGCCAGTGAGGTAACAACGTACACTCATGACCTTCATACCTCTAAGCACAACGTACTCTAGACCTCGTATACATTCCTCATTGATTGATTGACATTCGAGTTTGCTTTGCTGCCTGGTTGTTGATCTATAGGCCTCCTCTCTGCTCATCCAGTAATAGCCTAGTACACAAACCTGGCTAGGGCATGATAGCTGCCTTCCTTATCTGATAAATCATGCTATCCCTGAATTCTAACGCTTACATCCAAGAGATATTAAAGTCAATAGTATAAATGTAATAGAATAACTTAACTTTAATTAAAGTTCATAATTAAGTAACTCTGAATATTACAAGCAACAGGAACAAAACGATTCTGGCAAGTAGGAAGACGACGATATTAGAAATTAATCAATATTCATTATTATAGTGTTCTCTATTCACTCATTTAGGTCTCCCTTTGTAATTAACACTTAACCAATTATTATTCTTAATAAAACTTTTTTCATTTTCATTTTTAAGAATTCTTTTATGATTCAACAACTTTCCCAAACTAAAAAGTAGCCTTCTAATCAAGGCCAATTGCAAGAAACCGTGTGTTTGGACTTCTCCCTAGCAGTGAATGTGTCTACGAGTATAACTGAATCTTTAGCCCGATTTTTTTTGCAACAAACTGCTAAACCATAAGACAGGTTAAATGTTTTTCTGTTCAGCCATCGTCTGAATTTAAATACCAAAACAAACACATACACACACACGCACAGACACATACTACCATACATACGTTAATACATTAAAACACTGTCTGACTGCTGGGGTTTTCTTTTTATACAGGAACAGTGTAAATGTTACTTATTTTTAGATAAATTATTTATTAACGTTCAATTTTTATAACTAAGGCGAATTAGGGTTATCTACAGGCTACCACCTTTTCCTAGCCAGGCTGTGACCAAGGATTTCATTTAATGAATTTCGTTACTAAATAAATTACTATGGCCCAGGCGGGAATCAAACTCATCACTCTGGGTTCAAAGTGTGAGATGAAGGTCTACGCTTTAACTCACATGGCTAACAAGCTCCATTTTTAATTGAGTGTATAAATACAAATAAAGAAAAGTTTAGACCTTTTCGAGCTTTTCTTAGAACAAAAGTCCGTCACGCAGGGGCTGTGTAAACCAAGCAGAATTCCTACGTGAAGTTTTACAATAGAGAAATTTCACGAGAGTCAAGCAGTTAAGGAAACGGCCGAACTAGCTTCTGGCAGGAAAGTGAACCCGTCCGTTAGCCGCCCAGATATAATAAAAATGCAAATATCTCGGTTAATATTCAAGATAGAGAATACATGTATATAACAGTATTTATAGTAAATTTAATTTGCAATAAAATTGATTCTGTAGAATATTTCGACCCGACGTATAGTAACGAAGATATTTCGAATTTTCGAAAATCCTTACCTCTAAACCCCCCTTCCCACTGGTTCTATTTAAACCGTTAACGAACTTGATCTTTCTTTTTACATAAAACGACTAAATATCGAGTTTTGTAACGAATAAACAAAAATTGCAACCGCTAGGGCGGTAACAGACAAATATATATATATATATATATATATATATATATATACTAGCAGACCCGGAAATTTCGGATTATCATCAGGCATTGGCATCAATGATCCAATTTTGTGGTATACCTGGACTTGTATTTTGAATGTAGTTTCAAAATTACGTCCATCGGATGCAAGATCGCAAATTTTAGTTGCCCCAAATGATGTCACTTGGAAGCAAGAATTAAATTAGCGTATCTTACGCAAAAATAATTTTGAATCATCTGAATTCCCAGCAAGAATGGATAATAAAGGTTCTGGCGGAGCGGGTAGAGGTGGCAGCACGACTTTTCCTGCTGCGCAGCACATACCCGCAGCTTCATTTCGAAATTTCAACGTCTGACAATATTGACATACTTTATCCATTCCACCGGTGCATATTCAAAAGCAAGACGAACGAATGATGTACGTATTAATGAGCTCTCTGGTGTTTACGTTGTTGAGGTTAGATTTTTTCGGTGGCATTTGACTGAAAATATTAATTTAATCGTTTAAAAATATATTAATTAATTATTATAATTATGTGATAATACTTACATGTATATATTTTATAATTATAGAATTTTGAATAATGAAGCACAAATAAGTAAAAAGCAGGAATAATTTCACTGTATTATCGTCACTATAATTTGAATTTGATTTACACTTCGGTCTAAGTAACACGTTGGCTATGCTAACACCAAAAATTAAAAAAGTAGAAATAATTGAATTTCACGGTATTTCGTTTACTACAAAATAAATTTAATTTATACTTTAGCCTCAATAACACGTGGTAATCATGCTATTGAATTGTAGCTTATATGACACGTTTGTCGGTTTACCATAGCAGTGCCATCTATTGATTACTTACTCAATCTAGTCGAAAAGTATCGACATCTGTTAGAATCTTTTGGAGTTAACAGATAATTGTGACTGTCAATTAATTATAGACAAATAATTTGCAATAAAATAAAATTGCGACTATAGTTAAAGATCTAAGCTATCCTATCTCTCAAGTTGGACCAGACTGCTCACGGTGTGCCAATTTAATTTAAAATCGGTTAAGTAGTTTAGGAGTCCATCGCGGACAAATATCGTGACAGGAGATTTATATATATTAAGATATATATATATATATATATATATATATATATACAGTTTTGAACGGACCTCATTTTCGTTATCTACTAGGTAGGATCGACGGACATTTGAAGAAAAATTTCGAAAATTTCGTCATGAGTACAACCTCAATAGCTGATTTCCCTTAAGGGAAATCTGCTAATATATCAACAATGGGTTCAGTAAAATATATTTTACGTTATGGCGGATGAATTAGCACAAATATGAAATTAAATACTAAATCTGTTATAGAGAAAAGTCTTTACCTTCTATGCGATGTAAACATTTGGTTGGCTATATGGTTTTTTGTGACTAATGTCAGTGGAAGACCAAGTTCTGAAGGAGCGTAATATATATACATACATACACACACACACACACACACACACACACACACACACACACACACACACACGCGCGCGCGCGCACACACACACACACCAACACACACACACACACACACACACACACACACACACGCGCACACACACACACACACACACGCGCGCACACACACACACCAACACACACACACACCGAAAAGCTAGCAAGAAACTTACTATGGGAAACTGGATAGTCACTCTTGTACCAATTTACATGCAACAGTATGAAACACTTCATTCATTCGTCAATTTACTTACAACTGTGTAAAGACAGACTACAAAAACATAAATAAACATCAACAACTTACACTTTGGGCAGTTTGTAAGAGTAGTCGGATGACCTGAAACAGGACATTAAAAGTTTCGAGATCCACAAAAAGAGGACCAGGGACGCCGTCTGATTTGAATGGCTGATGATTCCTCAGGCTCTGCAAGGCTACTTATTTTTGGTTGTTAGTTAATTTTTTTAAAACTATTGTTGTGTAATTTGCCATCACCTTCATTAATATATTATCAAAGGAACACATACATATATATTGAATGAAGGAATATATATATATATATATATATATATATATATATATATATATATATATATTAAGCGGTAATGTGATTTTTTCTATAATGAGGTACCTTTATAAACATGAGATGTTTTATGGTAAAGGTGTTGTAAGTGAAAAACACGCTATTAGAACTGGAGTTTAACAGAAAAGTGAAAATTTTGAAAAAAAGCATCTCATGTAATATGTTGAACTAGAAAAAAGTCCGTCAGGCAGGGAGGGGCTGTGTAAGCTAAGCGGGGGGGGGGCGGCGGATGAACAGAACGTATTTGAATAAATCTCACAAAGTAAGGAAGGTAAGGTAAGGTTAGAAACGACAGGTAAGGTTAGAAGAAGCTTCCACCTGAGCCGAGCGGTTACGAAAATGGCCGACCTAATCCGAACATACCCGACCACATGTCTCACAGACTTCATAAAAATGCAAATATCTCGGTTAATATTCAAGATAGAGAATACATGTATATAACAATATGTATAGTAAATTTAATTTGCAATAAGATTGGTTCTATACAATGTTTCGATCCGATGCACAATAACGGAGATATTTTGAATTTTCGAAATTCCTCCCCTCTAAACACCCCTCCCTCTAGTCCGATTTCAGCCATTAGCGAACTTGATCTGTCTATTTACATAAAACGGTTAAATATCGAGTTTCGTAACGATCAAACAAAAATTGCGACCGCTAGAGCGTTAACAGACAAATATATATATATATATATATATATATATATATATATATATATATATATATAATTTTGAACGGCCCTCATTTTCGACATCTCCTGGGTAGGATCGATGAACATATGAAGAAATTTTTCGAAAATCGCGTCATGAGTACGACCTCAATAGCTGATTTCCCTTAAGGGAAATCTGCTAAAAGTGTAAACAGAGGACTGTAATTGAAGAAAATTATATTTTCAACAAGGTTTCTTATGAAATTTGTCTCAATCCGTCTCAAATCAAATAACACATTTAGAATTTTTATTTTCCTCCACATCTTTTAGTCGTTAACGAACTTGATCTTTCTTTTACAAGAAATGCTCATATATCTAATTTGGTAAAAATCATATCAAAATGTAAACTGCTAGAGTGGTAACAAATATATCTACTATATATATATATATATATATATATATATATATATATATATACACGTATCTACAAATTTTTACGAATCTCATTTTCATTGTTTTCTAGGTAGATATTTGAAGATATTTTCCGAAATTCACGTCTCCCAAACTCAATAGCTGATTTTCAGGGAAATCGGCTAATATACGGGTATATAAGCTATAAGGGGTAAAGCTTCGTGGTTTTGCTCAGTTCTATAAAATAAATAGGATTACTTCATATTTAGCTACACCATGTGTATGTTAACCCTAAATAGACTTCATCTAATATTAAACTGCGTCAGCTGTTTACTAACATCATTACAGCTTGCTCTGCTGTTTAACATTTTCCTGTAAATACACTCTGATATCAAAAGGCAGGGAATGGAATGTAATTATCTCTTCTTGTTTAACACATTTATCTTTTAATTAAGTTTGATTTAAAAGCAGCAGCAAATTAAATTAGGCCAAGCCTAAATTTTAACAATCATTATTATATTGCTATTATATGATATTAAAGATTTCAATTTTTAACTTCCATTTTACACTTAGCGCCAAAAATGGAAGGCTTTTCCCGACTTAGGATGAGAACCTTATTTTGAATAGAAATAGCTAAAATGCATATTATCAGTATTGGATACTAAATTCTATCTAACCACTGAGATTGTCTTTAATTTTGCTTTCCTGTAGTAAATTGAAAAGAAGTACATTAAGTAGTGTTAGTTCGAACACAAATGTTTTTCGATCTCACACATAATTCAACGTCTGTTGGGTCCGCTAGTATAATATATATATGAGGAGCTCTTTAGAAGAAGGGCCAAATTGCATAAAATGAGTTTTGAGATAAAGCCTTTCAAAGTTTTAAATTTTGTATAAAACTGGTTGAAACAATTTTTAATAGCGATTTTTGGAATTATAGGGTAAAATATTGTCTTAAATCCGATTATTGCCACCATTTTTGCGTATCTTTAATGGATGATCCATAATTAGCAAAATAGTAACTAAAATTTGGCCCTTTTTCCATAGAACACATTTTATTAGAAATAAAGAGATATTAGTTTTGAAGTTTCAAGGTATTTTTTTTTATTTAAACAAATAATTATAAAACAATAACAAAAAAGGATCACTTTGATAATTTTTGTACCATAGGAATTACATACTGAACATCAATACTCAATAGTGAAGATCTGAATCCGAAGACAAAGATTCATTGCTGAACTCCTCAACTTTGTCACTTTGTTTGAAAACATTTTGTTCAAACCAAATCCTTTCATTTAGGTTGAGGAACATTAGTAGAGCTCGCACATCTTTTTCTTTTTCCTTTGATATTGTGGTTCTCTCCACCTGAGGTAAATTGAAAGTGGCCTCCGCATTCGACTTTAGAACTTTGAAGGGCTGAAAGTTGGGAAAGTAAGATTTCGAACACTTTTTTGAGCAACATGTCTGGATTCTTTGAAACTCCATTGTGAACTGAATGTAATGTAGGTACTAATAGAAATAAACTAGAAACAACTATGATGATAAGTAAACAGAATTGTTCAAAGTTCAACATGTGTTAATCCCAAAATCTACTGATTAAAGTCCAGATCAAAACGATCTCAGGAAAAAGGGCCAAATTTTTATTAATTATTAATCATAATATCTCAGCAGTAGCTTTACCTATTAACATGAAATCTTGTAGGACTACACAGAACAATATGGCGCATTTGAAAATGCAATCTCCAAAAAAAGGGCCAAATGGTCATCTGGCCCTTCCTCTAAAGAGCTTCTCATATATATATATATATATATATATATATATATATATATATATATATATATATATATGTGCGAGTGGTGTTCAGAAAGTTCTAAGCCTGATATATATATATATATATATATATATATATATATATATATATATATATATATATATATACAAATATATTTTCAACTTACATATTTTTATTTTTCAATATAGTCCCCCTCAACAGCAACGCACTTATTCCATCGCTTTTCCAACATCTGTAACCCGGTCAAAAAAAAATTGTTGTCAAAACCTTCCAAAATAACCTTGCCAGCTGAGATCACCTCATCGTCTGACAAAACACTCTCCCACGCAAATGTTTTTTCATATTAGGGAAGAGGTAGAAGTCTGAGGAGGCCAGATCTGGCGAGTAGGGTGGGTGCGGGAGCAGCTCAAAGCCCAAAGACTTGGCCGTCTCCATGGCAACTCTTGATTTGTGGGTGGGAGCATTGTCCTGCAGCAGCAGCACACCTTTGGTGATCTTTCTTTGGCGTTTCTCTTTGATGGCCTCTCGCAATTTGACGAGAAGGTCTGCATAGTATTGCCCTGTTATTGTCATGCCATGCTGCAGAAAATCGACCAGCAAAAGTCCCTCTGAGTCCCAGAAAATCGTTGTCATGATTTTCCCTACAGACTTGGCCACTTTGAACTTTCTTGGTAGAGGGGAGTCTGTGTGTTTCCATTGCATCGACTCTACTTTTGTTTCTGGGTCAAAATGGGGTACCTATGTTTCATCTTGTGTGACTAGACGATCCATGAAGTGTGGGTCTTCGTTTAATCTTTCTAGAAGAGTCGTCGAGACTGTAACCCTTTCCATTTTCTGAGAAGGAGAAAGCATTCTTGGCACCCAACGAGCAGAAACCTTGTTCAGTCTCAAATGCTGGTGCAAAATCGTTTCCACCGAAGTAGCGCTAATGCCCACCTTTGCTGCTAAGTACCTGACTGTAAGACGACGATCCGCCATCACCAAATTTTCAACTTTGGATATGGTGTCTTCAGTAACTGATATTGAAGGCCGCCCAGATCGGTCATCATCTTCAAGGTTTTCTCGGCCACCTTTGAAGAGTGCGGCCCACTTTTTGACGGTGGCATACGATGGGGCAGAGTCCCTCAAAGTTGCAGACATGCCTTCAATAATTTCCTTTGGCCACATCCCCTTTTTTACGAAATATTTTATCACTGCACGATGCTCAAAATTAGACATTTTTAAATCGACCTGTAACTCACAACAGTCTGAAAGAAACTGACCAGAATTGAAAGGAGGAATTAGGAAGATAATAACTTAATATAGATAAACAATGACCTTTAACACCACTCAGCTTATCTGTTTGATATAAAAGGTATCATAAGTACACCAGGCTTAGAACTTTCTGTACACCCCTCGTATATATATATATATATATATATATATATATATATATATATATATATAAATATATATACTAGCGGACCCAACAGACGTTGTTCTGCATGATATATCAAGCGATTAGGGTATTACATTTATTTATATTATTTCTAAAACCAAAGCTACTTTTAATAACACAATAAACAACTTTTGTTATGTGCACGTATGCCTAAAAACAAGTAGAAAATGAAATATCGTGAATTTTTTAATCTGGCCTCCCTTATAACGCTCACTCCCGTTCGAACCGTTATAATGGAAGAATAAATGCTAATACACATATAGAATTTCATTAAGTTCGGTTCAATCGTTGGTGCCCAATAAAATTGTTGGCTCCCACTTTACTTTTTTAGTGTATATCTCATTTATACTTTGTTATACGACAAAAACGAACATAACTAAAGTTAATCTAAATAACTAAATAAACAACTTTTATCCTGTGCATATTTACCGAAAAACCAATAGGAAACGAAATATCGCAGTTTTTAATTTTAGACCTCCCTTACCACCCCCACTCCTGCTCCATCTGCCGGGCTAAACCACCCAGGACATCACCCAAACGCGTATAAAAAAATTCATTGAAATCGGTCCAGCTGTTTAGGAGTTCAGAGGCATACTCACGTACAGTAGTATTATATATATAGTAGTATTATATATATAAAGATATATATATATATATAGTCTACGTAAATGAAACTAATGAGGCATAGTAATCTGCACATTACCTTTCTTTGTTGATAATCATTTCCTTCGTGGAAGGGACTAGACATTTTATTCAGTGAGACCTTCACTAAATTAAATAGATAGAAACAGGTCTAACGGATGGACGACCATATAAATCATTAATATTCAAAGAACCTAAAATATACTTACTTAATTCTTATTATAAAAAATAATTGCTGTATAAAATAAACTATTTTTTTTAAAATAAAACCATTTTGGTTTTTGGTCATATCCAAAACTCTATTTAACCAATTACAAATAGAACCAGTTGGGCTACTGAATAAAAAAGGATTCGAACTACCCCTCCGGACGATATTAGACAACTTATCTTCTTGGGGCTCTGAAATGAAATGACTAATATACGAATGTAAAAATTGTATGATTAACCCCAGATTTTGAAAAAATTCGATTCGATTATGAAACTGAGCAGTTTAAGATTCAGATTTAGTGAACTAGCGTATTTGAAAAAAAATCAGAATGATCCTTGTAAATTGCTTTTCTTTTTCATGGCACTCCAAATGCAATGTGCACTTATGCATTGCATGGCTCGTTCTTTCTCTCTCTACATTATTTATTACTTTAACGCACAATTTATTACAAATGAAATATACTTTTATCAATAATTGATTTATTGAACTATATAAAAATGAAACAGAATTAATAGAATTGACTATGAAAAATATTGTTTGCTATTTTTGTGCGTTGTAAATCTATTGAACTTGTCTTGGCTACTCTTAATTGTTGCTACATTTTTTTTTAATTCATCGAATTTAAGAGTCGTAGAATGTAACTGTAACATTATTTTAATCCTATTTATATATTCTGTTCGTGTGTAATCATTTTTAATGAATGAAAAGAGTGTAATTACATGTTCTTTTATGAGCAGGAAATAAATATTACAATTCTTATCTTATCTCATGTTTGGGGTCAGGTTCGCCATGTGAGTTAAAGCGTTGCCTTTAATCTCACATGGTAAACTTAGAGTGGCGAGTTCGATTCCTGTCTGGACAAAGGAATTTTTTTAGTGACGAAATTCATGATATAAAATCGTGAGTGCCACCCGTGCTAGAAAAGGGTGGGCCTTAGTTGCACAAGGTGGACGTTAATAAATATTTTATCTCATCCGTCAACAAGTTCTTATCAATGTTTCTTGAATTAGGTTTGATCTATTATAGATGCACCAAAATATTTGATTTATAATGAACAAAATAATTTTTACAATGGTCTTTGTGAGTGTTTCCTTGAATAGAGAGGATATTTGCCGCCTATAGAGTCATATTCTGTGTCGAGTTTGGGTTGAATTTATCTTAATTCTTAAATTTTGGGACTTCTTTTTTTTAAGTATGAGTTCTACATGTATTTTAGAAAATGCCCACTTTTTGTCACAATTGATTATTGTGTCTAGCTACAGTCCTATCATTATTGTTATAATTAAGGAAAAAATGTCACTTGTTCGCTAGAAATTGTAGTTTGGCATGCAATTTATATGCTAAATGTCAAGAGCTTAGTTCTGGCCACCTCTGGACATTATTTCAATAGTATTATTATTATTAAGTAATTATCTTGTCCCCAGATCACGTTTACTTGCTTATGAAAAGCTAGTTTCAATTTCCAAGGGGTGACGTTCAGGGACCAAATATGGATTTTGATAATGGGAACTCATGTTATGCTGCTATTGATTACATTGGAGGGCAAACATCATTATCAAAATACCTCATTACTGGAATCGTCCCTGCAAACACTTCTTACATATCATAAACTGAAACTGGTTAATGGGATATCTGTTGAGGCCACTTCAAAGTGACATATTGAAACCTGAATTGCAAATTTGAAAGATAAATAAATTTAATATTTAATTGATATTTTTGTTACATTGCTTGTATCAATTAAGAGGATGACATTTGCTGGTTTGCCGCTTGGACATCAATATAGAAATTATGTCTGCCACAAATATGTTTAGTTTTTCTCACACCAACATGTTTTCCACATAACATGCTGCAGTCATTCAGTCCTGAAACAACAACATGAGCTATGTAAATAATCTGTTCAAACAATTATGGAATATATTTATTCATACAGAAAATTTACAGGATTTTAGAATATTCGGAAGAGATATGAAATACAAGCATAATTAAGCCCGATGATAAATTATACAAGCAAGGCACAATATTAAATATACGATAATGAATCAGGTATATATCAATTTATACAATATTTCAAAGGTTTAAAATTTAACAATACACTCAGAACGCAAATAGCCCAAGTAATCAAAAAGTACAAGCTGTGAAGAGGTAGCATGACAAATAACCAAGAGGGACCTACATTGTCTTTATCCACTCTGGGATAACTGTGCTGCTTTTATTAAACAAACGAACATTTGTGGGCAACAATAGATGATCATATAGAATTAGGTTTCCAAAAAAAAAAAAAAAATATACTGCAAATTTCAACGGATGCGATAAATTATTCAGCAAGAATATCTGGCGTTTATACGAACAAAGGAGCACTATAAAACTGCTCTTCGTTATGTCTTAGTCTCGAAAAATATTGATATTTTATTTATTATGTGGAGCTCTGAGACTATGGCGACTTGCTCTTCTTAAATGTGGGGCAAAAACAAAACAGAAACAAGTAAACAAAGAACAAAACATGGAACACGAAATAACATCAGAACATAGAATAATAACAAATAATAACAAAACATGGAACACAAAATAATATAAAAAACAAAATTAAAGGAACAGAACACAAAAAAAAAAAAACAAGAGACACGAACATAACATAGAACTAAAAACAGGTGAGTTATAATACCAATAATTGGTACATTTAAATATTATTCACAATATTATTTAGATAAGGGCCTTTCCAATAGGAGGGCCGGTTGTTTTTTTTTTGTTTTCTAACTAACACGTATCCATCCACGATCATATTTGTCTGTTAGCGCTTGAATGTGCCAACTAGACTAAACACAAATTACGTTAATGGCTGAAGTTGGATCTGGAGGAGATTGGGGCGAGGGAATGTAAAGTAAAATCGCAAAATATAGTAAAAGTTATATTGTTGTCATACCTTTCGGTGGAGACCGTCGTCACTGGCTGATCGTCGAGTACAGCTGGCAAGCGCTTTCGATGCAATGGCACCATCTTCAAGCCCGTCGAAAAGTTGTACTACAACTTTCTGCCGGTCTGTCCAATATATTCTAAGCCGCAAGAACAGGGTATGCTGTATATTCCTGGGATTTTTGTCTATAGTTGATCTTTGCAGCTGGGTAACATGTGTGCTATTTTTCTGTCAGTGCCAAATGCTGTTTCTATTCCCTGCTTCTTGAGTATCCAAATCCTTCAGGACAAAAATGCAGACACGGTCAATACCCGAAGAGCTTATCAGTATTAGTAAAAGTTATTAGGGGACACAGGTACACATCTAAAATCGATATGTAATAAAAATAAAACAATAGAAATAAAGTGTGTGTATGTGGGTGGGTGCGTGTGCATGTTTTTATCAAACTCATTACAAAAGGACAAAACAGTGAAATTCGTACTTGAGGAGTATGAGGCAATGAAAGTTGAGTGTAAAGCGCATTACCGTGATATTCGGATTATCAACTATTTTCAGATGCCTTATTTCTTATTTCCAAAATACATCAATATCAACGACGTCAAAATTAATAACTGTTTAGCCCATTGGTTTACTGTAATTGATTATTTGCTTCGTCAATAGTGAATACTCTTTTTATAAATTGATATAATTAGGATATAACTGAATAGATATAATGTTGCCCTTCAAGGGAGGGTTTTCGAATCGATTGATATTCGTAGAATATCTTCTATTTAGTTTGTAATTGAAGGAGATGGCTGCGAAGAGTTCTGTTCGGAATGTCAATGAAGAAGGATGAACTCTTACAGCCATCAATTCATACTATTTAATTAAAATTAAGGGCTTACTTCCACTCCAATTACACGGAATAGTAATTAAGATTGAAAGGAGATTAGTAGTGATTAGTGATTCTGGAGAGGTTCACAGATGAAACTGTATTAATAGGAAATCAGGGCAGTTAACTAGAGTTGAGTTGCGAATTTGGAAAATGGTAAAGTCTTAGCCAAGTTACTGAAAAAACCTTCAAAGAAATTTATATTTTAACTACTATACGACTTTAATATTAACTTTCCCCATTTAATGCGTTTGTAACATTTGATCTATTTACTAAAAGAAAATGTCTTCAAGACTAGTGTTCCAACTGTTTTACGATTCTAAAAATGTTTATGATTCTTTTGTGACATTCAGCAATTCTAACTGGAAATAATAAAATGATTCTTTAAATTTTATGGTATATTTATTAGGGAAATAGATCAAAAAATATCCTTATCAGTAGTTTATTTAATATATTGTTTTTAGCAGATTTCCCTTAAGGGAAATCAGCTATTGAGGTTGTACTCATGACGGAATTTTCGAAATTTTTCTTCAGATGTCCACCTGCCTACCTTCGAATGTCATCCTACCTAGTAGATGACGAAAATGAGGTCCGTTCAAAACTGTATATATACATACATACATGCATATATATATATATATATATATATATATATATATATATTTGTCTGTTACCGCTCTAGCGGCTGCAATTTTTGTTTGATCGTTACCAAACTCGATATTTAGTCGTTTTATGTAAAATAAAAATCAAGTTCGTTAACGGCTGAAATCGGACCAGGGGGAAGAGGGGGGGTTAGAGGGGTGGATTTTCGAAAATTCGAATTATCTCGGTTACTATACGTCGGATTGAAAAATTGTACAGAATTAATCTTATTGCAAATAAAATTTACTATAAATAGTGCTATATACATTTATTCTCTATCTTGAATATTAACCGAGATATTTGCATTTTTATTAAATCTGGCCGGCTAACGGACAAAAGTGACTTTCCCGCCAAAAGCTAATTCGGCCGTTTCCTGACTGCTCGGCCCTCGTGAAATTTCTCTATTGTAAAACTTCACGTGAGAAATCTGCTTAGTTTACGTAGCCCCTGCGTGACGAACTTTCAATAAATAGAGAACAAGCTATTAACCCTTTCCACTCCAATGTCGAGTGTCACTCGAGACTGATTTTGTTCCACTAGCTCCACTGTCGAGTGATACTCGACATAGTGTAATACCTCTTTTTGCGGAAAATTTTAAAACAGGAGGGATTATTGTTACTGAAATGTTTGAGTCACGAATGAATGAACCATATTCTAGAATCGTAAGATACTATAATTCAATTAAATTTTATCGGTGCTACATAATAAAACTAGTTGTTATCGCACCGTTATCTGTTCGCGTCGTAAACAACTTATCTCTGTGCATCATCGTGTTTGTTTTCATGCAAAGACCTGTAATGTCATGCATGGTGTGAATTTTCCTGGCGGATAAGACTGTGACTGAATCAATTCGCTGTGGGGCACGGATTGATGGTGCAACAAGTAACGCGTTTTGAAAGTAGTGATCGGTCGATTATAATTGCATATAAGTATAATAACCCTTCATACTGTGGTTTTTTTTTTACAAAATACACAAAAAACACTAAAAGTAAAAAAACGTAATTTTAGCGTGGAGCTGGTGGAATAAAAACAAAAACAGCCTTGGAGTGGAAAGGGTTAAAGTTGGTCACAAGCTAAGAAAATGTTTCATTTTAAAAACCTTTTTGTTCAAATATATATATATATATATATATATATATATATATATATATATATATGTGTGTGTGTGTGTGTGTGTGTGTGTGTGTGTGTGTGTGTGTATTTAAACACGAAAAGGGGTTTGGGATAGGAGCGGGAATACAAAATAATGAATTCTCTGTATTGATTAGAGATACTGAAACTTTAAGACAGAATCTGTCTTCTGATTTGTTAATAAGAGCCAGCTGATAATGTCTGCTAGCTTATACTATTCGCCTATAACGCTAAACACATGTATTTCATTCAAATTAATTTAAAATTGCAGGTGCTATATCAATCCATTTTCCATCTTAAATATAAAAATTTTCCTCCTTAATAGTGACATCAATTTTTCTTCTTAGTGGTGAATGAAATACGAAGTTTTCCAAGTACAACTTTTTTTAAATACCAAAATAGATATCATGGCTTTGAATAGCTTGCCTTGTAAATAGGTAACCATGTACTTTTTTTTCTAATAGGCTTTTCAACTATAAAGTTCTTTAAATTATTCATGAAGCCACCATATCTTAAAAAAAAATTAAATCCCCTGTAAATAACATTTACAGTATAAATAAAAGTACCAATCTTATGAATGGGAAACTTCAGATGTAATTTTTTATATTTTATTGATTGATCCCTCAGCATGTATTCTGCTGAAGCCTCATCGTCTCCTTTGATGAAG
Organism: Riptortus pedestris; assembly: GCA_019009955.1. Lineage (NCBI taxonomy): Eukaryota > Metazoa > Arthropoda > Insecta > Hemiptera > Alydidae > Riptortus > Riptortus pedestris. The sequence goes on along the minus strand of CM032232.1, from coordinate 47,597,440 downwards.
GCTATGTATGCCTTATATGATGGCTTTATGTATGATGAGGCAAGAGGAGATCAGGCAAAGCCCCTTTGAATTTGAGATCGGCTAAGACAACCCTACCAGGCGAGCACTGTAATGATGGCGGGTTCAAACCACTTCACTGCTCCTTATGAAAATTTTTAATTTCATAAGCTAATTGTAAATTCAGAAATGTTTTGTATACTAGCTAAGGTATACAACATACGGATTCGCTTGGGAAATCGTCAGGGGCTGAAAGATAACGGTATTTTTTTGGGCAAGGCTCTAATTTGCACGATATTTTTATATTTTTCGGTCTCAGTGTTTAGGGTTTATATCTGAATATATAGTAACTGAAGGGAACTTATAGAATCTTTTAGTCTTGGAGAATAAAAAAAAAAATGGATTACCTGATCAATCCGTCTGCACTGTCTGGGAAAATATCGTGGCCAATATTAATCATAATCATGGATAGCATTCTTTCATCATTAATAAGTACCGTTACTGAAGCAGCTAAGCTCGGGAAATATTTAAAATGAGTTTCAACATATCAAATTCTACCATCAAGTACATAATTGCTTTTAGCAGATTTCCCTTAAGGGCAATCAGCTATTGAGGTCGTACTTATGACGCGATTTTCGAAAAATTTCTTCAAATGTCCATTGATCCTACCCAAGAGATGACAAAAATGCGGTCCGTTCAAAATATCGAGTTTCGTCACGATCAAAATAAAATTGGGACCGCTAGAGCGTTAACAGATATATATATATATATATATATATATATATATATATATATATATATATATATTTGTCTGTTAACGCTCTAGCGGTCCCAATTTTATTTTGATCGTTACGAAACTCGATATTTAACCGTTTTATGTAAAAAGACAAATCAAGTTCGTTAATGGCTGAAATCGGACCAGAGGAAGGGGGGTTTAGAGGGGGGGATTTTCGAAAATTCAAAATATCTCCGTTATTATGCAACAGATCAAAAAAATTTATAAAACCAATCTTATTGCAAATTAAATTTACTATAAATACTTTTATATACATTTATTCTATATCTTGAATATTAACCGAGATATTTGCATTTTTCAGTTTTCAGCAAACCGCCACTTCTACTCATGTTACGTAAACAATATTCTGCTACATAATAAATCACATTATTGGAAGTTTAAATACCAAAAATTGTATTCAAGAGACCTTTATTATACGAGATACATGCAAATATGTCCTGGTGACTCCCCCCCATCTTAAAGTTTTGGACTGCTAAAATTTTATTGATTGAGATAATAATTATTCTGACTCATTATTAATTTCAGTACTAGATATAGTAAATAGTTCTCAATAAAATTAATGTGTTATATTCTGATATATTTCAGTAATTGTTTTTCTTTCCGGTGTGAGGCGGGCCGACCCGTTTGTTTACATTTCTTACCTAACGCTTCCTGTCGGCAGGTTATTGAAATTGGATGAAACATTTCTTATTTCCGTTTGTATTTATTCACGGTGTTGTTGTGTTAGGAGTATGTATATTTATCTATTACTAAACTTCACGTGGGAAATCTGCTTAGTTTACGCAGCCCCTGCGTAACGGACTTTTTAATGTACGACGCCAAAATTCTAATATTAATGTGTTATACTATGACTTCTCTAATTTCTGCATTACATAGTAGCTTTATATTACGTAATTTAGATTGTGTGCATTATTATTATGCAACTACTTTTGTATTTTTTATATCAATTATTCAGTGAATGTCTTAACAATAGAGATCGTATTTTACTTTTTTAAGGAAATACTGGAGTAATTGTAATAGCCGTGGAGTTTTCATTCCTAGAACCAAGGCTGCCATATGAAAGAACTAACTCTCCATCATTCTGAATCACCTCTTCCTGTGGATTTCCTCGGACTAGCAAAAACGAAATGGCTTTTCTGCGTCCCCTAATGTTTTCTGAGAATTGCCACATTTGTATGGAGTCTCATGATTAAAAAGCTTTTCCAAGTTATTGTTACTATGTCACATTAAGAATTTTTCTAAACTGTTCTCGAATTCCACCGCTGTTATTCTTCAAAAGGCTGAATCCATGAACGATGGTCATAAAGATTTGAGGGAATTTAGTCAGACTGTTAGTTTTTATAAAGGAGATTCCTTTTGTAACCAGAAGGTTTCTGTTACAGCATTTCGGTACAGTATTTTTTTTTTTATTGGTTCCCTATTACAGTTATCTTTAACTGGAATAACTATCCATTGGAAACTAGGACATTCAGAAATTTCGGAAAATATTTTGCCTGGCAAACATGAAAAATTAGTGACTTAACTTGATATTACACACTGATTACACTTTAGCGCACGATGGCATTAAACGTATTGAAAAAGGGTCAGTATAAAATGGGAAGTAGAATGCCGTCAGAAAAACATGAAACTATGAGAAATAAAATGCACTATTCGTGAATGGCTGTCGAGTAATCAGAATACTCAGAGAAGCTTGCTATTTTGAGGCATGGCCATTCACGGATAACACACGAACACCTCATGACTAGGGCTGAACCACCTTTATGTACAATCTGTAATAACAGAATTAACTTTCATACACTTACTTACAGACTGCAAGCTAGTAATCGACAAGACCTTACCTAAAGCCTTTCAGAATTACTACACGAAAACAGCCTATATATTGCGACAATCATGCAACACCTCCAAGAGACACAAATTTACAATCACATTTAACACTAAAAGCTTGATGTGTAATTTAAAGCTTAAAAAATATTGGATTTCTGTTCCTAATAACATCCACTGGAGAAAACGTAACCATGCTATTACCTACGACTGTAATATATTTTAACATATTTTTATAATAAGTTGGCTTTTCCTAAACTATTTTACTTTTATAATAAGAAACAGTGTTAATCGCTCAAATTGCGACACACATAAATATATATTAGAGTTATTACTATTTATGTAGGCTTTCATACACAAATAAGAAACATTAACGATAAGATGAATTTGTTGGTTGGAATGTGCATATCTTCCTCATTGAATAATATAATGACGTTTCTATGTAGTGTTTAATATGTTCAGTTCCTTGCACGATGCCTGGAGTATGTGTCAGAAGCGGTCGAAATAAATAAACAACCTCATTTGCATTTCTCACAGATTCCTTCTAACTTTTTCTCGATGGATCAGATGAAACATCAGTGATATAATTGATAGATTAAGAGTCAGATCAATGGTTTCTTTCGATTATTATCGTTGAGCTCATTGTAGAGATAAAAAGGATATGAATCAGAAAACTCTTAAAATGTAATCTTCTTTGTGTATTCCATTACGTTTCTCAGGAATGCTGACGAATATGTATTTAACCAATAACAATTGTTCTTGGTAATCGTTTGACCAATTTTATCTGTTTTTCATGCAAAACTGCCTTCATTACCAAATTCCATGGTAAGTCAAGTACTAAATACAAGTCTCTACTCGATATGAGACCGAAAGACCTTGTTCATTCATTACAATACAATCTACAGAATATTAAAGGACACATAAAAGAATAAAACGAAAAAGTTCGACTCGCAAAGGCTGTGCAAACCTAGCTGATTTCCCCAGAACGATACACAACTACTTGCAAACCCTCACTACCACTCATGTCATTTTTAAGCTCAGGATAAAAGGACTGTATACATAATGCCTTTTTAGCAGATTTCGCTTAGAGAAAATCAGTTATTGAATTTGTGCTCATGATGGGATTTCCGAATGTTCCGGGAGATGACAAAGATGAAGTCCCTTCAAAATTCTCTCTCTCTCTCTCTCTCTCTCTCTCTCTCTCTCTCTCTATATATATATATATATATATATATATATATATATATATTATATGTTTGTCAGTTAAAGCTCTAGCGGTCGCAATTTTTGTTTCATCCTTACCAAACTCGATATTTAAACGCTGTATATGAAAATAAAGATCAATAACGGCTAAAATCGGACCTGTGGGAGGGGTATTTAGAGAGAGGAATTTCAAGAATCCAAAAAAACCGTTGGTATGCGTCGGATCGAAAACTTGTATAGAGGCAATCTTTTTGCAAATATAATGTTATATAAATGTTATATACATGTCATTTCTATATTGAATATTGACCGAGAGAAATAAGCTTAGCCGAAGCTTGAGAGACATCAATAAAGAGAGAGAGAGCACAATGTACCATTGTCACACTGAGTAGGCAAACGTTTATGCATACAATTTATGAATTCAATAAGATAGAACCACTCACAAACATTACATTCTGTCACTCTATTCTCATAGAGCAGTGTGCCAGAATGCCATATTAAATTAATGGTTTAGCATCCTAATAGAGAACCAAATGTCAATAGTCCTGTCAACGTTAATGTCAGAGAGGTATATTTACACTACATGAATAATTTAAATTTGAATAGTCCCAGAAATATTCATAAATCATTAGAAATTCTTTTAATTTTTGAATTTTATATTTTCTAATGCAATGAATATAACTCACTCAGTAAAAATCGTTAGTCTACCGTGATAAAATCAATCTTTAACAAGCGAGTAGACGTGACATTTGGAGTTTCATGAAGGGTCTTGTTTCACTATTTAGTACATGTTCAAATATCGCAGTCTGGCAGATCAATTTCATATTATAAAATAAATAACAACACGATGCTCAGCAGAGAATATTAAGGTATTAATTGACTTCGAAATGCCACATTTTTGCTAGGACTGAAAGAAATATTTCCCTTCTCACCAATTTTAGCAGATTTCAAATCAGCTATTGAGATTGTACTCGTGACGTATATATATATATATATATTTGTCTGGTACCGCTCTAGCGGTCGAAATGTTTATTTGATCGGTACCAAACTCGATATTTAGTCGTTTTAAGTAAAAAGACAAAGGCAAAGTATACATTTATTCTCTATCTTGAATATTAACCGAGATATTTGCATTTTTATTAAATCTGGGCGGCTAACGGACGGGTGACTTTCCCGCCAAAAGCTAGTTCGGCCGTTTCCTTAACTGCTCGACTCTCGTGAAATTTCTCTAATGTAAAACTTCACGTGGGAAATCTGCTTAGTTTACGCAGCCCCTGCGTGACGGACTTTTATTTCATCCTTAGCGGATTTCGGAGATTCTTATCATTAACTTCAGAGCTTTTTTCCGCCTCGAAAGAAGGAGGATCTGTGAAGGAATTTTCTTTTTCCATCATACATTATCTATCATTTTATCAGGTAACTTCGTATGATTTATTTATCTAATCTTTAAAATTTATGGTATTTTACATTTTAGAATATGTTGTTATATCCACTTTTTGCTACTAGAGTTAATTAAAACTGGTTATCTACAGGTGGCTACTTTTTCCAATCTAGACTTTGACGAAGTATTTTATTTAATGAGTAGGCCGTCTAACGCTCAGGCGGGAATCGAACCTCCAGTGTTGATTGACGTTAGTTAATGTCTAAATAAAAAACATACTTGTACGTAGAAATTGGGTTCCTTTTTTAGCAGATTTCCCGCGAAAATCAGCAATTGTGGTTATACTCATGACGCGATTTTCGAAAAAAATTTCAAATGTTCATCGATCCTACCTTGAAGATGACGAAAATGAGATCCGTCCAAAATTACACACACAGCCAAACGTTTCTTTTTCTTCATCTCTGGATGAACCTCAATTTTAGTTTTCATTCTGAGCGTTGTTCGGCAAAAACAAGTTATTTAAAGAAACTGTACTTATTTGGTTTAAACAGTATTAGTTTTTTTACGTAACTTTAAACGCTTTTTTTTTTACACAGCATGGTTCATAATGAATATTTTAACATTTTCATTTACTGTACTATGAAATTTATGTAGTTAGATCTTAAAACTTCTGAAAAATAAATCAGAACAATCAGTTGGTATAATCTAAATAGGTCATTACCGTAAACGAAATCTACTTAAAATGGTTCTGATTATAAGTCGAGATATCTGTGAAATCCCCTTCAGGCATTGATGAATTAAGAGCATTGGATATTGATAAATCAGGGCTGATTATATCAAGCCTCCCCCCAACGACCCTCCAGGAATTCTCTCCCCCACTCACCGAATCCATCAAGAGACAAATGTCCATCATGAGCTAAATGGAGAAGAGAGCCCAGGTTGCCTTATCTACTTTCCAGTTGGCAGTGTGTGAAAAATGTACAATGATACATCATCGGGTGAAATAATCTATGCATATATATAATCTATGGCTTCTTCTCTAATCATTTCACATTTCGTAACAATAAATATAATTTTACCAATATAAAAGTCCGTAAAAGACGATTTTATCTATTAGCGGATTTCCCTCCAGGGATATATAGATATATATATATATCTATATATATATATATATATAGATATATATATATATATGTCTGATCCCACGCTCGCGGCCGCACCTTGTTTTATTCGTCACCACACTCGGTATTTACTCGGTTTAGGTAAAAAGGAAGACAAAGGTCGGGAACGGCTGAAATCCGACTAGGGGGAGGGGGGGGTTTAGAGGGGGAATTTCGAAAATTCGAAATATCTCCGTTACAGCTATTGGGGTCGTACTCATGACGCGAGTTTTGAAAAATTTCCTCAAATGTCCATCAATCCTACCCAGGAGATGACGAAAATGAGGTCCGTTCAAAATTTATATATATATATATATATATATATATATATATATATAAATATATATATATATATATAAGTATATATTTGTCTGTAAACGCTCTAGTAGTCGCAATTTTTGTTTGATCGTTACCAAACTACATATTTAAGCGTTTTATGTAAAAAGAAGTTCAAGTTCGTTAACGGCTGAAATCGGACCAGGGGGAGGGGGGGGGTTTAGAGGGGGAGAATGTTGAAAATTCGATATATCTCGGTTACTATAAGTCGGATCGAAAGTGTATAGAATCAACCTTATTGAAAATTAAACGTACTATAAATATTGTCATATACATTTATTCTCTATCTTGAATATTAAGCGAGATATTTGCATTTTTCAGTTTTCAGCCTTCAGTAAACCCGTACTTCTACTAGTGTTACATAAAGAATGCTCTGTTATATAATAAAAGATATTAATTGAAGCCTAAATACCAAATATTGTTTTCATTGAACTTTTACTTTGCGAGATATATGCAAATACGTTCTGTTGACCCCCGCCCCCTTCTTTTGTTTTTGGACTACTAAAATTTGAGTGATTGAGATAAAACTGATTCTGATTCATTACAAATTACACCACTAGTTTTAGTAAATTGTTTTCAATAAAATTAATATGTTATATTCAAATATATTTCATGAATTGTTTGTCTTTCCGGTCTATCTATGCAGCGCTACGAGGTTGGCTTGCCAGTTTGTTTACAATTCAGCCTTGTATTGTACATTTACTGAGCATTTACGGCTGTGTTACCTGTATGTATATTTATCTATTGTAAACCTTCACGTGAGAAATCTGCTTAGTTTACGCAGCCCCTGCGTGACGGACTTTTTGAAATCTCAACTTATTCACATAACTTAAAACTTATGAAGTTGGAATGGCAGAACCGAAATACTGTCTGTTATTTTTAGCATAAGAAATAAGTCTGAGGGATTAGGAGCTATGAATCGTTAAATATTTTTTAATCTGTATTTTTGATAAAACGAATTTAAAGTGGATTCAACATACCTTAGATATTAGAAACATAGAAAAGAAACAAAAAAATATTGGAACGCGGTGTACTATAGAATATTATTATCTATTTATTTAAGTCCACTTTATGCTACTATGGCTAATTGGGACGAGTCTATAGGTTACTACTCTTTTCTAACCAGTTCTAAGGAATTTTTTATTTAATGAGTTTTTCACTATATAAATTCCTATTTGCCTTTTGTCGGGAATCTGAGTCGCCATTCTTGGTTTACTATTGGGATTAAAGCCAACGCTTTAATTCACATGGATAACCTGAGCCTCAAAAAATAACATTGTGCAATCTTAAATGACTATAGTATTGTTAATGGGGGCGTTTTACAAGTGCAAAATGAATTGTTTTTAATCAGTTCAGATTGGTAAACTTGGGTGTGACTAAGACTAGATTTTTAAGAATTTCTGTCCAAATTAACTGTATTAGAATTTGAATGCAGAATTAAATCTAAAAATAACTAATTATGCCGGACACAAAAAATTCGTTAGCATTGAAGAAAGGCCCTCGAGAGGTAACTACTAATAATTTAGTTTATATCAGGGGTTTACCCATTTTTATCTACATCATGGCTATCATGTATGATGCCTTTTGGTACAGAAGAATAAATAGGAAAATAATGTTTTCAACAAAATGAACTAAAACTGAATATAATTGTTGAGTGTGACAATTAACGGAAAACACCACATGAGATAGACATGAAATAGAAATCATATTCAGTTTCATTTCAGATATAATTTTCAGTCATTATTTGTTTTCATTCCAATTAAAAAAAACAAGAGTAATTAAAAAAAGTAAAATCTGAACATTCTGAATTTTCTAGGGGAGATGAGGTGCCTAGCCTCAATTTTATTAGCAGATTTCCCTTAAGAGAAATCAGCTATTGAGGTAGTACTCATGGCGCGATTTACGAAACATTTTCTCAAATGTCCATCGATCCTACGCAGGAGATGAGAAAATGAGGTCGTTTAAAATTATATATATATATATATATATATATATATATATATATATATATATATATCTGTTAACGCTCTAGTGGTCGGAATTTTTGTCGGACTAGATGAGATCGGCTATTGTTGGTACTGGTCGTAAGCGTCCGGATTAGTTTGGCCGTTTCCGTAACTGTTCGGCTCTCGTGTAAGTTTCTTCTAACCGTTTTTGTCGTGTAAGCTTTTCCTTTGTGAGATATATGCAAATACGTTCTGTTCATCCCCCCCCTCTTACCTTTAGTTCTCGGACTTCTAAAATTTGAGCTATTAAAATATAAATTATTCTGATCCATTATAAATTGCAGTAGTAGATATAGTAAATAGTTTGCAATAAAGTTAATGTGTTATATTCAGATATGTATCAGTAATTGTTTTTATTTCTTGTGAGGAATATGCCTATCTATCTCTTCAGCTCTGAGTAGTGGGCAGACCTATTTGTTTACAATTCAGAAGACGTTTTCGTTGGGAGCTTATTAAAATTAACTGAAATATTTCTCATTACCGTTTGTATTTACTCACGGTGTTAAGTATTAGCAGATATGCAGATTTCTGTCTTGCAAAACTTTATGTGGGAAATCTGCTTAGTTTACGCAGGCCCTGACTTTTATTATCATACAAAATGTTTCCTTATAAATTTAAAATGTCTTAGAATTATTAAAAAGATTTTCCGGATCCAAACAATACTAACTCACTCACTTCAGTTTTATGATTAGGTTTAAAACATTTTTCCGTATTTGCACATTTAAACCTTATATGTTGTGGAGGTTGTAAATGATCAATGCGTCACGTCAGGGTGTAATATGACCTTCAGTTGCCGATGCGGTGAGATAATGAAAAATAACTGAATGGCACAGAGGCGTATCATTATTATATAAATTCTGCATATCGCATCTGATGCTTATAAAATAATCAAATAGATAAAATTAATCTTAAACAACATTGAGATATTTATCTAATTTATACGTTTCAAGGCAGACCAACGAATTTTAAAGCAAATACAATTACATATATGACGTAATTATTTTAGGCATATAAGTTTGCTAAAACCCCTTATTTGAGGGCAGATGTAAGTGATTTCGTAAGGAGCCTATGTTATTCATGGTGCGAAGAGATAGTTGGAAAAATCTAGCTAGTAAGAATTATTAGACGATTTCCTATAAGGGAAATCAGCTATTGAAATCGTACTCATGACGCGATTATCAAAAAAAAAATTTCAAATGTCCATCGATCCTAGCCAGGAGATGACGAAAATGAGGTCCGTTCAAAACTATATATGTATATATATATATATATATATATATATACACATATACCTGTTAACGCTCTAGCTGCCGAAATTTTTGTTTAATCGTCACCAAACTCGGTGTTATGTAAAAAGGAAAATCAAGCTCGTTATCGGACAAGTGGGAGGGTGGGGGGTTAAAGGGTGGAATTTCGAATATTCGAAATATCTCCGTTACCATACGCCGGATCGAACAATTGTATAGAACCAATCTTATTGAAAAATATAATTTACTATAAATATTGTTATATACATTCATTCTCTATCTTCAATATTAACCGAGATATTTCTATTTTTATTAAGTGTAACAGACGAGCTGTGGCCGCTTCTATTCGTGTCCGGCGAAATCTAGTTCGGCCGTTTCTGTAACGGCACTCTTATGGAGATTTTTCTATTGTATAACTTCACGTTGAAAATCTGCTTAGTTTCCGCAGCTCCTGCGTGACGGACTTTTTTATTTACTAGCTATTTATATTTATTAGCTGAAGTAATTTTTTCATCGGGAGGCTATATTGGAAAATATTGTGTATTAACAGCATGACATGACGAGTTTCTTTCAGTATAAAATAAATTATACATTGGAGGCTATTTGTGTCATATTTTGCTCTCCGATAAAGCGGGACCGGTTTTAGGTATGAATAGTAAATGTAATGGACAGAAAAACAGTATTGAGTTGATCGGATGATGGGGATTCAAGATAGGGACTGCTTGCAACTGATAACAGTAAGAGGATTCCATCAGTAGGAATATCTCTCTCTCTCTCTCTCTCTCTCTCTCTCTCTCTCTTTCACTTTCACTTTCCCTCTCATAATACACACGCGCACAAATATCAAACGAGATCTGCTTATTCGTTTTTCGTGAAATACAATATTCCCTGATTCAACCTTTGATTATAAATCTCATTTACATTGCTTGGAGGGAGGTATAGAAAAAAAAATAAGATGATCCTTTCTGCTAAGGTCAGCTTTTTATTTTCCATATTTGCATTAATGTCAATTTTAATTTTTAGCTCATTTCTCGCTTGGGAAATTTGCTATTAATGAGCAAATATGTAAAAAGTATATTTGAGGGTCGTTACAAGTTAATAATGATGCACATTAAACAAAATTTGACGTTCGTTTTTTATTACAACACTAACTATGGAATTAAGTATAATATAGTCATATAATATTCTAAATATTTACCCATACATACATATATCTTGATAAGGGACTCTCCCAACAGATCTCTATATGTCTTTGCCGTTTATTGCAGTTCCATTGTAGGATCATTACTGATCACTAATTTCTTCCCACTTTGATTTTGGTTAGAAGAAAGTTTTATATGGGAGAGACTATTGAGATTCTGAGACGCCCAAGAAAAGATAGCTATAAACTCAACCAATTGTTGATATCATGGTTCCCATGTAGTGTGGTAAGGAAATCTGTGGTAGTTACACTAGCACTGAAAAAAACAGATCCAAATTACTTCCCTGGAATCAGACTAGAAAAGTATAAATATATCGGATACGACAGCTGACGCTTATTTAATTTCAGGCACATGATAATGAACCTCATGACTGGGTAAAGCAAATACTGTCCTACAGTCAATACTAGTAAGAAGATAAAAGAGCCCTGGGTTAGAATGATTCCTAGAACATTTAGAATTCCCAGAGATCATGAGAAATTTCTTTACTTTTATAGGAATTAAAATTCCGACAGTTAACCGTAAGAGAACACAAATTATTTGTTTTAATAATGGCAAGTCGATAAAAGACTATCCGTTTCAAATAAAACTCTTTAAACGGGATTCTAAGTTGAAGAACGGTTACCAACTTTTATTTGAATTCACTTTCTGAAATACTGTAATTGTACCAAAAATTAAAAAGAAATAAAAAAATCAATCTACTCGCTGAAATGGATTAGGTTAAATAGGATGATTTACTCTAGCCAATTCGAGTTAAGAGGATGAACGATGCTATCTCTTGCAACCAATTAGATCTATCTACTGGCATGATAGTCCAATTTCCTTCCAACGAGTAGGGATGAGGGATGCTTTGGGAGATTTATAGCATATATTTTAGTTAATTTTCCCTTAGGAAGTATATTAACACTTAAGCCCTCTAGGACCTGACTCTGGTCAAGGAAAGTTGTAGATGACAAAACACCATTTGTTCGAAATAGTATTTATATATAAATATGTATTTTTGTTTTTGTCTGTTTGATTAGATGCATATAGGAGACTATTTATATTGTATTTATAATTTGATTACATCATGATTATTCAATAATAAGGCAAAAAAGATAAAATAATAATATAAATTATTTCTAAACCATTGTCTTATGAGTAACTTCCCTGGAAATTGCCACACAGGAAAAAGAACAGGCATTTGATTAATTTTTTTAAGAGGCGGCTTGATCTTCTTTCGTCTTATTACACATTAAATTTGCATCCTCTTTTATAAAATTACGGCTAGTCAGGGAAGGTTAACCACAGGCTACCACTCAATCCCAGCCAGGGTCGAACCAAGGATTTTATTTAATGAGTTCATCGTTAAATGAATAACTAATGCCCACGTAGGAAATGAATCCAAGACTCTTTTTTATTCAACATTATTCATTATTGAAGGATTTCTGCCTTATTCGGAATGGGTTCAATCATGACAGTTCAAATATTTGTCATCTTCCTTCTACCGGGCTCCTTCCCCGGGGTTCTCTTCATCAAGCCAATGAGGCTATTTTCTGCCGTCCATTTGTTTCACGTGGCTTTAATAAGTCATTTTCCTTTGGAATATTACTCGGAAGAAAGAGTAGTTCCATCTCGTTTCTCAAATACTCATTTTGTACCCAGGTGGGTCATTCTTATGGAAATTCATCTTTTGTCCGGATTTCCGATCCGTGCAACAGGCTGAAATGGAGTAAATCCTGTGTAGGATTCCATTGTAGAAAGGCGTTAAACATACTTTTTTTCTAGCAGGGTAGTGCGGTTCTATGGTCCGTCAACATCCAGGACTGGTGATAACGCTGTGTATCGAAAGCACTCTATTGCTTTAATAAATTGTTACTGTGGAAATTTGACCTCTGCCTGCAATAGAATTCAGTTCCACCTGCCAGAATACCAACTTAGAATACATTCATCTTTGGAATCAGATACGTTAATAGTACTCTGAATAAAAATAACGAGCCTTTTTAGCTATTCTTACCTATTCTACTCTTGCACGGATCGTTCTCTATCTCCATCGTGGAGGGCAATGATGCTAATTTTTTTTTAAATCTCTATGCGTCCCTGATTGCAAATCTGAACTTGGTTCTCTATATTATTACATTTTCGAATAATTAATTTATATTGGTCAATAATTTTAATTTATTAAATACGACGACATTTTATTTAGTCCTGATACTTTTTAATTGAATCAAATATACTACAAATAAAATCTCTTCAGATCTCAAGTAAAATGGAAGTGGTTAATTAGAATATGTAAGGGAGTAGATTGATATGTTTAGATGCATGGCATCATTTTTGGGAGAAGAATATAAGATTCTTTTCGTATCCACGACTTCTCCTTCACTCTTACTTTGTTTCATCTTAACCACTCCACGTGGCTTATGACTACTTAGTTATTCTACCAGGAATTCGCTACTGACAAAGAACGATACCGTGAAAGAAACATCTAATGGCCATACTGATCTCAGTGACCAAAATCTCTGATCTGCTGAAAGTTCTGTGCTTCAATTCCGATACTCAATGAGTGCTTAACAACAAATATATTTTTCTAGCATATGACGAGTGGTCTTCTTATGAGTGAGATAAAACTTTTCACTACAATAGGCACTTGGTGCGCTTTTCACTGAGAGAGGACTCACTCTAACTGGATGAATGTAATTGGAATGTGAAGAACCTAGCAGCATGCCACAGAGAATGGCCTTCGATACGATCCGGAGAAGGTCCAGGTCTTACAGAGGCTGTAGCACCTAGTAGTTAGTTATTTTCAAATTTTGCGGCAAATCTTTCAACTTGTTTTAGAGGGGTTGCTATTAATTTAGAGGGGTAATTCATTCTAGTATTCTAGTAAAGGAACGGAAGTTTATTATGGCGAGGTTAAAGGTTCCCACCGCAGCCAGCAAGTCGTATTAAGCTATATAACTTGATTAGCTGAAGCGGATGTGCCTGAGAGGAGTGATGGAAAGTGGCCTATGCTAAGCCTTGCTAGCAATTTGCCCGGCGTGCCAAGGTAACCAGCCAATTTCCTCACTGGAACCAGACCAGCCAATCTTTGTTCTCCCTGATTTATACTCTTTCACACCCACGATCTCTATCTCCCTCCAGCATAAATCCATCCATTGTGAACAACAAATAATAATATTCACTATATTATTGAGCTCAACACACTTTCTTTCTAAACCCCAAATAAATCTTTTGTTATAAAAATGATAAAATATGTATATCGAAGGCCAGAACGGAAGAGGGATTTATTAAGGACAATGTTTTACAACTTTAAAAAAGATGATACAGGTTAATCTGATTATTCTGGGTACTTCTCAATAATTTTGAGTAACACACATTTTCATCCAAACGTATTCACTGCAAGCTGTCCTATTACTTGGCTAACCAGGGAATCGTATTTAAGTATGCTTTTTTAAAATGTTGTAAATAGTTAGCAAGACGGATCCAACGGCTATTTTATTTTAAATTGTCGTTTCGGTTCATAAACGCAATGTTCCAATAATAATCGTTGAAACTTTGAATAATTTTAATGTTACCGGTTGATTGAACGTAAATTTAATTTAAATTAGAAGCATTCATTTCATTTTGATTTTCTAATTTCCCCTGTCTACTTATTTTTGAATAGTTCGTCATTTGGTTATATCTCCATAATATCAAAACTCAATTAAAAAAAACCTCATCTATGGCATTATTTTACTGCTCTGGAAGGATCATTTTCGTACTTCGCGTTAAGGAGAACGTTAGTTTTATTTTGATCTTTAAAAAAATATGCAAAGGAAAGTACCCTCTGATGGCAAATCTCCAAATCGAATGACAACTTACCTATGAACATTCAGGTATCGATCAGGTGTTATTTCGCCATGCAGACGAGATAAGAAAGTGCTTTGCATTAAGGGGGCTATAAAGATAGGACTCACCCATTCGCTCACTTTACAGTACCGAGATAGTAGTGATGAAACCGTGAATAAAACCATCACTACTATATACTACACTACAACATTTAAATACGAATTGTTATATTTTCGTTAGTGGCTTACATTTAATAAATGTATGTATGCCCTAGAAAATGTTAGTAGTGTTTGCGTGGCTCAATGCAATAACTTTCAAAAGGATTGTCAATTATCCTTGAAATTTGTAATAATAGCTCTTCATAATCTGTAGGTGAAGGTTAATTTGAAATGGCGAATCTCGCTGTATCAATTGGAGATGGGGAAATTTTTTGTGAGATCATATGATTTCATAAAATATCTAAAGGTTATGTTCTATAAAATAATTTTTGATCCACTTTGTAAGAATGGAAATATTGTTAAGATGGTGCTTTTTCATCTCTTGCAATAACGATGAAGGATTATCGTATATGATCAGGAAACTAAGTATACTATAGTATACTATTCCTCCAAAACGTCAAAATATCCAGTTTTATCCCCAAATATTTAAAGTAGTTGGTGTTGCATTTTTAATGGCAACTTGTAATATATACAAATGGTGTTCTAAGTAATTCACGGGGTATACAGGTTGCAGTGACTGTGACATTTTTCAATATAATATGTTTAAGCCTAAAATGAGGAGCCCAGCATTTCCATTGGCGAGTAGGGGTTAGCTACAAATTGCATGTTCTGCAAATCGTCATCATTCCCTGTTCTCATGACGTTATCAACGTATGTTCACTAATTCTTTATTTAAATAGCTCCTCCCTTTGGACACGGTGCTGAGTGGGTACTGTTGGAAAGGAGAGACGTCCAATAATAACATCTTATAACCGCCCCAAATCATACTAACGTTGAATTAGATGCCTCTGTTCTTGTACGGTCTATCGTCTTTCTTGCACTTAAATCACCGCAGCAACATCAAGGGTTCTCTAAATGTCTTGATATGCTATGGCACACTTGAAACGTAAGGTATGTCAAACAGTGACATTAATTCGGCGTTGTTTCTAATAATCATGATCTTCCTTAAGCCTCGTCGAAACAAACTATTCTCTTTAGATGTTTCCTTATTTCATTTGAATGCATTAGTACATGTCTGAACGTTTTCGGATTCAAACGTTGGTTTTAGCTGCATTAATAAACAGAAGTTAGAGCTAGTCACTCCTGTCACTTCAGAGGTTTTAATGGTATCAATAAAATTAACATTTATTCTGCCCTCTAGTTCTTGCAAAAACTCTTGAATTATTCTAATTAAAGTTCCAATAGCTCAACCTATAAGCAAAAAATTGTTAGCAATTCAGACACAACAATTATTTATTCAAACAATTATTTTATAACAGGATTCAAACTTAAATCATCAAGTTAGGTGTTCAGAGAGGTAGCTCTGAGATACACCTCTCCTTGTATATAATACTTTGGAAAAACCTTTGTCATTTACGTGGGTCTTTAGTAACAATGCTGCTTATTATTTAGTATAGATGGTGGCAGTCTAGTCGTAAATTGTTGAGTTACTAAATTAGAGGTTCCAATTCCGAAACCTGAGAATAAGATCGTTTTTCAGGCTTCTCTGGTTGGAGTACCGAGAGGAAGAGGTAGTGATTAATGGTTAACAGTGCCACCACAATCTGGCTGGGAATGCACTAACTGACCACCTGCATTTTTGGAGCAATGGCAATATAACAGGAGATATTTTGTTATGGGAATGAGGGTCTTCTTAGAATTTTACAAAGGATTTATTGCGTTATTATGTTTTCCAAAAACCCTATCACACTGCTATTAACAATTGAATCAATCAAAACTACAATCATTTATGACAAACCAAGTTATTTTCAAACCCCAATCCAATTGTCTATATACACTCACCGAGAGGAAGGAGAAAGATTTCTATTCCAGTATTTGGCGGAACCTTTTACTGACGGGGACGTATCGGGAGTAAACAGAAGGATTTGTAATAGACGCCTCATCCGAAGGCGATGAATCATTGGGGCAAGCCCTCCGTCAAGATGATGGATCTTGGCAAAGCTCCAGCTAAGAATTCTCCAGACAATTTGCTCCACATCTTCCCTGTGGCTTCCAGCAAGGGTAGGGTGAGGATTCCGCCTCGCCTTGACACATCAATACCCTTCCTTCGAAGCAAAATGTGTCTCTTAATAGGATCATGCCTCCCTCACCGGGTTATCTATAGCACTTTCTATCAAGGCTAGAGTTTCATCACTATCAGTCTCCTTCTACTATCAATACAAGACAGAGCATGTACATAAACCCTAGGTTACTGTAAAATAGAATGTGTCTCGGCGGAAGGTAACCAAAAAAAAAAACATCAACTGGATGAATTAGTAGAAACATAAATATGGTTTTAATAACCATTTGATGTTAACCAAGTGAGTTAATCTCACATGGTAAAAGCAAGAGTGGAGAGTTCGATAGGAATTGATTTAGTGACGAACTCATTAAATAAAATCCTTTGTCCCATTTTGGCTATAAAAGGGTGGTAACCTGCAGATACCGCGTCCCAATTAACCAAAGTAGCACAAAGTGAAGAAATAACATTTTAGCAGATTTCCCCTAAGGGAAATCAGCTATTGAGGTCGTACTCATGACGGAATTTTCGAAATTTTTCTTCAAATGTCCATTAATCGTACCTCGTAGATGACGAAAATGAGGTCCGTTCAAAACTGTGTGTGTGTATATATATATATATATATATGTGTGTGTGTGTGTGTGTATTTGTCTGTTACCAATCTAGCGGTCGCAATTTTGGTTTGATCGTTACCAAACTCGATTTTTAGTCTCAAGTGGGAGGGGGGGGGTTTAAAGGGGAGAATTTTTGGAAATTCGAAATATCTCCGTTACTATACGTCGGATCGAAAAATTGTACAGAATCAATCGCAATTGCAAATTAAATTTACTATAAATATTGTTATATACATTTATTCTCTATCTTGAATATTAACCGTGATATTTGCATTTTTATTAAATCTTTGAGAAGGCATACTTTGTTTAGGTTGAAAGACAACGTTCTCTTTTATAAATGTACTAGTAGGCATAAGTCTACTAGTATTAGTCATTAATGTCTTGAAATATTTTGTTCTCATCCATAAAATATTTTTAGCCAGTTATTTATTCAGATTTTATTGAACATTTTTGTAAATCGAAAAGAGATCGTGCTAAAATAATGTAACTCTTAACATTAGAATAAATAAAAATCATTTAATATATACATACAGATCTCAATAAAAATATATTTTTAGACTAATCGAATTAGTTGGAACAATTAAATTTAAATACTGATGCATCAAACTCTCCTCTAAGAGCACTTACATCTTACACGTCAAAGATTTGTCAATCTGCTATTCCTAATTGTTAGAATAAAAACTTGTTGTTGATTGATAAAAAAATATCAATATTTTTTTCTTGTAAACATTTCCACCGTGTTTATGTGTTGGAACATTTCAGCCAGATCACAAAATAATGCACATTGGACAACAACTACACAGTGTCATCGAACCAAATTAAAAATTATTAAGGTGTAAATGCTTTCTTCCCACTTTCGATTTCCTAAATTTATTGAATTTAATAGGGGTACTAGGGACTCATGTGGTAACCACATCAAATTGTCAACCTGCCAGTCACTGGACGCTTTCACTCTGGTAATATTCGTTTTTTGATGGATTTTTTTTGGAATGCTTTTAATGGCATTTAATTGGAAAAGACCTAATTAAATGATAGGAAAAAGTAATAAAATCCTGGAGTACTGCTGTCTTTATTTTTGTTTTACTTCCTCTTTCAGTGTTTAATCCTCCTCTGTCAATCCCTCTCTCTCTCTTCCTTTCTCCCTCTGGTAATATCCCTGGCTCGGTCGTGGTAGTTTGGTTATTTGAAGTGGAAACAATCGTAACAAAGGAAACCCTGGGTTCCTAAATCCTTCCTCATATTAGGGGGCTTTGTACTACAACAATCCCACCCAGAGATTTGTGGGGGAGAACAATTTTCAGAGAACTTCTCATGAATTTATATGACAGTTATTTTAACGAGGTAATGCTTTTATAAAAGTCATCTATGCCAGCGGGATTATATTATAATAAAACAATACTTATCTTTTTTTTTTTAAAGTATATTATAAACGTGCAATGATAAAGGTTGCCTTTGTGAAATTGAATTATGTATATGAAAATAATATATCGTATTATACCATTGTTGCCCTAAAAACCTTTCCACAGAGCACTACTTCATAATATAATATTACTTTTCTGAGAATTATTCTTTGTAGAATACATTCTGGAAAAAAAAACTCTGGTGGTTCTGAGAATCCTTATAAACAGCGTAAGTTACAAGGATTCTTTTTTTATACTCAATAAAAAACACGAGGTGTCTTTTATAAAGCTCAAAGTCGTTTTCTTAAGAATGAACATTTATTTTTTTAACGGTTCCACAGTGCTCTTTACGCTTATTTCAAGAGAACCTTCTAGGAACCTTGTGATAACGGTTTGATAGTTTCCATAGTCACCCACATCAGCTGGGTTGCGTGGGGAAGGAGGTGGTTACAATTTTCTTTAAACATTGAATTGACTGAAAAAATCTGTCTATATAAAAATGAATGCTTGTTTGTATGTCGTTTATAGAATCGTAAACGGCTGGACCGAATTTTATGAAACTTGGTATGTATATTACTACTAAAACAGGTTAGGTTTCTGGCTATATTAATATTCTCTGAGATGAACAAGAGTGGGGGTTATAAGGGAGGCCTCAAATTAAAAATAGCGATATTTCGTCTTCAATTGGTTTTTCGGCAAATATGCACGTATAAAAGTTGTTTATGTTTACTTTTATTTTATGTACATTTTCCGTATAACGAATTTTGAATGAGGTATACACGAAAAACTATAGAAGGGGTCAATAATGTTTTAGGACGCAATAGACTAAATCGAAATCGACTCGGTATTTTTGACTATAATAATATGATGACTATGAATCTATGATTATGTTATGTATAAAAAAAGATACATGCACATGAAACGGGTAATATCAAAATATTTTGTATTTTGTAGAATTAAGTACATAACAAATACTTTCATTATTAACATATCCCCAGCACGCCGGAATCGGGTGTAAATCCTTAGCATTGAGACGGGAAAATGTATTGTATAAAGTAAAGGCTTCAAAAAAATACCATCATCATTCAGCCTCAAATGATTTCCCAAGCGAAGCCGGGCACCTTAGCTAGTAAATAATAAATTTCTTTGGACCCAAATATTTTCGGTTTATACCAATGAAATTAGACGAATATCCAAACATGTATTTTAATCAATCGCGTAAACTACCATTCCTGTGAGAGCTGAGCAATATCAAAATAGTATATCTACCAAAGACCATTTCCTTCATTCAAAAATTTTTTTTTTTTTATCATTCAAAAAGATTTCAGCAAATCGTGTGTAATACTATTGAAGTAAGAGTCAACAATCGGATGAAAAATAGTAATCATTTTTAAAAAGAAACTTTAAAACAACTTTATACAGAACAAAGTTAAAAAAAATTAGTAATTAAATTTTTTCGATAAAAACAATAATAACAGAAATATTAGCGAATTTATGTTTTGCTTGTAAAGTGAATCCCATTCTGATTTCGAAAATTCTCAATTTCAGTCAGTAACTTATAGCAATATTTGGGGACAAAAAGTTGAAATTTACTATATAAAAATACATTTTAGCGATGAAGATATATTCTGAACGAAGTTTATTATTTACATTTTTTCTATAAAACCAATTGGGTTGATCGTGAAAACGCGTTATTGGTTAAATAAAGGTCTCGTGAAGGAAAGGGGAATTTTAATTATCATCTCTTTTATGCTGTCCTCAGCACCCCAAAATCCATTTAATCATGGATATAGGTATTGACTTGAACGTAAACCACTCTTGATTGGAAAATAGGATTCAGATAAAATGGCTTATATTATATATTATATATAATGGTCAACAAATATTTGACACACAAATATTAAACTTTATTCAAATTTTCAGCTGTTTAAAAGTAATAAATGGGTAGAAAAACTTACTACTACCAAATTTTAAAATAATATATGTATTAGCACATACAATTTTTACTGCAGTATATACTTAAATTCTTAAGCCCAGATAAATTATGTAATATTTGTTAAAGAAATACACATACCAATTTATTTTTGTAATGCAGACATAGGGAAGAGGAAAACCTGGGAAACGTCTTCATTTGAGCACATTTTTCAGGCCTAAAAAGCGGATAGGGCTCACTTTTATTGAAGCCATCTATTTTGCTGAATCGGCCCTTGAAGCAGATGGAAAGCCTACTCAAGGCAATCCTACTCCTTCATTTGGTTAAAATAAACTAGCAACCAGACGGCAAGAATATAAGATGAGCGATTTATTTTTCAGGCTACTTTCTCCAAGAGCTCTCTAGCAATCTCTATAGTATATGCGTAGACTCCCGCAACGCCTACGCTTACAGAAAGAAATATTTGTGTTTTTTAAACTTCGCATTAATTTATCCTGGAATTTCTTGAAGGGTAAAATATTTATACTTATTATGTCTCACTATTTATTCTTACACTTCCATCTACTGTTAAAAATGAAATGACCCTAAGTCTATCTATTTCTTTGGTTGAACACGAGACATTTCACTACTCTATATTATAAAGATCTTAGAAGGTATCCTTATAATGTTATGTGTTAAATATGTTGCAGGTTATAAGTTAAATATGTTATAGGTTATATGTTGAATATGTTATATGTTAAATATGTTATAGGTTATATGCTAAATATGTTATAGGTTATATGTTAAATATGTTATAGGTTATACTCGTATGTTAAATATGTTATCAGTTATATGTTAAATATGTTATAGGTTATACTCGTATGTTAAATATGTTATAGATTATATGTTAAATATGTTATAGGTTATATGTTAAATATGTTATAGGTTATACTCGTATGTTAAATATGTTATAGGTTATATGTTAAATATGTTATAGGTTATATGTTAAATAGGTTATATGTTAAATAGGTTATGTGTTAAATATGTTATATGTTAATTATTATGCTGTATATTAAATAACTGATTCGTCACTAAATCGCCCCTGTTGCGAAATGCGATTATTATATGAATAATAATAATAATAATAATTATAATGTTAAGTATCCTTATTATGAAGATCTTAAAATAAATTAAATTATTTATTAACGTCCACTTTTTGCAACTGAATCTAATTGGGACGGGTTATCTACAGGTTACCATCCTTTTCTGGCCAGCCTGGGACTAAGGATTTTATTTTTTGAATTCCGTTACTAAATAAACTACTATTGCCCAGGGTGGGAATCGAACTCACCACTCTAGGATTATCATGTGAGATTAAGGCCGACACTTTAATTCACATGGCTAACCTGAGCCCCTATGAAGATCTTAGAAGGTATCCTTATAATATTAAGTATCCTTATTATAAAGATTTGACAAGGTATCCTTATAATTTAGAGTATCAGTATTATAAAGATCATAGAAGGTATGCGGAGCTCAGGTTAGCCATGTGAGTTAAAGCGTTAGTCCTAATCTCATATGGCAAAACAAGGGTGGAGAGTTCGCAAGGATTTTTTAGTGACAAACTCATTGAATAAAATTCTTTGTCCCATCCTGGCAAGAAAAGGGTGTTAACCTGCAGATACCGCGTCTCAATTACCTAGCATGACAAATATATTAAAAATGCATGCTACATAGTCTAAAGACTGACAATATTAGAAAGTAAAATAATTATTGAATTGACAGTGCGATGTTGTATTTGGAATTTGACATTCATGACATTTTAGTTTCTATGTGCCATTGCGCTATGTAATTAAGTATGAAAATTAAATGTAACAGATAAAACTTGTACTTTCAAAGCAAAGAAAAATAACCTTTTTTAATAATCTACAACGTTTTCTTAACACTTAATGGAAAATATATAAATTTAGTTAAATTTCTATGAAGGAGAAACTCGAAATAGTAAGTCTCAGCAGTAAACGGTCTCATGGCTGCTATTTAACCATGAGCAATTTTAGTGGCTGCAATACTTGTTGCCGTTGTTAAGTTTGATGTATATGTTTTTCACAAAAGATTTTAGTTAACAAACAAAAAATATAGCATTTGGAAAGAACAAATTTAAATAAATGCGATAATTCATATCATTTTTCTTTTCCAAATATTCTATATAGTTATTAATCGCCCTCCCTCTTACTACTGCTAATTGGATGTTTTTCATAATAAGCTACTTTATTATTAAATGCTGCTTGCTTAGTTTAAATACTTTTAGGCATGGAACCACTCACTCTAGGGTTAAGCAGACATCTAATGATCATTTCTTCGATCCATCTACTAGAGTAAGTGCAGAGACTCGAGTAAGTTAAGACAGTGAAATTTAATTCTAACGGACTTATGAGTCTTAATGTTGGGAGCTGATTTCTGAAGAATTGGGGTGAATAAAAGATTTTACTAGTTCCGGTACCGATATGGGGGCGCGGTAGTTTACTGTGTGGCTCTTCTTATATGGACACGTTATCCACGACAAGGACTCTTCTTGTTTCGCCAGAGTGCCCGTCTGGTCGTCTTTATGTTATATCTTAATAATGTACAAACATAAATTCTCAAAATATAGCATACATTTACTTATGAATAAGTAAATTATTTATTTCCATTGCTCATAGGTACCGTTTTCCGAAATGCCTCAACCTTCACTTGGGCAGAATAAAGTTAATTAAGTTTTTGCCAGCGAGAGCAATAGTGTAATTGATGAAAATATACCATTTTTGGAAAATACTATTAGTTGAAATTATATGTACAAAATTCCATGTATTGGACTTCCGAAATCGGAGATCACAGGTTTTGAAACTTATATTTTAGATAATCCCTAAAGGTACTATATAAAGGTAGTTTAGTTTATTCATTTAATTTACTACTGAGAAGTTTTGGTCCTATCGAAAATTTGTCTTGTGTCTGGCTGGTACATTTTAGCAGAATTCCCTTCAGGGAAATCAGCAATTGAGGTCGTACTCATGACCCGATTATCGTAAAGTTTCTTCAAATGTCCATCCCCAGGAGATGACGAAAATGAGGTCCGTTCAAAATTATATATATATATATATATATATATATATATATATATATATATGTCTGTTAACGTTCTAGCGGTCGCAATCTATCAATATCAAACTCGATATTTAAACGTTTTATGCAAAAAGACAGATCAAGTTCGTTAATGGCTGAAATCGGACTTGAGGGAGGGGGGGTTAGAGGGGGGAATTTTCCAAAAATTCGAAATATCTCCGTTATTATGCATCATGATTATGATCAAAAACTTGTATGGAACTAACCTTATTGCAAATTAAATTTACTATAAATATTGTTCTATACATTTATTCTCTTTCTTGAGTATTAACCGAGATATTTGCATTTTTATTACATGTGGGCCAATAAAGGAGGAATGAGTTTTCCGCCAAAAGCTAGTTCGGCGGTTTCCGTAACTGTTGAGGTCTCCGTATTTCTCTATTGTATAACTTTACGTGAGAAATCTGTTTAGTTTACGCAGCCCCTGCGTGACGGACTTTTTTATTTTAAACATATTTGGTATTACATCACAATTAAAGATGGACAATATATGAAAGGACGTTACGTTCCAGTGTAGAGCTTCAATAAAACATAATGGACATTCCATTTATTTAATTAGAAAACAATGATAATAAAATGAATTGTATGTTGCAATAATTAATTATTATTTTAATGCATCTTTTTGGAATTCATGTACAATGGACCTTCATATTGAGTGGATACGCATTCAATACTTGGCTGGTTTCTGTTCCCGCATATAATTAACTTAACTTCATGTCTGAAGGTTGTTTTAATACAAAAGATGAATACTATCAAAAATGTTGAATTATTAAACAAATCTGCAAAGTATTCGTTATAAAAATCAATGTACGATCAGGTACGTTGTCTCTTTAAGGTGGGACAAGTTTTTCATTATTTATGAAACTTGAAATCCTTTAATAAATTTGCTTGTCAATAAATTGAAAATTTATGTTATATATTTAGAGCGGTGTTAAATTGATGGATTTTATGAAATATATTCTCAGAATTTTAGCTACTTTATTAACGAATGTATTATATAATTTTAAATGCTATTCAATAGTATGTAGGTATATTACTGGACATAATATTAGACAAAATTTCTTTTTTGCAGAAAATAAAAATACTTGACGTATCCTATTATGTTATTTGAAAATTTAATGGATATAAATACATTTAATTTCATTTAATTTAAAAATATTTGATTGTCATTAATTGTTTCTTTAATAGCATTGTTAGGTGACTTTTGAAAGAGGCTATATTTTTTAATTTATTAAAGTATTCACCCAATAAGAATAAGAATTAAAGCCATCCCAAGTTCATTGAGTTGTAAGCGTCACTACCCCTCGTTCGCATTGAATGACAAGCTATATAACTTGGAGGAGATAAGAAGATTTAGCTGGAAGAAAAGCGAATTGAAAAAGTTAGCTGTGACGTGGAAGGGGACTCTAACAAATAATCAATTTCCATTCTCTTAAGAGATGGAAGAGTGATTAATAACAAATTCATCAGTCGGCATTTACAATGCTACCGTTTTCATAAAGAAGTTTCTTTTCCTTTTTTCCAGAACTTATAAATGTTATTTAATTGTATTTGGGATTTATGAAGATTTTATTCAGAGGAAAATAATTTTCATGGCATATCCACAGTTATATCATAGTATTACAGAAGCTAACAGCGTGTAAACAAGTCGATTAAAATAAGTAGACTGCTTGCATACCAGAAAATACAATTTCTAAAATATTTTCTTATTTACACTGATATAAATTCAAAATGTGTCATACGCAGCCCACGCATTTATGGAGGTGTAGAATTATCTATTTATTTGTAATGCCAAATTCAAATTACTAATTATAGATTTGATTCGTTGTCCTTTGCAGTTATTGAGACCAATCACATCACGTATTCATGAGAATTTAATTTTGTGTGACCCACTACATGATTATGTGAATCGACTTAAAAGAACTCTTCAAAATCGAATTTTGTGATGATTAAATCAAAGTTGAGACCACTAGAGTTTTAAAAAAGTCCGTCACGCAGTGGCTGCGTAAACTAAGCAGATTTCCTACGTGAAGTTTTACAGTAGAGAAATCTGCCCTGTAGTAGAAAGGGATCTCTAAACTTATTCACGAGGGACGAACAGCACAGAATACAAATGCAACTATCTCGGTTAATATTCAAGATACAGAATAAATGTATAGAACACTCTTTATAGTGAATTTAATTTACAATAAGATTGATTCTATACAATTTCTCCGACGCATAATAACGGAGATATTTCGAATTTTCAAAAATCCCCCTCTAACCCCCCCCTCCCACCTCGTCCAATTTCAGCCATTAACAAACTTGATCTGTCTTTTTACATAAAACATTTAAATAACGAGTTTAGTAACGATCAAACCAAAATTGCGACCGCTAGAGCGTTAACAGACAAATATATATATACACACACACACACACACACACACATATATATATATATATATATATATATAATTTTGAACGGACCTCATTTTTGTCATCTCCTGGGTAGGATCGATGGACAATTGAAGAAATGTTTCGAAACTCGCGTCATGAGTACGACCTCAATAGCTAACTTCCCTTAAAGGAAATCTGCTGAAAGCAAGATATAGAAAGGAAATTACCTTATCGCATTATTTTCAAGAATGACACGTGTATTATTATTATTATTATTAGTTATTAACGTCCACTTTTTGCAACTTAGGCTAATCGGGACGGGTTATCTACAGGTTACCACCCTTTTCTAGCCATGGTGGGATTTTAGGACGTTAATTTAATGCACTCGACTTCGTCACTAAATAATTTCGAGTTTTCCCAGGCAAAATCGAAAGTTGAACCTCTAGGTTTTACCATGTGAGATAAAGGTCAACGCTTTAACTCGCACGGCTAACCTGAGCCCCTGACACGTGTATTAAGTATTTAAATTCTTAATAATAAATACGGGCTGTTTTATTTGTCGAAATTTTGAAAAATCCATTCTGAAGTTTCACCAACATTCCTTCGTTAAGTATAGGTTCCTTTATCAGTTAATATGTTGGTCATCTATAACTGGTCGACATATCGTTGCTAACGCTATAGTCTCGCTAGTAATATCTATAGACAGTTGAAGATATTTTTTAAAAAATCTATAGTACAATGTCTATATTATCAGCACAAAACTCTTTTCGAAAGAGAAATTCCCTGACTTATGTGAGCATTCAAAAAGACAAGTATTTCTTTTGCCAAATTCCGCCAACTACAAATTTGTGGATTATGATAAAAAAACAAAAAAAAACAAGGAGAATGATGCTAGAATCTTGGAAGTAAACAAGGCAAAAACAGATTACAGGAAAAAGCTGAGAGACTAATGAGAGAACTCATCATCACCGTCATTAGGAACGTCAGATCATTTGCTCCGAAACATTCACTCACGCAGCGGCGCACGCACACAGACACACACACACACACACACACACACACACACACACACACACACACACACACACACACACACACATACACACACACACACACACACACACTCACTCATTCGCTCAAGGAATAGCGATGTCACTGATATTAGGTTCGATCAGTCATATCAGCCCGAATCAAATAATATTAGAAGCCCATCACGCCGGGGCTGTGTAAACTAAGAAGATTTCCCACGCGAAGGTTCACAATAGATAAATATACATACAGATAACACTTCCGTGAATACTCAATAAATTTACAATACATTTTAATAATCTCTACAACGGAAAGCTGCTGAATTTTAAACAAACAGGCAAGCCAACCTCGTAGCGCTGCTTAGATAGACCGGAAAGATAAACAATTTATGAAATATATTTGAATATAACATATTAATTTTATTGAAAAAGATTTACTAAAGCTAGTGCTGTAGTTTTTAACGAATCAGAATCAGTTTTATCTTAATCAGTCAAATTTTAGTAATCCAAAAACAAAAGAAGGGCTGTCCAGGTCAACAGAACGTATTTGTATATATCTCACAAAGTAAAAGTTCAATGAAAACAATATTTGGTATTTAGGCTTCGAATAATGTGGTTTATTATATAACAGAGTATTGTTTATGTAACACTAGTAGAAGTGGGGGTTTACAAAAGGCTGAAAACTGAAAAATGCAAATATCTCGGTTAATATTCAAGATAGAGAATAAATGTGTATAACGATATTTATAGTACATTTAATTTGCAATAAGGTTTATTCAATACACTTTTACGATCCAAACTATAGTAACAGAGATATTTCGCTGTGTGTATATATATATATATATATATATATATATATATATATATATATATATACATACATGCATACAGTTTTGAATGGAACTCATTTTCGTCACCTACTAGGGAGGATCGATGGTCATTTGAAGAAAAATTTCGAAAATTCCCTGATTAGTATGACCTCAAGAGCTGATGTCCATTACGGGACATCTGCTAAAATGAGTCCATATGAAATCTAAGTTGTTTATTAATCTATGAATAATAATAATAAGTTTAAATCATTATTTAATCAATTCATTTGTAAATTAATTTATTAATTCCTATAGAAAGATGTAGCCATACGTACACCACTATACGTAAATAATGTAACAAATACCTAACTATAAAACACATACTAACAGACTACATTCAACGGAAAACGCTTGATATACCAATAAGAACTACTAACAGCAATCAATATATTACAACCTTTCTAAAAAATCTAAAACATACAAATATTTAACATAAAAATGTAGAATTATAATAAAATAGACTTACATGAAAATTTAAAAATGTGTACCTGATTATATTGTAAAAGGCAAAGTAGAGAAATTATGAAACTTCAGATATTTAAGGCATTTTGTTTTCCCAAATGAATAAATAAAGTACCTAGTTTTATATGACCGAGTAAATAGATTGTCTTAATTGGAGGTTCACCCTCACTTTCCTCATGCCAATCACCTTAAATGTAAGGTATAACAAAAAAATAAGAAACTGATTTTATTAAAAATGTCTTTAATACTTTTTTTTTAATTAGAGTTCAATTTATTCAAAAACGACTAAATAAGAGGGTGTAATAAAGATATTACCCAATTCTAACCAGGGTGAGAGTAAGACTTTTATTCAGATTGTCGGTTTCTAAATAAATCCTCTTTGCCCACGCCCGAATTGATCCGACTATTAAAATTTATCCCAGAGTATTAAGTTTATTAGAGTTGTTTGGAACTGATACTATTTCTTCGAATTGAATACTCTATTACACAATTATACTTCACAAAATTTGTATTATGTGTTACCTTCATTTAACATAAGAAACATTCTTCTGCAAACTGTATCATAGGAACAAATCGCCTTTGTTTGCAATTGTGCAACAGGAGAAGATAAATTTAGAAAAGGAATATAACTGTTCCTTAGTAAAATAATGACGGTATACAATATACTTAGCCGACGAGAAACTAGTAATGCAGTAGTAAAATAATGTAAATTGGATTGTTAATTGTTTGACATGATGACTTTTAATTAAGATAATTGTTCCAGAAGTTTCATTTAGCTTACTGTAATATGCAGCTTATTTCAGCTCAGATCCTCTTTAAGAAAATGCAGTTAGTGAATGTTGCATTCAGCTAGCTTAGCTTTTCGACTTGATATGCTTGCTTGTCTTATCGTTGATACCCCTGATTGCCTGGGATTACCTTAATACTAGTTTTATCAATGTTGTATTTTAAATTTCTTCGACAGCAATTATTACTAATTCTTTTACAAATCTGGTCATGCCATGGTGAGAGCTGATTAAAATTTGAATATGTTTAAATGTTTCGAAACATAATCTTACAAAGCTCATATATACAAAATAAACTCCATCTCGTGGGTGCTGCGTTAACTAAACGAATTCCTCCAATGCTTATTTTCTCATGATAAGAAACTTTTATAAAATCGAATTAAAATTATTGATTTATTGCTTTACTTGAAAACCGATTGAGTAGGAGTGGGGTCAAATGAAGGCTGAAAACTAAAAAGTAAAAATATCTCCGCTAAATTTGAGTTAGATAAAATGTGTGTAAAATTATTAATTAACGTCCACACAACTAAGGCTAACTGGGCGGGACTAAGGATTTTATTTAGTGAATTCCGTCTAAATAAATTCCTTTGCCCAGGCGGGAATCGAACTTGCCACTCTAGGTTTACCATGTGAGATTAAAGTCATCGCTTTAACTCGCATGGCTAACCTGAGCCCCAAAATGTGTGTAAAACAACTATTATAGTTCATTGAATATATATAATTTTTCTGTCCAAGTCATAGTAAGATTTGTTTATCTTGTTCCTTCCCTAAACTCTCGCTTCTCCTTGTCTGATGTGACCGTATTTACGCTCAAAATAAGATATATTTAGTTTATTTCTAATATGGAATGAGTAGTAGTGGGGGTTCACTGAAGGCTGAAAACTAATAATCACTATTGTCTCTGTTAATATTAGAGTAAGAGGATGAATGCATTGTAAAACACCGATTTTATGAAAAACTTTTACTCCCTGGTTTTTTTTTCTTCATTTAAAGCTATTAATGAACTTGATCATTCTTTTTACACGAAACTCTTAAATAAAATAAAAATAAATTGGCAAACGATCAAACATAAATTACGCTCGCTACAGTGGTAACAGACATATATATATATATATATATATATATATATATATATATATATATATATATTTATATTTATATATGCTTAATACTGCTATTAACTGTTATGTCACGTAATTCATGAGTATAAGCCTCAGGGGAACACTTAATATTGTGCATTGGTTACTGATTCTGAAGAAACGTTATTTTCTTCTAGTAATTTAAAACTATATTAATATGTGGGGCAACCTTCAGGTAATAACTTGTGTAAGTCCAAGTTTTCTGTTTCGTCTACAGTCAGGAGAGCGTTATGTGTCAGTATTGTATTGCACTAAGTTGAAGTAGGGCATTCGTTTCAGTTTCTAAGTTAAGGATTCTCACGACAGTCAATGTAACTACTGACAAACTTTATGTCTGGATGTTTTAGGTTATATAATACCTTATATATTTCATGGATTTTGTGTCCAGTCAGATATATAAGACACCATTATGATTTGTTGGAATGCGTGTCCTAGTGGAGTGAAATTTTAAAATTGTATTTTATTCATTGTCTAGTCAAAAATTGCTATTAGCAAGTTATTTTCTTTTGAAAAGAGCGTATGGAGCAGGAATCCACTCAGGTCTGATAAGAAAAACTGTGGGAATGGGAGGGGTTTAGAAGAGAAATAGTAAATCATTTAAGAGTCTCATTTCATTGTTAATGGAAAATGAATTTTACTTTTACGAAATCTACATTCATTTACATTACGAATGGGTTCTCTCGGATGATAGATAAGCTAGTAAAAACCTATGATGGACTTGTTCCGTTTATTACGTCATTATAAAGCAGCCTTTGAGGTACCTTTCTTGTAGTGCTTCAACACAAAGGCAGTGGCTTTCCCTTTTAGTAAATCTCTTAAGGGAAATCAGCTATGGAGGTCGTACTCATGATGCGATTTTCGAAATTTTTCTTCAAATGTCCATAGATCCTACCCAGAAGATGACGAAAATGAGGTCTGTTCAAAACAGTGTGTATATATATATATATATATTTGTCTGTTATCACTCTAGTGGTCTCAATTTTTTGTCTTATGGTTACCACACTTGATATATAATCGTTTTATACAAAAAGAAAGATCAAGTTCGTTAACGGCTGAAATCGGACTAGAGGGAGGGGGTTTAGAGGGCGAGAATTTCGAAAATTCTTAATATATCCGTTATTATGTGTCTGATCGAAAAACTGTATAGAATCATTCTTATTAGAAAATTTATTTTCTAAAAATGTTGTTTTTTACATTGTTTCATTATCTTGATTATTAACTGAGATATTTGCATTTTTAGTTTTCGGTCTTCAGTAAACCTTTATTCCTACTCCTCTCATATTAACAATATTCTATTAAGTAATGAAGAACTTTATTTGAAGCTTAAATACAAAATTTTGTTCTCATTGAATTTTTAATTTTTGAGGTAAATGCAAAAACGTGACGCATGTGGGAAATCTGCTTAGTTAACGCAGCCCCTGCGTGATAGACTTTTTTCTTCCACATGATACTATTCCGTAGTAAAGGCTCTAGAAGCAGGGGTGATAATTTTACATGTGACCGGACGTCCTCGACATCCAACCCCTCCTTAGGCATTAAAGTGTGTTAACTGAATAAGAAAGTAGCTCAAAATGAGTTCTAAGGGGCAGTCTATCATGTTTCTCATGATCATGAAGAGGTCATGCATGATTCCTTGTAGCATCTTCCACGAGACCTATTCCCATTCCTGATTGCTAGGGAGTGACCATTGATGCCCCTGTTGGCTGACGTCTTCCTCGCCGCGAACCCTGGCATTTCCTCGTGACCCGACCCGGAGTCTCGGCAAGGTCACGACCCATGATGGGAATCCAACCTATAAATACCCCAGACCTTTCAACCCGCCGCACCACACTCCCTCGACCTCCTGGGATTAGGCCTGTCAGACGACTTGTACAGTATTCCGTCTTATAAATCCAACAACATGGTACACGGCGCATAATCTTAGAGTAAACCGTATTATCATCAGTTCCACTGAATTCCAATTCTTTGTCATATGTAAATGACTTTAGACGATAAATTATTAACTACCACTACCACATATACGGAGTAAAATCGGAGTGCACCAAACTTTGTCTCTTATTGTTTATACCAAAATATTTTTAGTTTTAAACTTCGTTTGCTTGGAACTCATTACAGTTGTTGAGTCGTCATTTACCACGAGCCGCATGGACAGTAGAAGAAGCCGACTGGAAAATCGGTGAAATATTGTGAATAACCATAACATGGACACCACTGGATATACCTCTCTTGACAACTATTATTTATTTTATTTTTTGAACAGACGAGTCCCAGGTTAGCCATGAGCGTTAAGGAGTTGCTAAACCTAGAGTTATGTACTCAATTCCTGCGTTGACAATAGGCATTTATTTAGTGTCAGATTCATTATATAAAAGTCATAGGTATACCCTTGATAGTTAAAAATTTGTTTGGTGATTTTAAAAATTGAAGAGTACATATCACCCAGAAAAGATAATATGATGTAATACATGCCTACGAGAAAAAAAAAATACCGCAAAACATTGTGAATAATAAAAATATCTTAAAATTCTGAGTTATTATGAAAATAAATAAATAATAAATACAGTAATAATTAAAGGGAGATCGTTCTTCATGTGTTGCAAATAAATAAATGGATAACTAAATTTATTTTTGTCACACATATACTTATTAGATTTAAAATGATTTTTTTTCCTGGTTTGCTTTTGATTGGACATCATTGTATATCTTTAGCCGCCATTACTAGCCTTCTCCAACTCGGTTAATCCTAATGGAACTTCTGCTAGACTCCGTCTTCTTCGGTCTCCCTAATGGCCGAGAACCCACCACTGTCACATTTATGTCTTGTAAGTGGAGCTGGTTCAGTTACTTCAAAGTTCTCAACTGTCCTTTTTTCAGAAATAATCTCTTCTCTTGTCTTCCTTCTCCAGATTCATAAGTCACCACCCACTAATGGTGGTAATTTCGGCTTTAAGAATCTTGCTATCAAACTTTTCCCTTTGTTTCGAGGCTACTCGTCAATACCATGTCTGTCTTTTGTACATCATTACAGGTTTGAAAATGAAGTCATAATTCCATCCTTTGAAAACTCTTGTGATTTTCCTTGATCTTAAAACTCGAGAAACCAAGAAGAGCACTGCACATTGGGATTCCATGGTCGTGTTCAGTAAACTGATTGCCTCGGTCATTGATAGGAGTTTACAATATCATCGAGATATTCGAAGCTTACAATGGATTACCAGATCAATAATTCTTGTCAATTCTGTTTTGGGAGATTTAATGCATTAATGATGGCTTGATTACGAGTGAGAGACTATGATTAATAAATAGCAACATTTCAACGGCTAATTACCAACATCCAAACATATAACCCTTAACCGAACGACTTTAGCACACCTACCTTTCTTCTGGCTATAATTGGACTATTGAAAGAATAGAAGAAGAGGAAATCCAGTGTTGTTGAAGGTCAACCATACCATCTCAGAAATATCTACAGGTACTTTAGACTATGTTTTTTTTATTTATTTAAATGAGTTCCGCAATACTTATGAAAATAATAAATATCGTGCACGCAAAAAAAGAATAGCAAAAAAAAAAAAAATAGAGGAAACGTAAAAGGAGTGAACAAAGGTGGTTTTTGATGGGTTCATTGGAATACCATTTTTATAAGAATCAAAATGTATTGTATGGAAACATCAAGATGGTGAAAATAATATAAATGAAAATATAAAAAATATAAGATCGACTGGGGAGGGGAGAAATAAATAAAGATGAAAGAATGAAGATATAACATGCGAAATAAATATATATTTTCTTAAAATAGGGGTTGAATTTATTTCAGATGCTCTTATAGATTACAAAATGATACTTACCTATTACCCTTGGAATATAAGGTTATCATTTAACAGAAAATACCAAAACACTGAGTTAGTCATACTGGAGTTTCGTAAATTAGACAGATTTCCAGCGTGCTGAATACACATTGAATACCGTTTCACATCCTCTATCTCTTCTGAAGTAAAAATCCTCTATGAATTAGACTTGAAATTTGGGTTAGAAACGCGTTTTTTAATGATAAGTTTAATAAAATGTATGTATGCGAGAGGGTTTACTGGAGGATGAAAGCACAAAAATACGAACATATTTAATATTCAAGCTGCAGAAAACGTATAGAACTAGGCCACTTTTTTAACTGACGTACTTATAAATGTAGGTCACTTACTTTATGAATTGGGTAGGTCATTTTTTATCAACAAAATTGTTTTTATTTAATTTCTTTTTGTATGACTCACTATAACGAATACGGGATATGATGTAAATTCTCTAAATCCTTACACGTCTTTATCTGATTTGAGTCATTCCGAAATTGGTTTTCTTTCTATTTAAACATAAAGTTTGACAACAATTTAATACATATCGAGATCTCTAGAGCGTGAAATAAATATTTATTTGTATAGGCATTCATTTTTGTCACTTAATATGAAGGACATATGATTTCTGAAAATTGTGTCATCTATACAATCGCAGTATTTGGGTTCTTATGGGGGAAACTTGTTATATTTAAATTATTTAAAAAATATGCAAAAGATGCTCGTCTTACAGTTTTGTGGAAGAATTAATCATCAATAAATATAGAAATTTCAAGAGCACTTGAAAAAAGTTCGCCAAGCAGGGGCTGCGTAAACTAAGCAGATTTCCCACGAGAAGTTATACAATAGAGAAATCTCCATAGGAGAGCCGAACGATTACGGCAAAGGGCCGAACTAGATTTTCGCGGGAAATTCAAAAATCCGGTATCTCTTTAAATTTCATAAAAATATTTCCAAATATCTCGGTTAATATTCAAAATAGAGAATAAATGTATATAACAATATTTATAGTAATATTAATTTGCAATAAGATTAATTTTGTACGATTTTGTGATCCGACGTATAGATAACGGAGATATTTCGATTTTTCGAAAATCCTCCCCTCTAAACCCCCCCTCCCACTGCTCCAATTTCAGCCGTTAACGACCTTGATCTTTCTTTTTACATAAAACGACTAATTATCGAGTTTGGTAATGATCAACCAAAAATTGCGACCGCTAGAGCGGTAACAGACAAATATATATATATTAAAATATTGAATATTATATATATATGCTCTTATAGATATACAGTTTTGAACGGACCTCATTTTCGTCATCTCCTGGGTAGGATCGATGGACATTTGAAGAAAATTCGAAAACACTGAGTTCGTCATACTGGAGTTTCGTAAATAGCTGATTTCCCTTAAGGGAAATCTGCTAAAAGATTGCATGAGGGAGACTATTTAGTCACACAGTGGGGAAGTTTTCTTCTTTATACATATATTTGGGTTATATATATATAATATAAGTATAATAAAATGTATGTATGCGAGAGGGTTTACTGGAGGATGAAAGCACAAAAATACGAACATATTTAATATTCAAGCTGCAGAAAACGTATAGAACTAGGCCATTGCATAACTGACGTACTTATTGTAGTTACCTTATGAACTTTATCATCATTTTTTATGAACTTGAGTGTTCTAGAAGAGATTCCGCAAATCAAGTTACAACAGTTTCTCGTCAAATTCCGTCTCACATTTTCGTAATTACCTGACCAACGTGTCCCCTTTTAGAAAATCACAATAATAATGACAAAAATGATATTAGTAATAATATCGTGGAAATTCTATCGTTTGGAAATTATATTTTTCTTGTTGTTTCTACAGGCTGCAATTAATTAACTACTAAGAAATGATAACAAATAAATTATACGCTGAAAAATATGTTGAACATAGCCTGAATGCAAAAATTAGTATTATCATTAATCATTAGTTATTGGGAAAAATATAGGGCTATAAATACTTCTTTACGTCATGTAATTTTGATGTTATATTTTCTGAGATATTCTCAAAATATTACTCTCTCTTAAGTAGGATGACAGGGAAGGGTTAGTCCATAAAATTCCTAGCTTCAGTCATCCAGGTCTCAGCCACTTACGTATATTAAAATTCAAAAACATTTATTCCTTAATAGTTACCCATCGAAAGCTGTCAAAATCGAATGATTTAGGAGTCATCTTTATATAGTTTTCACATTTAGGCCTCCAGTTAGAAGTTAAGTAGAATTTCCAGTGATTAATGTTGGAGATAAAAAAAATAACAACAGGACAATGCACACCGAATTTCTAAATTAAACGTCTGCTCATTACAGCAACTCAAAGACGGACATTAACAGTTCTTGTGTGAAAAATACAGCCATGAATAAAATGTTAATCAAAAAAGTTGAATAATGGACGGTTTCAAGTGACATACACACACACACACACACATATATATATATATATATATATATATATATATATATATATATATATATTTATATATCACAGTCTTCTCTCATGAACCTTTTCCAATGAAGTGCTTTCTAAATTTCTACATTTATTGATGGTTGATTATTCAACTTTGAAACTCAGGGAAAATATTTATACATATTTGAGAATTTTTAAAACTTTTTCACAGACATATGTAAAGTCAATCTACCAGAGGAATGACCACCCATATTATCTGAAAAATATCTCGTCAACTAATTAACAGGAATTATTTACAGAGATAGATTAACGAAAACATTGACTAACTCATGTTAGAATAACATCCATTATGTTTTTGGAACAAAGTCGGCATATATTCCCAAATTAGGATACCAAAGTTATCCGAAACTGTCAGTTCGATTCGGTGCTTCTTGTAGTCGATACCCGATAAACGTAATTTAAAAAGTCCCACAATTTTTCCAACCATTTCATTAGTCAGTAGCTGTAGAATCTTCTTCAGAAGAAATAAAGTATTCTTTCAGTATAAGTACTGTTTTAGTATACATGCTCTGGTACAATATACATAACTGGATTGAAACGAATATAAAAAGACAGATAATTGTTCAATTAAACTCATTGTTCAATTTTTTTTCGATGGGAGTTACATAAAAATACTTCTGCTTTTCCCAAATCGTTAATGGTATAAAAATACTAAGTTCTAATTCCCCGAACTAGCTATTGTGATTTAATTAAACATCCCCTTTTCCATCTTCTTTCAGCTTTTTTACCTAACTGGATGTTTTTAAAGACCTACTTTTAGTTATTAATGTGATTAAAAAGTACTTTATTTTTCATGATTTATTTTTTACTACCGTTAGATATACAATCACTTAATTATTTTTTTTTATTATAGTTACTTTTGATTAAAACTTTTATTTAAATGCATCCATTCGATTTAATTTCTATTATCTTTAAAACCATTAAGATATAAGGATGTACAAATAATATGGTTTCCTTAATTACCTTAATAAACCAGTTAGCATGCTTCAATCTCTATATGAAGATCAAATACTCGTATATATGTACATGTGTGCGTGCGTGCGTGTGTGTGTGTGTGTGTGTGTGTGTGTGTGTGTGTGTGTGTGTGTGGTGTGTGTGTGTGTGTGTGTGTGTGTGTGTACTTGTGTGTATAGAACTACGGTTTGTTTTAGTCACATATTTGTATTATTAATTTTCAGTTTTGGATTATTACAGTTAATTTTTTAGTTATTGATTTTTACAATTTGTTTACATATTTTGAGATTGCTAGCAAGTTCGATAGCTGACTTTATTCTTACACACAAAAACGTATATGATGATGAAGGGCTGTTAATTTGTACTATTAATATTATTTTATTTACTAATTAATTATATTCTTTAATTTGGATTCCAAGCTAAAATAAAAAAATTGAAAATTCCTTGGCACATTTACAGATTTGC
This sequence comes from Riptortus pedestris, assembly GCA_019009955.1. NCBI lineage: Eukaryota > Metazoa > Arthropoda > Insecta > Hemiptera > Alydidae > Riptortus > Riptortus pedestris. The sequence continues at coordinate 47,558,754 of CM032232.1, read as the reverse complement.
AAGGAACCTTTTTTTTTTTGGTTTATCATACAAATATCTATAAAATATATCTATGGCATTATCGACCCCATTTATTGAAGCGGATACATTCTATGTAACTTTCAAGGTAAATAACATCAAATGAAGTGTATCAAAATCTTTTGATTACTTAATTTAATCATGTGATGACTACAAAATCTTTGCTTCGTTTCTTCTTAGCTACCAATACTTTTGTTTTACGTGTTTTTTTTTTCGGTCTTAACTGGTAGAGTGGTTTTCAGGACATGCAACACTTTGTTCATTTCTAGTTCGAACCCTGTCACCAGGGCAATATGCCATCTGGAATTCAGGAATGGAATGAATTGATGTCCAATTAATCTGCATACCATAACATCGTTCAATAATTTTCCTCATAGCCTCGGGTGATCAGATAAAGTGAAAGATGACACTCTTGTCTTACAGCTTTTTCAATTGAAGTTCCTATTTCTGATTCATTTATAAAGATGTGTGTACTCAGTTTATTATGAATGTTACAAATTAACCTTTTGTTTTTCCTTATTTTCAGAGCAATCACACAAAAAAATCCATTTAAAGTCATAAAAAAAATGAATGATGGGAATGTTTTCTTTCCAAATGGGGTTATTTGTAGGAACAGGGAAATTTAAAAGCATTCTCAGTCTCTCTGTTCGGAATGAAAATTCTTCTTGTTTCTGCAACATCCAATTTATAGTAGATCAGAATAATTTTTATCTCAATCAATCAAATTTTAGAGTCCCAAGAACATAAGATGGGGGGGGGGTCACGATAACATATTTGCATTTATTTCGTATAATAAAGGTCTCTTGAAAACAATATTTGGCTTCGAATAATGTGGTTTACGGGTATTACATAACAGAGTATTGTTTATGTAACATGAGTAGAAGTGGGGGGTTGCTGAAGGCTGAAAACTGAAAAATGCAAATATCTCGGTTAATTTTCAAGATAGAGAATAAATGTATGTAACAATATTTATAGTACATTTAATTTGATGATTGGTTCTAAACAATGTTTTGATCCGAAGTATGGCAACGGAGATACTTTGAATTGTGTAAAATCCCCCTCTAAGGCCCCCTCCCACTGGTCCGATTTCAGCCATTAACAAACTTGATCTGTCTTTTTACATAAAACATTTAAATTACGAGTTTGGTAACGATCAAACCAAAATTGCGCCCGCTAGAGCGGCAACAGCCAAATATATATATATATATATATATATATATATAATTTTGAACGGACCTCATTTTCGTCATCTCCTGGGTAGGGTCGATGGACATTTGAAGAAATTTTTCAACAATCGCGTCATGAGTACGACCTCAAATAGCTGATAAAGTGCTATCTTTACAATCATAAATTTAGTCTTTAACTGTGTGTTATTTCAAGTCTATTTATAGAAGAGCATAATAATTCTTTTAGTCATAATTTGGAGTGTGCAAATAACAGTCAAACAAGCCCTGTCCAAGTTTCCGACGCATAATTCATGATACTGAAGTAATAATAGCACAGCGAATAAACGAATATTCATGAAAATTCTCACGACTCTGAGCACCCATTGCCCGGAGTGTTACAGCTGTTCTTCCATCAGAGTGTAACGGCTGTGTTAAAACATACACATAGACTACTAACTCGTTTTGGATTCCCTTTGGAAGGAGTTGCGGAAAAATAACCATATGATCGGTTTTTAATATATACTACCCTTTTAGAAACTTCATAACCACAAAACATACAAACACTGACATACATATTCGTATATATCAATGTTTCATGACTTTCTAATCCATATATTACCTCATTTTGAGCAGGACGGGCTTACATTCAAAAAATGCTTCTTCAAAGAAATCTTTATTTTATTATATCCTTAATCCTCTCCACTGGCAGGGAATGTGCTATTACCACCATCCTTAGTAACCAATTTTAAATTTGCAGCATCACTATTTTCTTTAAGGCGTTGGAAATCCTGGTATTCATAATGCTTCATAGACCGTTCCAGTACTACAAAGGGTTAGGCGAATTTCTGCAATGGTTCCGCCAGGGAAAAATTGTAGAGATCCAATCCTATTGCAAAATAAATGTAGGATAAATAGTTTTATATACATTTATTCTCCATCTTGAATGTTAACCGAGATATTTGCAGTTTTCAGTTTTCAGCCTTCAGCAAACCCCCTTTTACTCTTGATACATAAACTATACTCTGTACTACTATGTAATAAACCATATGATTAAATACCAAGCTTAAATACCAAATATTATTTTAAATAGTCCTTATCATAAGAGATACATGAAAAAAGGTTCTGGTGACTCGCCCCCCCCCCTTCTCGTCCTAAGTTCTTGGATTACTAAAACTAGATAGATTGAGACCAGCGGGAGGGGGGGGGTTTAGAGAGGAGGATTTTCGAAAAATCGATATATCTCCGTTACTATACGTCGGATCGAAAAATATTATAGAATCAATCTTATTGCAAATTACATTTACTATAAATATTGTTATATACATTTATTCTCTATCTTGAATATTAACTGAGATATTTGTATTTGTATTCTGCATGTGCTCGGGAGCAGTGGCTATGTTCGGACTTTCCGCCGTGAGCTCTGGCGGCCGTTTTTGTAACTATTCGTCCCTCGTGAATAGGTTTAGAGGTTACTTACTACTACAGCTGTTATTAGGCAGATTTCTCTATTGTAAAACTCCACGTGGGAAATCTGCTTAGTTTACGCAGCCCCTGCGTGACGGACTTTATTATATTCTGATATATTTCATTAATTGTTTTTATTTCTGGCTATTTTCCATAATATAAAACTACCAAAAAGGTAAGCACATGGAGTAAATATATCATACTAATAATGCCAATCACTATCGATATGGGACACTAAACTAAATTAATAAATTATTTCTGGCGAGAGGTTAATAGACCTGTTAGGTTGCATTTCTGAGGCTTCCCATCGGAAGGTCATTAAAATTGAATGAAAAATTTCTTATTACCGTTTGTATTTATTCACTTAATATTCAAGATGGTGTTGTGTTGCCACTATGTAGATTTATCTATTGTTAAACTTTACGAGGGAAATCTGCTTAGTTTACGCAGCCCCTACGTGACGAATTTTTAAAAAATTACCATACCTTTTCGTGGTCAGATATCCCACTGCACTGGGGTATTAAAATAGTATTCCTGCTTTTATTGTACTTATGGCGATTCCATTATTAAATCGTCTTGGAATAATGCTTCAAATTGTTTTCAGTGCCTTTATTAACTCTACAAATTTATGACAGATGATTAGTTTCTTTGTATCCTCAGATTTTTACATGAGTTTTCTGTTTGTTTATGTTAAATGCAAAAGTAATATCGGGCCTGAAATGCCTGCATGCCTAAAAGCCGTATGATTATATTATAAGCAGAAATCTGGCGGATGTAGAATCAACCGATGAAATGAGCCCTGTGTATTTCTCAAGATTGAGAGAAGGGTGCACATGGGATTGTGGTGCCTTAGCAAGGCCATTAGGTGATGAACACTATTCATCGACTCCAGGATAAAAGCTTTTGATACACTCCAGTTGCTAAAGTCTAACGCGATTTATTTATTCTCTCACTCCCTTCCTCTCTCTCTCCCCCCCGACTCCAATATGCAAAAACACAAATTAGAATAAACATTAGCTCGAAGCTCTGTTCGAATATTCTCTCTGAGCTGCGGATCAGAATATGTGTAATTATCCCTTATTTACCTAATGCGTTGTTTGAAATTAAATGCAAAACAGCGCCAAACCCTTTTATGTGTATTGGAACAAATAATTGGGATTGCTTGTCGTTAACCTAAAGACATCTACGGGGAGTTAGATTCAATCTTCATGCTTCGTTGGAAAGTATATATAATTCTATGATTATCATAAGCAATAAATCAGTTTTAGCAGATTTCCCTAAGGGGAGGTTGTACTCATGATGGGACTTGCAAGACATTTCTTCAAATATCCATCGATCCAATCTATGAGCTGACGATAATGAAGTCCGTTCAAAGTTATATACATACATACTTACATATATATATATATATATATATATATATTTGTCTGTTAACGCTCTGGCGGTCACAATTTTTGTTTGATCGATACCAAACTCGACATTTAAACGCTTTATATAAAAATGAAAATCAAGTTCGTGAACGGCTAAAATCGGACTATTAAAAGTGAGGGGATGGGGGAATTGCGAGACTTCAAAATATCTCTTTTACTATGCGTCGGATCGAAAAATTTTATGGAGTTAATGTTATTGCAAATTTAATGTTCTATAAATGTTGTTATATACACTTTTTTATTATACCCGTATTGTTTAGGAACAGAGATATATGCATTTTTTAGTTTTTGGTCCTCAGTAAACCCATCTCCCCTCCCTCCTACTCATGTCATATTAATAAATAGCTGTTATATTAAGAAATACATTATTCAAGGCCTAAATACCAATTTTTTTTTCATTGAACTTTTCCGTTTTGAGATAAATGCAAATACTTGAGGCACGTGGGAAACCTACTTAGTTAACGCAGCCCCTGCCTGACGGACGTTTTTATTTATATTAATGCTATTTAAAAGGCATTTTTAAAAATACTCCCATTTAATATTCAGTACTCTACAGTCAGTAAATCTTCGTGCTGGGCGTATTTCCTTCTGTATTTGTCCCTTTTACATGAAAATTCGACAGTACTTAGTAGTAAAGTCTATATGTAATCATTGACATATGTGAATACACAGCTCTGTATTTCCAACTTTTTAAAAAAGGAGTAAATCTCACTCTGATAGTCATATAGAACAATACTAATTGGGCACTGTAAGGAATGTTAAATATTTTCCTTCCTAAGAATCGGTACTTGAAGTCCTAAGCTTTTGCTTACACACGCGAGATAACACACACACACACACACACATGTATATATATGTATTTATATGGTTTCAAAATTGAACGAATGGTCACTTATGTATATTCAAAATGGTATTCTAAATGAGAGGAATATGGAGGAACTTGGTGCTGAAGAAAAATAAAGAGGGCTAACTTAAGAAAATTTGACCATACTATAGTGATAGAGGCTAAAATTCAACATGCTCTGAAGTACGTTTCCAAAAAGATCAACATCTTGGTTTTTAAGCCTCAGGAAAGATATATATATATATATATATATATATATATATATATATATATATATATATATGGGTCACACAGCCCTTCTCAATAGCCGTTTTGCGTGGATCCAGAGTGTGAATGTCAGCACCCATCATTTTTTTTGACATTTATTCGTTTATTTACAAAAAACATATATAAATATTACAAGCAAATGACATGAATAATAATGACAATTGGCTTGATTTTTGAATTGAGATGGGAAGTTGTTCATTGACAATACCATTGGAGGGGACATTGGATTGTACTATATGAAGTTATACTGTGCACTACACAAGAAGATCTCTTGACCACTTACCTTTCAGACGTCAGAGTCCGTAAGTTCAAGTCCGTATGTCAATATTGGCCTGAGTACTGTCGTATAAATCAATCATTTGTTATGCAGTGATAGTTCAGATCAGTTGTCAAATTTGCTTAGTAGAAGTCTGTACCGTCGATTCAATTCTTGTCTTTTTAATGTGACGTGAGGTTTACAAGTTAGTCTCTTGTTTAATGTGAGTCCTAGATACCTAATTTGTGATTTCTGAGTAATTAGTGCGCTACTGAGTGAACTGGAAGGCAAATGGAACGTCGGAGCGTAAATGTTACATGGCTAGATTTGCTGCTGTTGACCTTGATCCTCCATTGAGTCTGACCTGATTCTAGCAGAGCTAGGAGTTCTTGTAGAGATGCGGAGGTCATATTTGGGTCTGAGTTGAGCGTCAAAATTGTATTATCTGCATACGTGAGAAGGGAAGTTTCAGGATGTGATGGGATGTCGGCAGTATAGGTAAGAAATAAGAAAGGACTTAGGATACCCCCTGTGGTACACCTGTCAGCTGGGGGAATAAGGGAGAGACTGAGGAACCTAATGAAACTTGAAAATGTCTGTCGGAAAGGTATGACTGAAGGGCGCTGTAGTAAGTGAAAGGGAGTGTATTTTTTAGTTTGCACAGTAAACTCGGTGCCACCATCATAGAATCCACAAAGTTCTTCAAGGGATGGACATCCAAAGACATGAACGAGTAACCTTTTCCTATCGTATTTATCATATTTTCGGTTCCATGGTAGGGATTTCTCAAATCAGAAATAATAGTATTACTTATAGTAAGTATTAGGAGTGCTGACTAAATGCGGCGTTGCAATTTCTGGCCTGTCTTATCAGAAATTGTATGCTGGAGGGACTATTTTAAATCACTGCAAAACTCAACAAGAACCCATTGCTGACAATATAAATTCTTAAGCTATATAGTGTATTTTTGACACAAAGAATAATTTTCGAAATGAAAACTGATGGATGCTTTCAACCCGATATTTTGGTAGCACATGTGCAAAGAGAGCTCACTACATAACTAGAGAATGTCGTTAAATATGAAGAATCACTTTAGTTTTCCAAGACGTCTATCATGTTGCTGGACGGATGACTCTTCGCATAAAGTTAGCTGAGCTACGTTGAAACAAATAATCAAACAGAAAATTAACCAACAAGTTAAACCAAAGTGTTATTACGAGAAGGTTAATCCACTATTTAATAGGAACAGAGTAGTCGATATTCGGCGGGGGTTTACGTTACTCAGAGTATTAACCCTGTACGTTAATTATTAGTTGTCCTTTGGATGCCTAACAAATTCGTTTGAAACCCCACTTTACTTTAAACCGACTTTCACCTGAATAATTGAGCAATTTCGTTTCATCTGACCCAAGCGGAGGTGGTTGGAACGTTCCACTGCCAGTTAGGCCGGGTTGTAGCTGTCAACAAGATTGCACTGTCAACTGCTTGATGTACGAATATCTCCTCTCCGCTCTCTCTAATTCTAGGGAATATACACAGAATATTATCCTTTTTGTCAGCGAAATACGTGGCGGAACCTTTCCTTTTTTGTCATGTGCAAAAACAAATTGCTTTCGCCATGAGGGAAGGGTGAAAAAATATCAATCTGTTTTGTAGCATGTTATAGCCATTTCTATAAGACAACAACAATTGAATAAATTATACTTAACAAAACAAACAAATTAGGATTCAGATTAAATACTTGTACTAGAAACAAGGCAAATAGATTAGGAATTAGATTAAATTTCTGCTAATATAAACCAAATAAGTAGTTTAGAGTTTAGATTGAAATTCTAGGAATAGGAACAAGCTGGTAATTGCATACGACAACATAGTTACACAGCTTTGAAAACACACATAAAGTTCATGGATACCAGACTCATAAGCATACCATTTTCTTGACAGGCCTGGGACTCAACCAGACATATTCAGACAATTATGAAACTCATTCATCTCCTATTGGAATAAATTTGTAGTTCATATCCATATTTTAAACTGAAGAACTGGAGACGTTGTTTATTGACACAAATATTTTATTAAATAAGATTTTAATCTCAAAAATGCATATATATATATATATATATATATATATATATATATATATATATATATATATATATATATATATTAGGGTGGGCCGAAAAAATTTTTTATTTTTTTTTCTTAATGCTATACCGAAAAAAACTTGTCTCTATTATGGGTTATCAAAACTTAACAAAGAAAAAATATATATACCTAACCCCCAGCTAGCGCAACACACTTGAAATTTCGAAATTTCACTAAAATCACAGGATTTTACAATTTTTTTTAAAGTACCCAAACAGCTAGATATTGAACTGCTATAGTGAAAATCATTTATATTAGAGTTATAAAAACACAACGGGTTATTAAAAATATTTCTTTTAATTTTAGTTAGCGCAAATGCCTTCAATATATACGTAGTTAATTGATCACTTTTCGAGTGCTAACAGGCTGTAGTGCAGTGCAGCATCTAATTTTTTAAACCCACTACCCATGTGTTTTTTTATAAATATAATGTTGATGGAACAATTACCTGTAGGGAAAAAAATAAATAGGCAATTCACATTTTCCAAATGAGTTTATTAATTACAAAATTTATAGTGAAATACGAAGTGTCAATTCCCAGACTTCAACATTTTATTGTGCTTCTCTTAGAATGGTCCTTTAAATATTTGTAAGTTTGAAATCTTGTTTGATGGAAAAACTTGGCATTGAAGCTCTTGATAGCAGCATTGTTCGTATCAAACCATCTCTGTTCTTGGCACCAACGTGTTTTGAAGAGACTTCAGTTACCAATTTCACACAGCGCTCCATCGTTTGCATGTGACACGGGAATTTATGGAAGTTCCATTCTTTTCCTGTGTTGGCAACTGAAATCTTGGCCCACATTTTTTCGTCAGATACTCTTCGCAACAATGGTGGTGGATAAATAGCGGTAGTAGTCCAATCAATACTTTCGTAATATTCTTTTGCCTGGAAGTTAAGTTTTGGGGGTTTAAAAGTTCGGATTAGCTTTTTATTGGAAGCTACGGCACGTGCTTTTATGATTCTTCCATTGAGCTTTCGTTTGAACCTATTCTTGGTTTTGTTGCATCCTTAGAGGGAACCTGAAGGCTGCTAATGTGAAACTAATGAAATGTTAGACGACATAGCCTGATTTTTTTGTTCCTTTACGTTGTAGTCTTTCGGTAATTTTTTTCGACTCCTTCTTGTCTAAATTTCCAATTTTTCCTTGTCCAAGATTTCTTTGGAAGTACATAAACTTAAGTTCAAGCACCGGAATTTGTTTATCTTTTTCACATTGACATGAAATTGATAAAGGACACTCACAGATCTCCGGGACCTTTTTTGCAGTTGCAGGAGTACTCTACTTTACATTTACATGCAGATACATCAAAGAGTGATAAAGCCTTTTGCTTGAATTTCTCAATATTTTTTTTCTTTTTCCTTGTCACGCTTAAAGGACTTCTTTAGATTACAGTAGCTATTATGGTATGAATTTATTAATTGCACAATTCTGTAGGGCATCACTGTTGGTATTGATGCTTTGTCAAAGAGGGATTTTACTTTTGGAGCGACAATATTAGATATTTGAAAGAAATAAACAGGCTTGTCGGGCGGCTGAGTCATCGCCCGAACAGGCAGCCGGCATCTGCACTTGGTTGTATGAAGCGTCATTTTCATGTCCGTGGCGCTACCTCAGATTAATAAAATTATACTTTTCTAATTATTTATTGTATTTTTAAAACTTTACTGTAAAGGGCTATCACTATAGCAGCCCAATATGAAACTATTAAGATGCTTTAAAAATAATTACAAAAACTTATGATTTTAGTGAAATTTCGAAATTTCAAGTGTGTTGCGCTAACTGGGGGTTAAGTATATATATTTTTTCTTTGTTGCATTTTGATAACACATAATAGAAACAAGTTTTTTTTGGTATAGCATTAAGAAAAAAAAAAAATTTTTTTTCGGCCCACCCTAATATACATATATATATATATATATATGAAAAAAAAAATTGTAACCTCAGTCTGTATATTGATTTTTTCTGACTTCATCAGCTGATTTCAAGACTTCATATCGTCACATTCAGTGCGTAACAAATAAAGGTCTAATCAAGAACCAATGAGGACAGAAATAGCATGTGGAAATATGACAAGTGTATTTAGGTTTAAAAAAAATCATAGATTGAAGAACTTTCGTCCACTCATAATTGAAGGGAAACCAACTTTCTTTGGGTAAATATAATTTACCATGTGTAAATTATATAAGTAACTATCATTAGGAATTTTGGATATTTAACCGTAATCCATAAAACTTTAATGGCTGGATTATTCTTAAATTTAATTTGAACATCAAAATGTGGTTAATAATAATTAGAATATTTGAATTTTTAGATTAATATTTTTTTATTTGAAGGAAACTTTAATAGTAGAAAAAAATGTTTTAAAATGATTATGGAGTTTTAGCAAAGCTATTTTTTTAATTTGTAGGTTCTAGATTTGACATAAACTATTTGCTGCAAGGGATGTTAGTGTTGTGGAATGAGGTTATTATTTGTGAAGAAGTGCCTAATGTTCTGTCCGGCTATTTTCTGTGTTATTGAACTGTTATATGTATCTAATTAATACAATAACAATGTAATTGAAACAATTTTTTCACAACTTTACCTTACAAAGTGCTGTAATCCTGAAATAGGGCTTCTTTAAATAAAGTTTTTTTTTCCTCATTCAATTTTGGAATTTATCTATCTTGTTATTGAGTTTTTTGAGCCGATGAAAATTCGAGTTGGAATTCGACGTTTCACTCAATTCAAATTAAAATGAAGACACACGAGGTTTATCTGGTTGCTGTTCTAGATACAGGATATACCTGCTAATGGTTCCCATGAACTAATAAACCTGATTTCTACGAGAACGAACAGCGGAATAAAGAAGGTAAAAGCATATTTGGTGGTAGCATGAGACTTTCCATCAACAAGTGCATCATGGAGAAAATTCCAGTCATATCTATAAAAACAGACTGGAGAAAATTCCACTAGAATTCATAGTTGGTAGATAGCCATTCCTCTGTAGCCCGTAGCCTGCTAAAGCTGACTTAATCTACCCTCTTGTGTTACCCCACTTACTTCCTATAAGAGAGAATCTAGACAACGGGGGGGGGGATTTATGTAGGACGACTCTTCTTAATGCCCAGACAGTGGACTGAACATGTAAAAATAGTAAAACAATACGGATACTCGTTTTACGAAAATCTAGAGAGAGTAATATATAACTATCTCCACAAAGAATCTATCTTTTATTCAACCCAATGTTATCTTTTTGTACTTTCAGAATAGAAGCGAAGGAGGTCAAGCAAGGGCTGATTTGCATTGCCTTCTCTGAATGGAAATGCAGACAGAGCTGTTTGCTAATAAGGTTGACTAAGTCTTTTGAAGTCAATAGGCGTCTGCCTCAAGCGGAAAATGTGGGTTCAGCGGGAATGGTCTAGTCAAGGTTAATTCTGAAACAATTATCTGTTTAAGAGACAGCTATCTCTGACAATATTAAATCAATTTCAAGTGGCTTGTATATGTACCGTTTGCAATGCTGAGTTCTTGGATATTTCGGTGTCTCTGATATGTAGGTATTTAATTTAATTGAAGAAATAGTAAATTTGAATTTGGGCTTTTCACTAATGAAATAGGGAGCTACAAAATTTAAACTAAGTAACAACTCCGTGCGAAAACCTCAACATTTGAGTTGAGTGAATTATGAAAAGTCCATCACGCAGGGGCTGCGTAAACTAATCTGATTTCCCAATTGCTGGTATAACACACTTGTGATCTCGTCTCACCACATATTCTCTATTTATATGTAAAAAACCCGATGAGTGGAAAAGGGGGAGGGAGTTCCTGCGGGGGGAGAAACAATACTGTTTTAATAACTCGCTTACTACTTGAGTTACCAAAAAATATATAGAGCAACAATTGTTGAAAATCAAAAATTTTACGATTGGTAATATAAAATTGCATTAACCGACTCATAATAACAGAGATTCTGAATTTTCTAGTCCCGCGTCCCTCTCTTAACCACCACTATTCCAGCTCTGATTTCAGCAAATAAGAAATATGATCTTTTGTGTTGACTGAAATATCGAGTATAGCATAGATCATATAAAATTAACCTACAAAAGAACGAAAAATCTTAATTTATGACGCCATAAAATAGTGTATTTGCATATATCTAGTAAAGTAATAGTTCAATGAAAATCCATATGTGGTGTTTAATCTTGGAATGATGTGGTTCATGACATAACAGCATCATTGTTACTATGACAGGAGTAGGAGTATGGGTTTACTGACGGCCGTAAACTAAAAACTGGAAACATCTCGGTTAATATTCGATACAGGGAAAACATGAATATAGCAACATTTTTACAATATTACGTACAGTTTCAATAGGATTGATTCTATACGAGTTTTCGAACCGACGCATAACAGTGGAGATATTTCGAATTTTCGAAATTCCACCTCGGACCCCCCCCCCCCCACCACTAAGGGAAATCTGCTACGTTCTTTAGGCAATTGAGATTTTTCCACTTACGTATAAACTATCTGTCAAGATAGAAAGAGAGTTTATTGGCTTATATTTACAAATACGTAAGGGGCTGGTCCAATCTTTGTTAGTATAGGATCATTAATATAATTTTAAACATTTAAAATATACATATAGGGAAAAGAATGATAATAATATTTTCAAATATGCAAACTATATACGTTGGTAATAACTTCATATCCACTAATAATAATATTATAATAATAATATAGTATATAATATAAATAATATAATGTATTAATCTAAATAATTACAATTCTTGGGAAAAACAATGCAGATATAAAATACGAATGCCAAAGTATAAATTTCGGAGCTCACTCTTAAAGGCATTTCTTTATGAGATGATATTGTATCAATCTTATATAAAACAGAAAGTTTAGTATACTCCATTGAGATTAGATGAATCTGTATTGAAAAAAAAATAATTGAATAAAATATGGCTTATTGAAGCCTATTATATTTCAGATTCCGCCCTAAAAGGGTCAATGATAGGCAGGGCCTCCGCTACCATATGTGCAAAGTGTGCGATGCACAGGGGCACCATCCTTTGCACAGGGCCAAAACCAAGGGCCCAAAAAAAATTTGTAAAAAAAAAAATTATTTTAAAATAAAAATTGAGAAATTAAATAGTATTAGGTATAAGTACACACGAAATTGTATTAGTATATGATCCAGTTACTGTCGATTCCTATGGCGATAAGGGGAGGCCAAAATCCTTTTTTTGCACACAGTACCCCTTACGGGGGCCCTGATGATAGGACATTAGTGGATCTCTTAACATGTAAATTGACTGAAAGATTTCTTCTTACCGTTTGTATTTATTCCCTTAACATTCACGGTGGTGATACCAGTATCTAGATATATTTGTTGTAAGTAAAACCGTGGGAAATATGTTTAGTTTACGCAGTGATGGACTTTGTTTTATTATGTACGTATTTTCTTTTTATTTCAGAGATTAAACATATGAATTTTATATATTTTTATTTTACTGTGAAGTAATGGTTGTTCAATTACTTTTTTTTTCTCTCTTTAACTATTGAGACTATATTTCATAATGGATAATCGATACATCGACAATTATTTTATTTCATAACGTTTGGATATAAATCAGCTGACGTGGCCCGCCATACTTTGTAAGCCATTCTCTGCCTGGCACGGCTAGTGGAAGGAACTACTACATTTTCTCCTGATGAGGCATCATGTGGTCGAGAAACTATTACAGAAATAAAAAATGGTTTTAATAATCATTTGAGATTTTAGCATATTTCCAGGGAAATAAGCTATTGAGGTCGTACTCATGTCACAATTTTCGAGATATTCTTCAAATGTTCGTCGAACCTACATAGGAGGTGACGAAAATGAGGTCCGTTCAAAATTTATATATATCTGTTAACGCCTCATTTTTGTTTGATCGTTGCCAAACTCGACATTGAATCGTTTTATGTAAAAAGAATTTGGACCAGTGGGTTTATAGATCTGTTAACACTCTAGCGTTCGCAATTTTTATTTAATCGTCACCAAACTCGGCATTTAATCGTTTTATGTAAAAAGGAAGATCAAGTTCGTTAACGGCCGAAATAGGACCAGTGGGAGGGGAGGTTTAGAGGGGGATTTTCGAAAATTGAAAGTATCTCTGTTACTATACGTCACATCGAAAAAATCTATAGAACTAATCTTATTGCAAAATAAATGTCCTATTAATAATGTTATGCACATTTATTCTCCATCTTGAATATTAACCGAAATATTTGCATTTTTCAGTTTTTTACCTTCGGCAAACCTCCACTTCTACCAATGTTACATTAACAATACTATGTTGTATAATAGAACACATTATTTGAAGCTTAAATACCAAGAGGCTTTTATTATACGAGATACATGCAAATATATTCTGGTGCCCCCCCCCTCGTCTTAAGTTTTTGGACTACTAAAATTTGATTTATTGAGTTAAGAATTATTCTTATAAATTGCAGTACTAGATATAGTAAATAGTTTTCAAAAAAATTAAGATTTTATATTCTGATATATTTCAGTAATTGTTTTACTTTCCGGTGAGAGGTTGGCAGACTTGTTTGTTTACATTTCAGACATTTCCTGTCGAGAGTTTATGAAAATTGACTGAACGATGTCTTATTACCGTTTGTATTTATTCAATTAAGATTCATGGCGGTGTTTTGTTACCAGTATGTAGATTTATCTATTGTTAAATTTCACGAGGGAAATCTGTTTAGTTTACCCAGCCCCTACTGGACGGAATTTTTTTTTCTTCATCAGATTGTTAAGCGAATTGTAAATGCATATGAATATAGCAAAAGAGAATTTTAAAGTCCAAAATACCGTCATTTGGAGTGATTGTTGCATTTATTGTTGCAGTGAGCGGCCTGCTGGCAGAAGCAACACGAGAGAAGGTCAACTGCAGAGACAGATCGTCGCTGGACAACTGCATGAAGCAACTCCCTCCCATCATAGACCAGGCAGAGCTTAAGGGTATACCAAGCTCCAAGAAAGATGTTGACCACGCTTGCAAGTAAGACCTAACATTTCTAGCATTTTCTTTGAGATTGGTTTTTTTTTTTACTTTCTATTTATTTATTTATAATACATCAGTTTACAGGATAAACCCATACTGTTGGGGTGACGGTTACATAATGCATTACAAAATATGATCCAATCACTTGGGGTACAAACAAAACACATTAGAAATAATACAGAAATAGTAGCAATAAAATAAGATATAAATCAAGGATAAAGTAAAATTAATTGTTTTACAAAACAAATATGGATAAAATGAAAGACCAATAAACAAAAACAAAGAAAAACAACATAGGAATTAAATTATCTTACAGAATCCAACTGAGAAACAAAAATTAGAACGAAGCGAAACCAAAATAATTTAAATATTTTAGACAATGGAATATATGCACTTATATTTTAATATAGCACAATGAGGAATTACAAATTAAATAATACATTTTCTAATTTTTAAACAATTAACTACGAGTAAGAATAATATAAGAATATATTAGTTAATTGGTCTTCTGTACGAATACATATTAATGTTACTATATCAATCGAATTAAACAAATATTTTTGAATAAAATATGTCCTAAAGTAATTTTTTATTTGGCATTCAAAGAAAAAGTGAGAGAAACAATCTTGTCCTGGATGGCGAAGGGGGCAAGGTTTGTCAACAGCAAAATTAAAACATTGTCCATTATATAAAATTCTCCCTTATACTTGTCACCAGCCATTCTAACTTGGGCTAGAAGTCTTTTCTTGTTAATATGCTGTGTCCACTGGTTGTATTCTTCTACAAAATTTAATGATGCTTTCAATGTCCAAAGAAAAGAGATGATTTTGGAAAGCTGAAATTAGAAATTCCTTCTTTTTTTTCAATTTTGCCGTAATCGCGTTCTACCAAAGGTGTTGTTGTCCAATCATTGCAAGATATTTCTTCAATTGTAGGGTTCAATTATAAGGAATAGATATGAGGTTACAAAGGCGTATAAGACAGGCTTTAGGGATTTCACTATCATACATTTTCAAAATCTTAAGCCACCAATTCAGCATTCTACAGAATACTCTGAGCTGCACATGGATACGACCGGTTTCTAGGCGGACATAACTGTTGTTGTGTTCCTGGGCAAAAGAAGGTGTCTCTTAAAAAAAATCAATTGAAGCTTTTTTATGATCGCTGTGTATTTGCAACCCCATATCTACGAGTATATATATATATATATATATATATATATATATATATATATATATATATATATATAAAATTGTAACCTCTGTCTGTACATTAATTTTTTTCGCGAAATTTCACGATAACTTTTCGTTTCACACGTCATAGACACCATAACTGCATTTTGTTTCTTTCGTGTATGTTTGTTTGTTTGTTACCTTTTCACGCATAAACGGCTGAACCGAATTTTATGAAACTTGGTATGTATATTACTACTAATTCAACTTAGACTTTCGGCTATATTAATTTTCTCTAAGACGAACAGGAGTGGGGGTTATAAGTGAGGTCTGAAATTAAAAATAGCGATATTTCGTTTCCTATCTGTTTTTCGGCAAATTTGAACATATCAAAAGTTGAACAATTTTATTTGGGACAAAAGACCCAACCGAAATAAATAAAACTAGGTATGTGTATTAACACTAAAACTTTCATTATAACAAACCATACCAACATTTCTAGGGACGGGCAGGAGAGGGGGTTGTAAGGGAGGCTTGGATTTAAAAATAGCTGTATTTCGTTTTCTATTCGTGTTTCGTCAAATATAAACATAAAAAAGTTGTTTATTTTGTTATTTAGAGTAACTTTTGTGATATTCATTTTTGTCTTTTAACAAAGTATAAACGAGATATACACTATAAACTATGCGGGAGTCAACTATATCATTGGGCGCTAACGATTAAACCGAACTTCAACCGAAAAAAAAAAAAAAAAACTCGGTATGTCAATTAGCATTAATTCTTCCATGATTATAAGCTATATTAAAATTTTTAGGTTAGAACGGGAGTGGGGGGTTATAAGGGAGGCCTAAAATAAAAATTCGCGATATTTCATTGTCTATTTGTTTTTCGACAAACATGCACATAACAAAAGTTGTTTACTTTGTTATTTAGATTAACTTTTGTTTTATAAATTTCTCCAGGAACAATGTGTGGAGCAAGTAATTTGCGTAGAAATATTGATATGCTCAACAATTCATTCCAATTTGGACTATGAGGTACCTGACCTGGAAAACTTAATTCAAATCTATGTTAATATTTTGTCCTTAATAACTGAAATCTATGCGGAAATCTATGCTAGACCGGAAATATGACAATTTGGAGGACAGTGAAGACTTACATAAAAAATTAATTTTATTATTAACAAATGCCAACAACGGGTATTAACCCTCCGTCGGGCGCGTGATCTCTCAGATACACGGTTTCTAGAAAAATATTTGCCACTCCTCCTAGCATAGAGTGATGTTGTAGTGCTTTGAGTTATGTGCTTTATAGGACCCACCTTCAAGGTCAGTAGTGTCACTGTGTTAGATAAGTCGTGTGTTTCACCTGTCATTCAGTTTAATCTCCTAGATACCACGCGCCCGATCTCGTAAATTTTTTTGAAATCTGTATTTCATAAATATATACATCAATTAAGTTTCTCTTTATTAAATGGAACAATATAAACCATTTTTTTCTATTATTTTGCTCATACATGAGCTTTCAGAAGAACTTATTCAAGAAAATATTGTGTGACGCAGTGACAACAGTAGACGTTTACCAACCGAACTAGGGACGAAACTTGACGAGTATAGAGACTCATTGGACCATACATTGAACTCAAGTACAGAACAGCATAAAAAAGTCCCTCCACTACAACGAACTAAAGCAAATGATGTGAACCAAGCAAAACTGAAAAGAAATGTAGGTTTACTCATTATTCTTGTGAGCTTTGCAAAAGCAATATTTGTTTACAACATAGTTCCACGCCTTGTCCTAATTGTAATGCAGCTCTGCAAAAGAGATAATAATTAAACTGGTATTTTTAAAAGGATTGGTACATTAAAATTTAGATGATTTTTAATAAGTCTAAAAGTGATTTCGTGCTACTTATTTTTGAATGAAGTTATATTTTGATATTTTGTTTATATTGTTCACAAACTGAAATGAATTATGAATAATTAAGACATGTGCATTTAAACTATTTCTTTTGATATTTGCATGTTTTAATTATATTTTAAAAATTATCCTCTATGGTTTTAATAACACGGTATATATAACCAACTTGGTTATATTATCTACCATGATTTTTTTTATTATAGTACGTGTCAATTTTGAAAATTATTTACTTCTTTCAAACAAATACTTCCTCAGATATGATTTCTAATTACACACTGAACATTTTAGTGCAAAATATAATATTAAAAACTGTATTTCCGTAAAAACGGTTGGGGTTGTATCTCTGAGATACACGCGCCCGAAGGCGGAATATTTTTGACGCGCCCGACCGAGGGTTAACCCTAAACACTGGGACGGGTAAATGTCAAAATATTGTGCAAAGTAAAGCCTTGGCAAAAAAATAGCATCACCATTCAGCATAAAATCAATTCTCGGGCGAAGCCGGGTATCTGAGGTAGTTTATGATAAATGCAATAAAGCACTCTCGGCAACAGAGTCATATAGCCTGCTGGTTGCTTCCCAACTATCACATCTAGATGATACTAGAACACAGTGTGTGTTTGATTTTCTATTAACAAAACAAAAAGAATTTTAAAAACGACTAAGTAACTATTTTACATAATCCATTAGCGTAACAACAATGGGCCATTACACTATTCCATTAACGAAAAAAAGAACTAAACGTTCTTCTTAGGTCATGAATATTTAACAAACATTAACAAGCAACAACGCACATTATAAAGAAATTAACTTAAGTAGTAGAATCTTTAATTTTCCTTTTCATGAAAATAAATGCGATCCGGTTAAATTTTTTAGATCATCAACACCATTATCAGCAGCATCTTCATTCAAAATAAGACTCCCCAGTTTATGAATATTAATGGTGAACCTAAAAGCATAAAGGAATTGTTATAAGAACTTTTCTTTAGTATACAATATGGGTTCCTATTATTCATCAAAATCAAGATAATTTGAGGATATTAATAGTACAAACATAATTTTTTAGTAGTTTTGTTAAAGTAGATGCTTCTAACCCTTAGGGAAAATTATTGCATTTTAATACTTCAACCTCATTTCCCATTTATCAAAAAGGCATACATAAATAGACCTACGCTGTTCGATATTGCCCAAAACCACTATTTTCATTACTTTGGATAAAATATTATATACATTTTCTACCTCATTTTCACAGAGAGTAATAAACTAAAATGTTATATATTAAACAATAACGTAAAACAGGAAATAAAATATTTTTAAGAGGGAGAAACGTTTTCATAGAAGAGCTCAATAAAGTTTGTCCAAGTGGGTGTGTAAAGTCCCCTCGGTTCACACAGCTGCTACACATCAATCTCCTTATTGTGTTCCACAGGCCGCAATACCACTCCTCTATCCACCTTCCTACCACACTCACCATTTATATATATATATATATATATATATATATATATATATATATATATATATATATCTATTTGATACATGAAATAGGCAAACTACTTTGGAAATATATTTCCTTTATTTAGATTATTTTAATTTTTTTTTCTTAGCAATCAGTCATTAGTTATTTATTACAATATACCGCATCTACTATTTTTATTATTGGTAAATGGATCTATAGTTTTTGGAACAAACGAGTATCAGTTAAAAATGCTAAAAGCCTTTTGATGTCTTTTTCATCGTCTCTAAGGATTTCTCTTAAGTTCGGTTTAAGGTTCAAAGGTGTTCTTGGAAGATTGTATTTTGTAGAATTAAAGAGAAGATTTAAGACAGTAAGATGGGCATTACAACAATGGCAGGTTGATGGGAATAAGCCTTTTAATAAATAATTATGTGTTAATTTTGTGTTTCCAATTCGAGTACGTGCAAGAACATCCTCTTTTCGGATTTTTCTACTTGCAGTATTCCATAGCTAAGTAATTTAAATGATTTGTCGTATTTTTTTTCGATCAGTCAGACTTCTACCTTTGAAATGTGAGTTTTCTGAAACTCTTGTTTCCAATCATCTGGGGAGATGAAGATCATCTTCTCGAACACTACGAGCTTCCAAATCCGCCATTTCATTACCTTGAAAACCAAAAAGAAAGGACCCAAACAAGTCATATGTTTTTTTTTTCTGAGCTCAGTATTTGATCTTTTACTAGGTCAGTACTTATACTCCACCTAGATGAAATTGCACGGGACGAACTCCGGGAAAACACTTAACATTTAAAATTTGCCATAGGAATTATAGTTATTAATATACGACACTAATAACCTTGTAGTAGAGTGCCTAACTACAACTAATCTTATACTCCACCTTGAGCGTGTCTGAACACTATAGGTGTCTGAACACTATAGGTGTCTGACTTTTTCATCATTGCATTCCCTCAAGGAAGACCCCCCTTTTTGAAAAACGGACAATGTTTTTCTTCAATTGACATAAAGCTAGTAGATACACTATCCCTAGATCTTGAATTCGAACAAGGGGGAGGGATAATAGGGAAGAAGAAGGATGCTAGAAGGGGAAGGAACTTGAGTTTGGGATAGGAGGGGTGGGTTGATGGAGGTGGGGAGGGAGGGTGAGCCTTGCTTTAGTGTTGGACTGTTAATTGTTAATGTAATAATAACCTTCTCACTGTTATTGCACTGCCAAATACAAGATGTCTATTTGACTACCTGTATCACCAGTATCCCATTTCAGTCTCAGCATACCGTATTGATTGGATGCATCAAGGACTCTCAAAATATCCTTCCTCAGTGAGACTACATGAATTGCATTGCTTAATATATTCTTCCTCAGAAAACTTTATGTAATTTATTTCTCTGCTACGATGGTTTTAATTGAATAATTTATTCATTTCAAGACAATGGGATGCTTGTGCGAAACTATTTTTTTTATAAATCTGTTATTAATGTTTTAATCAAAAACAATTCCTTTGCCTTAAGGGATTAGGAAATTACTTAAATGTATTATGTTCTGCGCGATGGTCAATATACTATTACGGAAGATAATAAAAAAAAAGAATGGTGATGTCGCTTATCTGCTTATGTTAATATTGGATTAGTTTTTAAATGTCCAGTATTATCAATGCTTTAGTTATTAGAGTTTTTATAAATTTCAATAGTTAGGTTTTAAAATATAATTTGTCATGACTCGAGTCGCTTAAAGCTTATAATTCCTACAATCCAGGTAAGAATTCTTCATCAAATGTGTGTTACGGATCATCTTGACTAGGAGCTGGGGTTAATGAGACTTTCTCTTAAACGACAATTGGGGAATGCATTGTAGTTTTTCATTTTTTAACAGATTTCCTTTAAGGGAAACCAGCTTTTGAGGTCATACTCCAACTTTCAAAAAGTTGTTCTCTAAGCTACCATTAAAAACTACCAAATCTTTTGTGTATTTCTCTACTTTCTCCTCATCCCCTAAATATTTAAAATATTGTATTGCCTGTACTATCACAGACAGTCTCTTCTCTAACATCGGTGGCTTCTGATCAAATCGTCTCTCACAAATGTGGCATTTTTCAGGGATTGTGACTCTTTATATTTTGTTATTCTTTCAGGGTGGGTTTCAACAGGATGAAGGGCAGCTAAAATAGACCATAGAAAGCACTTATTGTCCCCGTTTTTAACATTTATTACGGCCTTGTTTGCGGCTATCTTTGGTGGTAACCCTACTTATGAAGATCCTTTCCATGGTGTGTACTTATTTATTCTCAATTCCAGTCTTAGAATCTTGTTTAACGTTCACCTTTCACTTGAAATTCACTACTTTTTTATTTATTGCTTGTCTGGCATTTTCAAAGAACTCATTAAGATTTGTGGATTGAAGTATTACCTGATTTTCAGTCTTAAAATTGATCTCATTGTATTCCATGTTATCTTTATGAGTACCCTTCTTATATTCTACGTACATACCATATTGACCTTTAAATCCATCCGTTTCCTCGTGTGCTTAATTCTTCCAATAACCCCATTCTTAACATCATCTAAAAACATGTCAATATCTTTTATATCCTTTGCGTTCTCAATTTCATATGTTTCTAGTCGTGATTAAAAGCTTTTTCTTTCATTACAAAACGTATACGTTTTTTCGGTTTGTCAAAAATATTTTTATTAAAGTTGAATACACGGTGAAGTTTCCTATGTTTAGTTTCTTTTTTGGTTGTAGTAGTGTTGAGGTTCTTTTTAGGGGTATCCTTCTCTTTGAAGAAACTGTTCTTGAAATTGAAGACCCTATTGAGTTTAATGGAAGGTATTGGCTTGATTCCAATATGCTTCTTTGGCTTGGTATGTCGAGCCCAGTTGACTCTAGTAACCCGGCTATTACACTTATCACACCAAATAAACTTATCTTTTGGTCCTTCTATTCTCTCCGTCTGGTGTTTGACGGACTTAAGATGTCTTGCCCAGTTGGGTTTTGTGATGTTGGTGTTGCATTTTTCGCAACGTATAGTTTCTTTTCTCACCGTCATGCTACTCATATTCATTTATTTACTTATTTATTTAATAAAAAAATCATTTTTTTAAGTGTGAAAAATCTTTCTAGTAAATTTCTGATAAATCTTCTTGTCAGTATTGCTACAATGCCAGCTAGTTTTAATGATTCACGAACCATTAAAACATGAATATTTTTATTATTTGTCAGCCTTCTCCCGCATCATTATCATGACAAGGCCGGTTCAGATAGAAAATTCTTAATATGCAAATGTCTTATCAAAATTTTGTCTCAGTTCTCGTTTTGCTTCTTCATAAGCTATACCTCTAAGTTTGACCTCACTAGCTCTCACAGAGTACTTTATTTTTCTAGTTCGTAGGTATGTTTTAACCTTATCCAAATTCCATTCACCTCTAAAATCCTACCTTTCATCAATGGCTTACAAAACTTGTACTCTTTATACTCGTGTAGTATGTTCTCTAGAGCTTCGGCGTTAGATTCAAAAAAGATAAACTCCGGACTCTTCACAAGTTCCCAGAACCCACCAAATTCATCACAAAGTCTAAGTGCTTCAGGTGACAAACTCATAGTTGCTGTTTATTATATGTATTATAAATTCTTAATTAATATAATTAATTTAATAAATATGGAATCTACTGATACAAATCTAAAAGAGCCTATTCACTGTCACAAGTGCAAAAAGAAGACTATGAATCTGGACCCTGAATTAGTTCAAACAAGTAATGGGCTGTGGAGGATTTCAACCAAGTGCAAGGTTTGTGAAACAAACAAGAGTAAATTTATTAAGCTTCAAACCCAGTATAAACCAGAGCCTAAAATTACCTTAAATGAAGAAGAAAGACGAGTTGAAAGCATTGAATTACACAAGCCTGCTCGGAAGAACTTCCCAAAGAGGTCTAAAAATATCCCTAGGAATAGATGATTTGTGGGCTGCTGATCTCGTTGTCATGTCCTACTATGAGAGCGATAATGATGGCTACAAGTACATCCTAAACGAAATAGATACATTCTCCAAGTTTGCTTTCTCAGAACCTTTATAAAAGAAGGATGGGAAGGCAGTGTCCATTGCTTTTGAGGAAATGAATAAGATAGCCTTATCAATTGATCACAACCCTCCTAAGCTACTTCACACAGACAAAGGTTTAAAATTTAAAAATAAAGAGTTTAAAGCGCTCTTGGCTAAGTATGGCGTAAAGTTGTATCACACTGAAAACGCTGAAAAGTCAGCCATCGTGGAGCGTTTCAACCGTACTTTAAACAACAAAATGAGGGTTGAATTTGAGTATAATCACAGCTTCAGGTGGGTGGATATTTTACAGAAGTTGATCGATGACTACAATAACAAAAATGTCCACAGAACAATAGGTATGACTCCAGACAGTGTTAACAAAGATAACGAGACGTCCATAGGGCTATTACAAAATGTAGAGAATAGGCTGGTTGAAAATAACCTGATACCACATTTCAAAGTCGGAGATAGAGTATGAATTAGTAGTGTTAAAAACCAATTCTCTTGTAAATACAAACATAACTGGAGTAGGGAGATATTTACTGTTACAGAAGTACTACCAACAAATCCCATTACTTACAAAGGATAAAAGGATTTATTTGGGGAAGAGATTATAGGCTCCTTTTATAGACAAGAACTCTTAAAAACACAATTATGAAACAGTTAAAATAAATTTTTTAATGGCCATTAGACCATTAAAAGTAAAATGTATGTATTAGTCTCTTATCAGACACAAATAAACTGTCGTGTCGGTGGTGCCATTGTCTATCAGGTCACCTTTTTCATTCCTTAAAGTGAAAGTGTGGTCCGTCAACGGAACATACAAGATATTTTGAGGTCGTTCAGCAATTTTGTATCCGAAAGGAGCATTAGGGAAGAAAGAATATAATATTTGAGAATGCTCGTGAGCACTGGGTGGTTTGATATATTAGATTCGGTAAGGTTGCAATGAACCTCAAGAACCTCAAATGGTCTCAGCTTGGG
Organism: Riptortus pedestris; assembly: GCA_019009955.1. Classification (NCBI taxonomy): domain Eukaryota; kingdom Metazoa; phylum Arthropoda; class Insecta; order Hemiptera; family Alydidae; genus Riptortus; species Riptortus pedestris. The sequence goes on along the minus strand of CM032232.1, from coordinate 47,534,534 downwards.
GGAGTGTTCACCAGTGGTTGTTAAGAATGTTACAGTCGATATTCCCAAAAGCGCCCGCAATGATGGGCCTAACTCGACTAGTATGGGTGGGGAAATACGAACACGATTATTGACTAATGACTTGGTGAACTTTGAAGGAGTAAATCGTTCATCTCGGCCACTTTCCACAACATCGGCCAGTTCATCATGAACATGCTTTTCCATATCTTTAAGGGTCCAGTAACCTTCAGAAATTACAACAGTGTGTATTCTTATGGAACGGTCTTTACCATAGAAATGGAAATATAGCTTACAATCCTTACAAACTTTGTAAATATTATTAAATGAGTAGAAACCGACGAGTCCTATTTTATACCTTTCGGAATCGTCCAACATTATTGGGTGTGAAAGGTTCAAAGCAAGCTCACTCAAATCTCCCCTGATTTTTATAATCTTCATTGTCTAATTACTAAATGGTCTCTTTATTAAAAGAAAAAAACTAATTCCAAAAGAAAAGACAGAGGGAAGTTTGACATTGTTGTTTACCACAACGTTGTAGAAACTAGTGATGAAGTCATCCCCCATCCTTTAAGAGCACTTATAGTAGGCCCTTCAGGGTGTGGCATAACCACACTACCTTGTAATTTTATTTATAGAGACTGGTTACCTTATAAGAACCTTTATGTATTCAGCAAAACAATTGATCAAAAGATATACTCTGATATGAAGGATATTTTCGAAGGAGTAGAGGAGAAGATTGGGGAGACTGTTGCATACTTCAACAAAGATTTTGAAGATATGATAACCGTAGATGACTGTGAACCTAACTCATTAATAATATTTGACGACTGTTTGAAGGAGAACCAGAAGGAGATACACAGATACTTTATGAGGGAGGATGTTATTGAAGAAGGTAGATAGATCTTAAGCTAAGAAAGAACTCGAGGAGGCTCTCCTTCGTAGTATAAAAGGTTACAAGTAAATACCTAGTTTAGAAGTTATTTGTGTTTTTAATGGTTCAAAAACCATTAAACATTTGTAAGAAGAATTGGTTACGAAGGAAAGGAAATAATTTTGGAAATGTAGTCGGATCCCCACAAACTTCATCCAATTCATCAAAAGTCCTACGAAACGCTTCCATAGCTTCAGCTTCTTGTGTGTTTTTAGGCGCAGGCAAAAGGAAGCAGCACTTGTCATTTGGAGCTACCCTAACACTTTCTAAAATTTCATCAATAGTTTCAGAGCTTACTTGCTCAAAAAGTTTATTTAAATGCTCAGTATTTTTACACTCCATTGCTTTATTTACTGAAAGATTTTATTTATTTTTTCACAATTAATAAATGACAGAGTATCAAACATATAAAATTAAAATTAGTCCCTCACAAGCGGAAAAAATTAAAACTGCTTTCAAAAAGAAATCAGAAGTAACCATACAAGTCGAGAAAGGGAGTGAACCTATTAAACTAACCCAGACGCAGATCAACAAGATCGAGAAGAATAGTAAAGATGGTAAAAGTGCAAGAGTTAGACTGACATATAAGCAGCTGAACGAGAACTTCAAATCTGGAGGCTTCTTACCATTAGTATTTGCTGGGCTGGGAGCATTAGGAGCTTTGCTGGGTGGCGGTGCTGCTGTTGCTACCTCAGTCATCGATGCCAAGGAAAAAGCAGCACAACTTGAAGAGACGAAGAGGCACAACTTGGAAGAAGAGAAGATTGCCAAAGCTAAACTGGGCTCTGGCTTAAAGACATCTAAAAAGGGCTCTCGGGATCCAAACAAAAATACGAAAAAAAAAGTAATTTTTTTCAAGCTGGAACCATTGTCAAATTTTGACATCTTATCCATCGTGAAACAGTTAAAGATAAACCATTTTAAGGGCTTTTTTATGAGAGATGAGCTACCTTTGAAGCCTAAGGATTTGGAGTGTGGTATCATTAATTTAGACAATGCACATGGCCTTGGTACTCATTGGACAGCCTACTTTAAGAATGGTAACACCAAGTACTACTTTGACTCATATGGTAATCTCCCACCACCAAAGGAACTTGTTACTTACTTAGGAAAGGAGAACATGTATTATAATTATGACGGAGTACAACGAGCAGAGGACCCTCCGATTTGTGGACATCTTTGTCTTGTCGTTTTGAAGGAGCTCTCAGATGGCGGAGGATATGATAAAATTATTCATAAAATAAAGAATGACAGAGAATATTGGATACGTTATTTTATTTGATGTGGCAGGTTACTTGACTGGATTATCAGGCTCAAAGCCACCTTCAGAAGTTGAAAAATCAAAGTTGAAAGATATGGTTTCGGAAATTGTTAGTGATAAAATGCTTCAAGATGTTTTGACTAGCGTTAATGATAAAATAGTTGACCAAGTGAAAAATAATATTGCTACGGACTTATCGAACGAGATGAAGAAAACATTCTCAACAGGATTAAATCCAATCAATAATTCGATTAATGATTTGAAGAAGGATATGAATGAATTTAAGTCAGCTATCAGGGTAACAAGAAATTATGTAAGCTTCAATAAACGAAGGATAGTCACTGTTTCTGAGGGGAAGGGCAAAAATGATGTCGTTACTAAAAAACAACTTGAACATGAAATATCGAAAATTAAAAAATAATTATTTTTTGTATTTAATAAAGAAGGCATGAAATATATTACTTTTGCATTGGGACTACTCTACTTGACTCAGATGTGCGAGTCGGACATTTGACCTACTGTTGCTACGAAATGGTTTATATTTCTCCAAAATGCTCTTGATGACCTTAAAGATATTTTACTAAGTTATGATGACAACGGATGGTCTGAAATAAGCAGACTTCATCTCAGAGACGCTTTCATTGACGAGTTCTCCGAGAAAGTGGATTATAAGTTAGTTAGTGGGTTATAAGTTACCATCAAAGTCTTACTGAGTACATTATGAAGAAGTATAAAGAAAAGATTGATTGGTATTGGGTTTATGAACTAGACAAACCTATACCTAATGATTTGAAGACGGCACTGGATACCCATTTCCAACATCATCATTACGACTACCTAAAGGGAAACTTTAAGCAAAATAGATTGTAAAGAATACATGATTGATTTTTAATGGATAAATATCTATTAATAGTCGTATAGGAAAGGAACGAGGAAAATGTATACAGCTATTGAGTCTTATCCTTATCATTTCGCTTGATAACACAGAGCGGCGGCGGCATGTGACCTTGCAATAGTTCGTACGGAGAGGAGTAGATAGAGCTACTACTGCCTATACATCGCTAAACCATAATTGTTAAAAAACTGATTGTTTAGGCTCTTCCAAGTGCATTAACTCAAAACGGATAGTAGCATGAGATTGATCTAAGTCATATATTTGATAGTTAATACAACAACTGATATTACCTCTATAGTGATAGTAATTGGACGAGTAGAAAAAATGTAAGTTCTCGTCTAGCGTAGAGTGTGCTAGGTGATGTATATATACAAGGAACAATGTGATCTATGTGAGAGTGCAGTTCTCAGTACAAGCTTGGTGCGGTGTGTAGTGATACATTCCAAGTCTGGCTTCAATGCTGAGTAACTGAGTGACGTCCACGCATTCTCAAAAATACCTCACGCTCACCTTACTTTGCGTACATAAATAAGTTATATTATTATATTAAAGCCGGAATTGTTGACCTAGGAGGACCTCCTAGGTTGACCTGGACATAGAGCATTCTCTAACTTCAATATTAACTGTGATATTTGCATTAGTTAGTTTTTGGCCTTCAGCAAACCCCAGTTAAAAATTATTTTGATTCATTATATATTACTGTGCTAGATATAGTAAATAGTTTTAAATAAAATTAAGATTTTGAATTCTGATATATTCCAGTAATTGTTTTACATTCCGGTGAGAGGTTTGCAGACCTCCTTGTTTACAATTCAGACGCTTGGGTGGTTATAACAATTTCCTGAAAGATTTCTTAATACGGATTGTATTTATTCGGTTAATATTCACGTTGGTGTTGTGCTTCCAGTATGTAGTTTTATCTATTGCAAAACTTCACGAGAAAAATCTGCTTAGATTACGCAGCTCCTGCGTGAAGGACTTTTGGTATTCATTTGTCATGTAAAAATGCTTACTGAAATTTCTAACTCTTGTCATTAGTGTGCCCTGCCAACGAAAAAAAAATCACGGTGTTTCTCGGCGAGAGGATTTCTATAGCAAAATCCATTAAACTCAAAGACGATGTTAATGTTGACAAGAGGGAATTTAATTAAATGATTTGCTTTCAAATCTAACTTTATTAATTACTCCTTGGGTAGCGGGAAAACTGTTATAAAATAAATAAAAAATTGAAATAATTATCGAGCGTTTAAATAAAAGGGATGAATATTTGACTTTATATAATATATTATTTATGGATTGAAAAGAAAAATAAAACAATCTAGTTATTTAAGTTGGTGGGTCGTAAATTTTAGTTCTATAATATATGCATAAGCAGAGCAAACCGCGATATTTTTCCGATTATAAAATAGACATTTTCTGGTTCCAGTCCTTATTTATTGAGGCTGATGACAGCTCCGAAAGAATACTATATTAAATTTTGTATAAACTAATGAGATTTATCACGTCCTGGAATATGAAAAAAATGGTGATTTCATCTCAACATCTATTTAATATACTTCTAGATAAAAATCCTATTAGTAGAAGTAAGAGTTCCCTTTAACATACTGAGAAATGGTTAAACATTTCTTTAACATTAAACTGAATTGGCGCAATAGTTGAAAATGTTTGGCTGCCGATGATATACGTAAACTGCCAGCGTAATTTACGCCAATTTTCGATATTTTACTTCTTACAATTATTTTACTATATTTGCTAACATTTTTCTTCCCAAATTTTCCAGTAAATACAATAGTTTAAGAATTACTATATTATCAGCAGAGCTACCAGGAGTAATGTGCGGATAACATTCCAAGTCATTCTAAAACAATTTAGCTTTGGTGAACTAATTGTATAAGTAAATATTCAGTACCTCATGTATATATATTCCATTACCGTAAATATTACTAGCCTGGTGACGAAGAGAGAGAGGTATTTGGAAGTTTGTCTCAATACAAAATTCGATGGCCACGTAGTTATTGAATCCTCTAATCAAATTTATTTTTTAACATTTGACCTTTTCCAATAATTGTATACGGGTCATCGATTTCTTTCCTACTCGAACCATATTCACTCTTCACTTTTGAACAATATTTAAATATATATCGACATTTTTTTTTCTGTGAATGCTGGAAGAAGCCAACTTTTATCTGTGTCTACTGAAGCGGTTATGTTTCCTTAATGATTTCAGCAGATTTCTCTTAAGGGAAATCAGCTATTGAGGTCGTACTCATGACGCGAGGTTCGAAAAATTTCTTCAAATGTCCATCGATCCTACCCAGGAGATGACGAAAATTAGGTCCGTTCAAAATTATATATATTCAAATGCAAATATCTCCGTTAATATTCAAGATACAGAATAAATATATCTTATATATATATATATATATATATATATATATATATATATATTTGTCTGTTAACGCTCTAGCGGTCGCAATTTTTGTTTAATCGAAGATCAAGTTCGTTAATGGCTGAAATCGGGCCAGTGGGAGGGGCTTTAGAGGGGGAGATATTTGAAATATCTCCGTTACTGTACGTCGGTTTAAAAAATGTATAAAACCAATCTTATTTAAAATTAAATTTACTATAAATATTGTTATATACATTTATTCTCTATCTTGAATATTAACCAAGCATTCGTATTGTGTGAGGGGTCGGCAGAAGTCGGCCATATTCGGGACTTTCCGCCGAAAGCTAGTTCGGCCGTCTCCGTAACTGTTCTTCCCTCGTGAATTGGTTTATAGATTCGTTACTTCTGCCGTTATTAGTAAGCAGATTTCTCTAATGTAAAACTTCAAGTGGGAAGTCTGCTTATTTTACGCAGCCCCTGCGTGACGGACTTTTTTAATTGAATCATTCAGAATAACTTCCTTGTAATGAACCAATCAATCTTTGACCCAATGAATACTTTCTATCCCTTATTATCTTTATTCCCACCTTTTGAAGGTTGCGAATATTTTCATGAAGTGTTTTGTTTGTAAAATAATTGAACATTATTTAGGCTGGATATTTTAGTAAATCTCATTAATGAGGAATGAGATTAACAATCCATTAATTAATTGCTTCATGAAAAACAAACGCGAGCCGATAGATAATCCTTCCAGTATCCGCTCATAAGGAAATTAAATTCAAAAAACTATTGAAAACATTGTTTTGCAAATAAAAATATTATCAAATCTATGGTCCCCTACTGATTCTAATAAAATATATTACACAACTGTTCCCTCGATCTACTCGATTAAAGCGATAAGAATTAATGCTACTAAATTATCTATTTTTATCATTTCTACGAAAATATAATTTTAAGGAAAAAGCGATTTTATTTCAAATCTTTACTGCAATCCGTACTACGACATAACAACAACTGATTCAGAAAAGTTAAAGGTTAAGTGAAAAGTGATTTCCTTAATTGATATAAACCGTATCATACTATAGAAGTGAATGAAAAAGCGTGTGTCCAATAAAATGAATTTATTATTCAATGTAACAAGGAAATAACAGTGGTAAATTGAAAATATCATTCTCAAACACAACGCTAAAGAAAACAGTGGATACAAGCATATTTTTACAAAAGAAGTAATCATCTTCTCTTTATCGATATCTTATTTTCCATTAAGGTATCGTTTTATCGAAATTCAGTTATATATTCGATTTCAGAAATTGAATACTTCTAATTACGAAATCCCACAAGGGAGGCACTTCAATTGTGGCACTTAAATCAACAAATACTATTTATTTTCTTGCATGAATTGACTTATAGCATTCATATTTAAGAGTGGCGAGTTTCATTTCCACTTGGGTAGAGGAATTAATTTAGTGACGGAATTCATTAAATAAAAGTCAGTCACGGAGGGGCTGCGTATCTAAGCAGATTTCCCATGTGAAGTTATACAATATCTGCAGAGAAATCTGCATACTGGTAACACAATACCACCGTGATTAAATACAAACGGTAATGAGAAATCTTTCAGTTAATTAAAATAAATTCCCAACTGAAACGGCTTCCGAATTGTAAGAATAATTTATATTTTAATAACTCAAATTTTAGTTGTCCAAGAACTAAAGAAGGGCGGATGAACAGAACGTATTTGTATAAATCTCACAAAGTAAAGAAGGTAAGGTAAGGTTAGAAACAACAGGTAAGGTTAGAAGAAGCCTGCCACCTGAGCCAAGCAACGACGGAAATGGCCGACCTAATCCGAAATATACCCGACCACAGACTTCATAAATATGCAAATGTTAATATTCAAGATAGAGAATAAATGTATAGAACAATATTTATAGTAAATTTAATTTGCAATAAGAATGAATCTATACAATTTCGATCATAACGGAGATATTTTGAATTTTCGAAAATTTCAGCCATTAACGAACTTGATCTGTCTTTTTACATAAAACGGTTAAATCAAACAAAAATTGCGACCGCTAGAGCGTTAACAGGCAAATATATATATATATATATATATATATATATATATATATATATATAAAAGATACATTTATTCTGTATCTTGAATATTAACGGAGATATTTGCATTTGTATTGTGTGTGGTCGGCAGGAGTCGGCTATGTTCGGGACTATCCGCCGAGAGCTAGTGCTTCAGTTTCCGTAACTATTCGTCCCTCATGAATATGTCTAGAGATACCTTACTACTACTGTAGTTATTAGGCAGATTTCTCTATTGTAAAACTTCACATGGGAAATCTGCTTAGTTTACGCAGCCCCTGCGTGACGGACTTTTTGAACTGCTAAGTAGAGGATAGAACGGTGCCCCCCACCCTAGCTACCTTCCCCTCATGTCTAGAGCCTTCCACCAGTACTGTTTCAACCCTTTTCTGATTCTTCAGTACTGCGCATGACCTTGAGGCATCCCTGAGATCCCGCCGACTACCTTTGTTAGTAGTGCAGTGGCAGATTCCCAGGGAGCTGAAAAGGTTAAAAAATAGTGAAATAAATTCAAGCATCTTCGCTTATAGGAAGGAGGGCACTCTGGTTTCCTATGCCCCAAAAAATAAGTCCAAAAATAGAAGTGTATTGGCTACATCAAGTATGGATTTTGATGGAGAAATAAATGAGAGAACGGGAGAAAAGAAAAAGCCATCCATTATAACACATTATAAATAAACCAAAGTAGGTGTGGACATATTGAATAAAATGTGTTCACTTTATAATGTATCGAGAAATGCCTATGGTAGTATCGTTTTCTCTTCTGAATATTGCCGGGATCAATTCTCTAGTAATTTATTTAGGAAATTGTCATATTTCATTTTATAAACCTACTTAACTATTTTATTTTGTTTTATAAACCTGGCTATATAATTTGTATGTATAACATTTGCATATATCAGTTTTATATTGTGTAAGCCAAGATAATGTGGGAGATATTTTTTTTTATATTATATCATAAATCATATAAATTCTTCATATAATGTATCAATTATAACTTTTATGCAAATATTAGTACAGGCTTAATTGACACTAACCTTCTTACTTTAATACTTAAGGAAAGACGGTAAGTCATATGAGAGCTGGCATGCGGCCACTCTTGTACTGACGACGGGCGCGACTAATGCAGTGTTGATAGAGTGGCTGTCATCCCCGAATATTTCAAAAAGTACTTCTGATATACCAGATGGGTTTCCAATGTCCACACACCTTCTACAACCCATAAGTAAGTGTGCAACTGTCAGCTCTACTCCACAGGCAATGCAGGTTGGAGGTTCTTCGTTTTTCTTTGGGTACTCACGTACGAGTCCTGTGGGTCCAATTCTTGTACAGTTTATCATCACTGCTTTTCTCCTTTTAGTGTTTGTTGAAGTTTACTGGACATGACACTATTTTTTGCACTGAGAAATTAAATTTTGCGTAACTCATGCCACTATTTATACATACCTATGTATGTATATATATATATATATATATATATAGTTTTCGACGGACCTCATTTATGTCTTCGTCTGGATTGTATCGATGCACATTCGATGAATTTTTTCGGAAATCGGGTCATGAGTAAGACCTTAATATCCGATTTCCAATAAGGGAAATCTGCTAAAAACAGTTATTGAGTTATCAAATTACAAAGGCGTATTCATAAGCCACCTCACGTATCTGGAGCGGCACAAATTCCTTGAGGACTAAGACAACACTTGATTAATTTAGAAGGAAATTATTCTTCGTTCGAATTTTTAGGGTAATTTTTATTTAAATTTCTATGCTATATGCATTATAATTTTTTATTAAATTTATGTGGTTACAATTTTCTTTATTTGATTAATTTAGATGTGGCTAAATTTTCTTCTATAAAGTGGACAACCGTACTGAACGGAATTTATTTATTTATATTCGATTATCTACATTATTTATTATGGGCAGTATACGGGCAAACATATCAACATCAATTATATAATACAAATAGTTCTGATGAATTTGAAATAACATGTAGTTGAAAATAAAAAAGTGGAATTCGGTTGAATCCGATCTAACGTCAATTACGACGTACAGATTCTAGTAATATATAAAAAGAGAAAAAATCACAAATTACTGACTTTACTCGTCAAACATTCTGTTCAGTTTAGAGTTCGATGAAAAAAAAGTATTATAAAATTGTAATTGCAGTTACTAGTAACTCATTAGTTAATGATAATAATTATACCTTAATAGAATTGCGACCACCTAGGCACAAATAACTCTCCCGAGTTCGGTGCCTATGTACTATATAATAAATAAATAAATACCTTAGTAGTAAATCATTAATTATTGACATTGATTCTATCTTCCATAAACGTTACCAAAAAAAGGTACACGTAGGCTTATGTATTTAAGAGCAAATCTGTATGTTTTATGACAGATTAAAAAGTTGAACTCAACTTGTTATAAACATTTTCTGATCGGGAACTTGTTAGCAGTAATCCTCCTTCGAATCTTTTGATTTCACTTTTTCAGGCAAACGCCTAAGTTATAATTTTTTTTTGTCTACCCAAATAAATTGATTCGTCAAAATTTTATTTTAGTTTATAAACATATTTTTTATCCCTCGAACAATTGGAAAAGGATGTATCCGAGTTTAATGTATATATTGCACTTATGTATATATATTACTTAAATGATGATTTCTAGTTTTTAGGTTTGAATTATTTATTCACTAGTTAAATAAACTTAAAATTTTGTTATACTTTTTATCAAGACAGTCAGGCTTTTAGTATTTTTTTTTAATTAGTCATACAAACTTCATCATAACGTCAAAATACCGAAGCTCATCGAATTCCGTGAATTGCCTCATAAAAGACTAATTTTTCAAACTCTTATTAATTAAATTTCTAATTAATTATCAAAGAAGAAAATGATATAGATGAAGAAGAAGAAAATGATATGATTAATTTCATTTTATGAAATAGTGCAATTACTTGAAGCTAATAAATTTTAAATGAAATAACTTCTACTCGGGAGTGAATGTCAATTGCAAAGCTTAAACTATTAAATGGTTTATTTATACTGAATAGAGAAAGTGTTCTACAGAGCTCTTATAATAACTGTGGTAACGGTTGTTTATATCGAAACTAAAACTCCACAAATTTGAAATTTGTCAGATTATGAAGTATGAGGCATAGGTCGGGAGTGTTGAAAACGAAATATTGCACTAATTGTGAATAGTGATTCTATTTTTTAAAAAGAGCTATAAGAAATGAAATTACTCAGAAAATTTCGTAAACCCTTTACGGTCGGGCAAAGAAAGATTTCTTCGAACAGTTTTTTTCCTGTAACCCCGCTCATTGTTCAGGGGCAGTATTTTTATTTCCATTGATTGTCTGGGAGGAAGCAACAAATATTTTGAAAAAAAAATACGAACCACAGCTTACTAAATGAACAAAGTTTTATATCTATAAAGAGTAAAAAATATAATAAACTATGTTCTTAATAATTAATGAAGCACACATTGTTTAGTTTAACTTTTTGTTTCACCAATGGGTGAAAATTATGTTATTAATTCCGATTTCTACTTATGGTTTAAGGAAATGATGTGAAATATTTTTTCAATCATTCAATAAAAATATCAGAATACTGGGGGAAAGGTGGAAATGAAAATGCCTTGAGTGAAATAGAAATTGAAGAAAATATGGAGCTATAACCAGTATTCGGAATGAAGCTTATTTAATAATTGAAATTGGCAATATTACCTTAATCTTATTGGATATTTTTTATATTACCCTGAAAATTGAATAAAGTAATATTCGGTGTGAAAGGGGTAATTCTAAATTCTCGAGGAGTGTAGATTGAATTGGATTGAGAGGAAATCGGATGATCCTATCAACTGGTTTTTATGAAAAATATTAAGTTATACAAAAAGCGTCATATGATCCTCTGCAATTACGGATGAGAAGGAAATCAAAGGAAGTATTATATATATATATATATATATATATATATATATATATATATATATATATATATATACAGAGGTACATGTAATAAATAAAATATACATATCATTAACCCTAGAACGGTAGTGATATTATTTCCCACTTATTGGTACTGATACGTATATTTTACGTGTGCAACTGGTAATTGGTGAAATTATTCAAAAATTTTTAATGTTTGTGACTATTTTTTTATTTTATTAAAACATACACATTTCTTTAACTTATATCTACGTTAATATCTAATAATGTGCACGGCATTCCATTCAGGCGGTTTGTTCGAGACACGTTCCGGAGGTTGTGTGCTCCATTCATATCCATTCTTACCAAGGACTACCCCACCTTCTACATTTATTGTAACTGATCTGTCAATATTGTGTGGTTGAGAGGTTTTAGGTTTTTTGCGTATGTGTTTCTTCTCTTTCTTCAATTGCCTTGATGTTTTCTAAAATTTTCTCGCTCTCATCGCTAACTAGCCCACTCTGTGTTGCAATCATTTCCGAAGGCTCAACCTCCTCATCACTTGGAGAATACTCCGGATCATTATCGCTGTCGTATCCATATCCATCTATTTCATAATTGTCATTTTCCCCATCTGACTCATCGGAGAGTTATTTCAACAAATTTCTGATTTCTTCATCCATTGAATATTTTTTCACCATTTTTCCGAAACTATAAACAGATTATTATTATTATTTATATTCTTACTATAAATCTTTGTCTTTTTATATCAAAAATAAAAGTTAAAAACATTAAGAGAAAATAAATCAGAATATAAAAATAAATTGGGAGAAAATAAATTAAGAATAATATTAACCAAGTTATGGCATAAAACCCGGTTATTAAAGGCGATACGTAAATTTTACGTGTCAAAAAGCTGCGGTTAATAGTATTGATACGTAAATATTACGTGTCGTTTTTATTTCAAAAAATAGTATTGGACGAGTGGGAAGGTTCACTTAGCTGCATTTGGCGGAGGTCAAGTCCGAACTGTCTGGAGGGCTCATAGCTGAGGGGTGAGGGTGGTGGGGTCGTTAACGGCCCTTTGATAACAGTTCAAACCAGATCATACGTAATTTTTACGTTCACTACCATTCTAGGGTTAAGAAATGTGAAATTTAAGTGTCTTGGCTTATGATGGATGGTCTTCTTCCAAACCGTCAACAATATGGCCACTCTTACGTTCATTTAACTAAATTTAATTTATTTTTTTCTTGAAAGCATATCGATCGGCTAATTAAATGAAGTCTTAATGCTAGCTCAATATCATGTGTTTCATCGACTTTGTACAACACAAACTCATTAAAAAAAAGTCCGTCACGCAGGAGCTGCTTAAACTAAGCAGATTCCCACGTGAATTTTAATAATAGATAAACCTACATACTGCTAACATTACACCACCATGAGTATTAGGTGAATAAATACAAACGGTAATAAGAAATGTAAACAAACAGGTCTGCCAACGGCTTTCAGTTATCCCGACACCGGAAAGAAAAACAATAACGGAAACAAATCAGAATATAACATATTAATTTTATTGAAAACTATGTACTATATCTAGTACTGTAATTTATAATGAATCAGGATAAATTTTCTCTCAATCGATAAAATTCTAATAGCCCAAGAATTTAAGACGGGGGGAGGGGTCACAAGAACATATTTGCACGTATCTGGTGTAATCAAAGTCTCTCGAAAACAATATTTGGTATTTAAGCTTCGAATTATGTGGTTTAGTATATAACAGAGTATTGTTTAGGTAACATTAGTAGAAGTGGGGGTTTACTGAAGGCTGAAAAATGCAAATATCTCGGTTAATGTTCAAGATAAGGTATACGGGTAAATGTATATAACAATATTTATAGTTCATTTGATTGTCAATAAGATTTATTTAATATACTTTTTCCATCTGACTTATAGTGACGGAGATATTTCGAAATTTCAAAATTCTCCCCCTCTAACCCCCCCCCTTCCCGTGGCTTGATTTCAGCCATTAACGAACGTGATCTTCCTTTATGTATAAAACGACTAAATATCGAATTTGATAACGATCAAACAAAAATTGCGAACGCTAAAGTGGTAACAGACAAATATATTTACAGTTTTGAACGGACCCCATTTTCATCATCTACTGGGTAGGATCGATGAAAATTTTTTTCGAAAATTGCCTAATGAGTACGACCTCAATAGCTGATTTCTCCTAAGGGAAATCTGCTAAAAATCAAGAGTTTTCGTATGCTGAACTTGATATTAGTCCACGAGTTCATGAAAATATAGTTTATTACAACAGAGGCTTAATAGTTGGTCAAGTAATTCGAAACCGAAGTTTAGAGAGCTTTTGTAATGTTTACTTCCTAAAAAAATTTTTAAAAAGAAATTGGTTTAGTAAAAGGATAAATATATTCAGTATGATTACGATGTTTCACTCTTTCTCCCGTACAAAGAACAATATTTGAAAATTAAGCTTGACATAACATGTTTACTGTTGCTATAGAATGAAGTAAACATGCTGAGCCAAGGGCTTGCTGCAGGCAGAAGGCACTAAACTCATTTTTCTATGTTAACATTCAAATCGGAAAATTGTAAACAAAAAAAATACTGAGGGATGTAAATTTATTAAAACTGTAAATCTTATTATTATAATAATAATGAGAATAGCTCATAGAGTTATATATGGTCCTGCTAACAATTTTTAGCAATGTTTATTTTTTTCTAATTGAACATGAAAAGCATTTTTAATTGGAATAAAACTTTTTCGTCGGAACTGGCATTTGTAAGAGTTCGTTGCCTTCCTGCAAGAATTCTTCAAGTGAAAATTCTTCACCATTTGTAATGGATGCGTCAGACAAGTTACACAAGTACAAGTTTATCACTGACCACTAGACTGGATGGCGTCGTTGCTTCAGAGCCGTCTAGAGTAATTAGTTTACTAACTGTGATTCCACTGCTGTGACAGTTTGGGGCTAGTTGACCAATGAGGTAACTGCTATTTCTACCAAATCACTTGGTCCACGGTTATTTGATAACTATATCAATCAATTTAAAATACGAGATGATATTTAGAGAGCACCACAGTTGGTAAGTTTCTTTATATTATTATCTTTGATTCAGGCAAAGATCATTCTATCCAATTCAATCTTAACTCCTGCATAATATAGAATTAGCCTTTTCGCACCGAGTATTACTATATTAAATGTTCACCATAATATAAGAAAATATCCGATATGATTTAGGTATTATTACCAATTTCAATTATTAAATAAGCTTCTTTCTGAATACTGTCTATCGTTCCATATTTTCCTCAGCTTCTATTCACGCTCATAACACTTTCATTTTGACCTTTCCCCAGTATTCTGGTATTTTTATTGTAATCCTGCTTAGATTAAAAAGTTATTTCCCATAATTTCCTTAAACCATGAATAATTGATGCTATTGATAAGTTTTACTCATTGCTGAAACACATAAGTTCGTCACGCAGGGGCTGCGTAAACTATTTCCCACGTGAAGTTTTGCAACAGAGAAATCACTGGCATACTGGTAACACTTAACACCACCATGAGTAAATACAAACGTTAATGAGAAATCTTTCAGTTAACCCATTTAGGACCAACGTTCCATTTGTGGAACGTGATTTCAAAATTTTTTTCTGTTTAATGTAAACCTTGTAAAAATCATATCTCTTCATAATAATGTAGTATTAGCTTCCCTGCAATGAATAATGGTGCTTGGTTATCTGTTGGTAAGATTACATCAGCACTATTGGTTATTTACATGTGTCTCTTTAGTGGGTTTTGACATGACTTCAAGAAGGTGAGTAAATATTTGTTTAAAAACTATTTATAAAAGATTATATGTTAGAATTAGTTAGAGTTATGTATGTCTTATTATTTAATAGATGCTATTGATTTAAAAAGCAATGTCTCTAAAATTTATAACCTAACAAATTAGAATGTTCCACTTGTGAAACGATGGTCCCTTACGGGTGCATCATTTTTCACAATGTTTTTTCGATTTACATAGATACAGTTGATGAAATATTGAGTATTTTGGGAGAAGAAAGCCCACATTTTCTGAGGGCAGACGTCTTTATTACTCCTCCTCAAAATGGAGATGTATCTGATGAAGATAGCGGTGATGAAGGGGCCAAGACAGGCAACACTAATCCCTCACTTGGAGTAGGCGATTCTTAGTAACTGACATTACATCAGTATTGGAAAGAAATAAGAAATACAATTCCTTTTTTGATAATTTACATCCCTTCCCCTTCTTGAAGAACTGCAGAAGCACGGATGTTGTGGCACAGGTACTGTAAGAAACAACCACATCGGAAAAGCAGAACTTGAAACCACTAAAGAAGTGAAGACTAAACCTCGAGGTTACTATACCCAAGTTACCAACACCTCAACAAACATAACGTTAGTTCTTTACAGTGACAACGATGTTGTTACCATTGCCTCAACCCAAGCAGGAGTGCAACCAGTTGGCAAGGCTAAAAGGTCCGAGCTGAGAAGAAAAAAAAATTAGTATCTTCCAACCTTGTTCTGTAGCTCTATACAACCAGTATATGAGAGGGGTTGATAGACTAGACCAAAATATTGTCAAGTACAGAATAAATATTAGGGGAAAAATGGTATTGGCAGCTGTTGATGTTTCCCCTAAATGCTTCTGTGTCTAATGCTTGGAACCTTTATAAATTTACAAATCTTTATAAGGAGGAGTCATTGGACCTGCTAGGTTTCACTCGGCGCATCACCTTGACATATTTTCAGAAATACCGGAGGGAAGTCATGAGTTAACCAGTATTCGGAGGGATGTCTAGACCAGTGGATAAAAGAGATACTGATGAAGTCCACTATGATAAAGAAGGTCACTTTATCATGGTGATAAAGAGGGGAGATCATGGTGGGCCCAGGGAAGAAGCAGGGCCGATGTGTATGTTGCAAAAAAAATGTGGAATCCCAATGCATGTAAACTGTTTTGTAAGTTTCCATAAAAATTATAAAAAATAATAATGGAAAAAATTAACATATTTGTAAAACACCTTTTTTCTTATTATTTGAATTTTTATATATCTTATTATTGATTTTTAAACTTTTTAAAAATAAATTTAATGTTTTTTGAGTGAAATAAAAGGTATTTTTGAAAATAAATGAATTTTATCTACGAATTCTATATGCACCCTTTCAGGACCAACGATCCAGAAGTGGAACACGCTGTCAACCCCCTCCCCCTCATTTGCTAATTTTTTTCTAAAATCATATTAAACTCATTGTTTTATATCTCCTAAGAAAGAAAATAACAAAAGTTTTGAGATAAATTAAAAATCTAAGGTTTGGTCCTTAATGGGTTAATTTTATTAAGCTCCCAACTGAAACGCCTTCTGAATTATAAACAAATAGGTCTGCCTACCACTCAGAGATGAACAGATAGATAGTCATACTCTTCACCGGAACGAAAAACATTTACTGAAATATATCTGAATATAATAAGTTAACTTTATTTCAAACTATTTACTATATCTAGTATTGAAATTTATAATGAATCAGAATAATTTATATTATAACGACTAAACTTTTAGTAGTCCATGAACTAAAAAAGATGCGGGGAGGTTTCTACAGACCGTATTTGCATTTATCTCAAAAAGTAAAAGCTTAAACGAATCTGAACCAATTTCACGTGAGCCGAACTAGTTTTCGGCTGTTTCCGTGGAACAATATGGCCGATGTCATCTCGTCCGTTACCATCCCACACTTAATACAAAAGCAATATAGAGAATAAATGTATATAACAATGTGTAAAGTAAATTTTATTTGCAATAAGATTTGTTCTATACACGATTACAATCCGACTTGTGGTAACGGAGACATTTCGAATTTTCGAAAATCCTCTCCTTTAAACCCCCCTCCTGCCCCCCTCCCACTCGTCCGATTTCAGCCATTAACTAACTTGATCTTTCCCTTTACATAAAACGATTAAATATCCAGTTTGGTAATGATTAAACGAAAATTGCGACCGCTAGAGCGGTAACTAACAATATATATATATATATATATATATATATATATATAAATTGTATTGTTAGCCGTTATTATAATTCAAAGTAGTAGGTGATAGTTGGGTTTCGGCTAATAAAGTTTTCTAAATTTTTCTTTTGAGGTTTTTTTATTTGCTGACAGTTTCGGGCATCCGTTAGTTCCCTTCTTCAGAGCTGAACAATGAAACGAATAATATAATTTCATTATTGTATATTGATATTTTTCGTTTCCATTGTTCAGCTCTGAAGAAGGGAACCAACGGTTGCCCGAAACTGTCAGCAAATAAAAAAACCTCTAAAAGAAGAATTTAGAAAACTTTATTAGCCGAAACCCAACTATCACCTACTACTTTGGAATATATATATATATATATATATATATATATATATATATATATATATATCACCTCAATAGCTGATTTCCCTTAAAGGAAATCTGCTAAAACTCCGAAGTCAATCAGCCTTACCAAGTGGTAATTAGTCAAATAATATCTAATCATTATATTAGACTTAGGAGTTCTTATTCAGTCTAGATTTATTATGTTATATTGGCCGAGAGAAATGTTTCTAATGCCCAGGAGGGCGAAACGTCTGCTTTATGAAATAAGATAATAAAGATTGCTGTTAGAGACATCAAGATCCTTTCATAAGAAGAGGTCACTTCCTCTCATATTCCTGTAAAAATGATTTCTAAAACGAACCATTATCATTTTTTTTATCTTTTCAGATTTAGAAATAATTGAAATTCTATCTAAGCATAAGGCATCTCTTAACATCTAACATACTAATAATAGTAGTGTCTTCAGTTAAAATATTACATTGATTAGCTATTAATTCTTGTAAAGTAAAATTAACTCACCGTTTTAGATTCTCTGATGAATAAAACATGATAGAAATGACAAGATAGAAAGGAGCAGCATTCTGGAAACTAAATAGCCCAGTTATTACAGATTTTACAGAAGTAAATTTACTAATAATTAAATGTAAGCATATTTTTGTAATAAAAATTTACTTTGTAGAATTAACCTGGTTGCCAAATAAACATCCAAATTGGCCTTCAGTTCAATGAATCTTAGCCATTTTGGTATTGTTGTAATAATAGTGTGACGCCTGACAACCAAAAAAAAACCTTCGTAAAAAAAGCGGATTTCCCACATGTTGGAATGTCGCGTTTGCTATCTTATCTCACTATATATCCTTATTTTGCCAGTAGAAACTAAGCCTGCGTAAACAGAAATAGAAATTTATTTTTTGCATTAGATGTTTAGTAACTCATTCACTAACTGAGAAAATTGGATTAATTGAATTAAAATTAAAAAAATTGGAAAAATATTGGTTACATAACAATATTTGTACCGACTCTGCAACACGAAACGCTGTCTCGCAATGTAAAAACCATTGAAAACAACATTTGGTACTTAAGCTTCAAATAAGACCAGTCATGATATATTGGCTAATGGTTAACGTAAAATGAGTGCTATTTGCAGAAATCTGAAAAAAATACAATTAACTCGTTTATTATTTGAAAAAGGAAAATAATGTATTAACATAATCGACTCCATAATGTGAATTTTTTTGTTGTCCCACGGTCTAAAACACCAGCCCTCTTCTTCTCCTGGTCCGGTTTCTTCCATTATCGAACTCGAACTTTAGTTTAACATAAAACACGTAAATGTAGGGTTATGTAACGGTCCAATAAAAATTACCACTAGAGCGTTAAAAGCCAAATATATCCATGAATGTATATATATATATATATATATCAAAGTTTCCAACGGACTTCTGTTCATAGGTCTGAGTGATGGAAATCTGAAAAACTTGTTAGAAAATCGTCTCATGAGTATAACTTGAGTACTTAAATTCTATAAAAGGAAGTGAAATAAAATCCAAGATAATTTGTTACTTCTGACATTAAAGACAAGAAGGTTCGTCACACAAGGGCTGTGCAAACTGAGGTGATTTCCCACGTGGTAGTAGGACACTCATTTCTTGTCACTTCTATTAACTCAATTTGCAGAAGAGTGGGCTTGCTGAAGGCTGAATACGAGAAAGCACGAATAACTTTCGTTTAGTATTTAATCTACGACAAAATGTACCAACAACAATAGTAGAACATCAATAGTTTAACAAGACTGATTCCATAACATTTTTCAATATGATTTTGAATTACTGAGATATTATGAACCCCCCCCCCCTTCTGTTCGGTATAGTTCCAGCCGTTAATGAACTTGATCTTTAGTTTTACATAAAGCGTTTATATATTTACTTTACGTTTTGTTACCAGTATGTAAATTTATCTATTATTTAGCTTTACCAGGGAAATCTGCTTAATTTACACAGCCCCTGCGTGACCGCCTTTTTTTTTAACATCAAACATGTCATGGGCCTCTGTGCGCGCAGCAAGATGAAAAAGAGTAGCTCCCAATAGAACCCAATGGTTGTTACTAGAAGCCAAGGAATTTTTCGAAAACTGCGTTGTGGGGTTTAATCCATATCTTCCTCAATTAAAAGAAATCTGCTAAGAAGAATATCAAGCCTCTAGAGTTGACAGGTAATTATAAAACCAGTTGAAGAGAGATGATAGAAGCAGAAAAGTTAATGAAAAGTACTTAGTTATCCGGTGTTTGAACTGGATTAATTATAAATGTGTTGTTAGCTCCTTCGCCGCAATCAGATGGAACGTAAGCAATTTATTCCACCAATCGCCGTGCTTTAATAAACAGCTTTTATATTCACTTACAAACTATGAGATACTCTTTTCCAAGTATGCTGCTGTGTCAATATGTAGTGCAACCACTTAATGAATGAATAATTAGTGCCTAATTTGACCTCATTCACAATATGACTGTTCTCAAAGTTACTGAGAATAAGTAAATTGACAAACTTGTAAATATATTTCTGCTCTATTGAATATTCTCTACTGACAATCGGGCTCTGTTCATTATTTCAGATCTAGACAATATCCATTATGTATGACGCATAAATATAAAATTTATCATTTATATTTTTATCACTATATTTCCTTATATGATATGAAAGTCGGTCCAAGCAACAGTGATGAAACCGGAGTTTCTCTGATTATTTGAGGACTGTTATCATATATTTCTCTCATTAAAGCCATAGGAGATAGTGATTGAGGCGGTGGGGATGTACGTATCTTAGTATAAATGCTCAACAGTTTTCCTTATTTATAGTTGTCTTTATATTACTGCACCAAGGAATATAATAGTAAGTACCCAGTTTATCATTATATAGTTGGAGTTTGTACATTTATTCAAGTAGCAAATTTTCTTCTAGGGAAATCAGATAATGAGGTTGTACTAATGTCGCTATTTTCGAAACATTTCTTCTAATGTCCCTCTAATCTCCCCAGTAGATGTATAAAATGGCCTAAAATAATATTATTACAAGCATATATATATATATATATATATATATATATATATATATATATATATATATATATATAAATACTTGTCTGTTACCGCTCCAGCGGTCGCAATATTTTATTGTCATTACTAAAGTAAATATATAAACGCTTTATGTAAAACTAAACAACAAGTTCATTAACGGCTGGAACTATAGAAGGGGGGGGGTAGAGGGGAATTCATAATATCTCACCTCAGCAATTCAAAATCATATCGAAAAATGTAACGGAATCAGTCTTGTTAGACTATTGATACTCTACTATTGTCTGTTGATACAGCTTAAATACTAAACGAGTTATTGTTACTTTCTTGTTTTCAGCCATCGGCAAGCCCTCTCTTATGCAAATTGTGTTAATAGTTACCAATAGATTTTAAGTGACAAGAAATGATCGATAGCGTGTCTTACTATCAAGTGGGAAATCGCCTCAGTTTACACAGCTCTCGTTTGATGGACCTTCTTGTCTTTAATGGTAGCAGTAACAAAGTATCTTGTATTAGCAGATTTCCCTTAAGGGAAATCGCTATTGAGGTTGTTCTCGGAATTTTCGAAATTTTTCTTCAAATGTCCATCGATCCTACCTAGTAGATGACGAAAATGAGGTCCGTTCAAAACGGTATGTGTATATATATATATATATATATATATATATATATATATATATATATATATATATATATTTGTCTGTTACCGCTCTAGCGGTCGCAATTTTTGTTTGATCGTTACCAAACTCGATATTTAGTCATTTTATGTAAAAAGAAAGATCAAGTTCGTTAATGGCTGAAATAGAATCAGCGGGAGGGGGAGTTTAAACGGGAGGATTTTCTAAAATTCGAAATATTTCCGTTACTATACGTCGGATCAAAAAAGTGTATAATATCAATCTTATTGCAAATAAAATTTATTATAAATATTGTTATATACATTTATTCTCTATCTTGAATATTAACCGAGATATTTGCATTTTAATGAAATCGGGGCGGATAATGGATGAGAGTAAAACTTCACCTGGGAAATCTACTTAGTTTACGCAGCTCCTGCGTGACGGACTTTTTTTTTTTTAATTCCTTTTATAGAAACGAAGTACTCAAGTTTCCATCAATCAGACCTATGAGATGAACCGAAGTCCGTTGGAAACTTTGATGCATTCATGGATATATTTCACTTTTAACGCTCTAGTGGAAATTTTTATTGGACAGTTACCTACATAACCTACCTAACCCTTACCTACATACCTACCTAACCCTACATTTACGTGTTTTAAGTTAAACTAAAGTTCGAGTTCGTTAATGGAAGAAACCGAACCAGGAGAAGTAGAGGGCTGGCGTTGTTTAGACCGCGGGAAAACAACAAATTCAAAATATGCCAGTTATTATGGAGTCGGTTATGTTTGTACATTATTTTCCTTTCTCGAATAATAAACGAGTTATTTGTATTTTTTTTCTTTTTCAGATTTCTGTAAATTGCACTCATTTTACGTTAAACATTAGCCTATATCATAACTGGTCTTTTTTGAAGCTTAAGTACCAAATATTGTTTTCAATGGATTTTTACTTTGCGAGAAAGCATTTCGTAATGCAAATTAGCCAATATTTTTCCATTTTTTTTATTTTAATTCTATTAATGAGTCACTAAACATCTAATGCAAAAAATAAATTTCTATTTCTGTTTACGCAGGCTTAGTTTCTACTGGAAAAATAAAGGATATATTGTGAGATAAGATAGCAAACGCGACATTCCAGCATGTGGGAAATCCGCTTTTTTTACGAAAGTTTTTTTTTTTGGTTGTCAGGCGTCACACTATTATTACAACAATACCAAAATGGCTAAGATTCATTGAATTCAATTGAAGGCAATTTTGGATGTTTAACAGGCTTTAAAAGGCAACCAGGTTAATTCTACAAACTAAATTTTTGTTGCATTTTATATGCATGGGATGTGCAGAAAATAAAATCCCTCCACATAGGGTTACCATGTAGAGGAAATAAATAAAAAAAACTAAATTTTTATCATAAAAAATGTGTTTACATTTAATTATTAGTAAATTTGCTTCTATAAAATCTGTAATAACTGTGCTATTTAGTTTTCAGAATGCTGCTCATTTCTATCTTGTCTTATGTTTTATTCATCAGAGTATCTAAAGCGGTGAGTTACTTTTACTTTACAAGAGTTAATAGCTAATCAATGAAATATTTTAACTGAAGACACTACTAATGTTAGTATATTAGATGTTAACTGATTCCTTATGCTTTGACAGAATTATTTATAAATGTGAAAAGATAAAAAAAATGATAATGGTTCGTTTCTGGAATCAATTTTACAGGACTATGAGAGGAAGTGACCTCTTATTATCACACAATCATTGATCATTAAAGTTGTTTATTCCATGTTTATTCTGTGCAAGAGAATCAGGGACTCTTTTGAATATATCCGTTTGTTGCATGTGTGTGTGTGTGTGTGTGTGTGCGTGTGCGCGTGTGTGTGTGCGTGTGTGTTTGAGTGTGTGTGTGTTCGTGTGTGTGTGTGTGTGTGTGTGTGTGTGTGTGTGTGTTTTATACAATAAATACTTTTTTGATGTTAAAACCTCTTGTATGTTTTATAATTAATCAAATATGATAAGAACTTACAGAGGTAATGATAATTGTTTCAACAATGCTGAATAATACTTTACATTATGCACCATATTTGAATAACTTGTTCAACTGTCTTTTCTAGATATTTTCAAAAAATAACTGAGACTATTGAGGATATTTTCTAAGGTCTTATTTATCCTTTTGCATCTAATCCTTACTAAGACCAATTAAAGTATTTCAGGACACAAGGAAGGATCTTGATGTCTCAAAACAGCATTGCTTTATTATCTTATTTTATTTTGCAGACGTTTCGCCCTCCTGGGCAGTAGCAATGCTTTTGAAATATTCCACTGAATCAATATAACATAATAAATCTCCACAGAATAAAAACTGCAAAGTCTTATATAATTATTAGATATTATTAAGATTTCACTTAACACGTTAAGTGCGGCACGGGATCAAATGACCCTGTACGTAACTGTCTCCCAGTACGGGGTTTTGAAGATAAATGTTCAAAAAATAATTTGACGGTTTTTGCTTTGTACTAGTAAATATAATTAGAAATATATTTATATATATTTTATGTATAACAAAAATTAAAATCCTTCGTTGAGCACCAAAATTAGTACTCAAAGGAGAAAAAAAGTTCCCGACAAGGTGAAAAGTGTAAGGTAAATATTCATTTCTATGTCACGTAACAAAAAATTTATTAAAACACGGCCTGGGACTGCCATACATTTTTTGATGTCCTAAAAGTAAAACAAATGTTTGAATATAGCAATTTAGTTCATTTTACGAGTGGTAGTAGCACATTAAAAGGGGACATAAGTACGAGGTCAATTGACCCCGTGTCGCACTTGTGGATAGACCACTTTATTGAAGTCCTCACTCGATACTTAAACGTTTTATGCAAAAAGACAGATCAAGTTCGTTAATGGCTGAAATCGGACTAGAGGGAGGGGGGGTTTTAGAGGGGGGATTTTTGAAAATTCGAAATATCTCCATTACTGTACGTCGGTTTAAAAATGTATAAAACCAATCTTATTTAAAATTAAATTTACTATAAATATTGTTATATACATTTATTCTCTATCTTGAATACTAACCGATATATTTGAATTTTTCAGTTTTCTGCCTTCAGCAAACCCCCTCTTCTACTCATGCTACATAAAACAATACTTGGTTATGTAATAAACCACATTATTTACACGCTTAAATACCAAATATTGTTTTCAAGATTAAACGAGATAAATGCAAATATACTATGGTGACCCCCCCCCTTCTTAAGTTCTTGGAATACTAAAATTTGATTGATTGAGATAAAAATTATTCTGGTCCATTATAAATTACAGTACTACTCGTAGATATACGAGTAGTAAATCGTTTTCAATAAATTTAATATGTTATATTCTGATATATTTCAGTAATTGCTTTTCTTTCCTGTGAGCAATTGGCACACCTGTTTGTTTACGTTTCAGGTGCTTCCCGTCTGGAGGTTTCTTATTATTGTTCGTATTAATTCACTTGATGTTACGGTGCTATCGTGTTACCAGTATGTAGATTTATCTACTGTTAAACATCACCAGGGTAATCCGCTTAGTTTACGCAGCCCCTGCGCGATGGACTTTTTACTCTGTAGAGATTTATTATGTTATATTGACAGAGAGGAATTTTTCTAAAGCATTGCTAATTCCCAGGAGGGCGAAATGTCTGCTTTATGAAATAAGATAATAAAGAAATGCTGTTTTGAGATCTAGAGATCCTTTCTTGTGTTCTAATATAAATCCCTGAGTTATTTTAAATTTCCGAATGGATTATGTCGCTATCATTATCCGAAGTTTAGTTCATAACTAATACATGAATTTTATTCTGTTATACGTAAATTAATATACATATTGCTTACTCTATAGTTCTCAGTTTTCTTGGAGAGAGAAAAAGATGCCCAATTCTTCAGAAGATTTTTGTTTCAGTGCTAAGCTCTTTTGAGCGAGTCACTTGCCGTCTTCCCTGTGAGCGCATGCAAGTAGCTCTGAAGATGGAGACAATAGTCTTGGAAAGCGCTTAGCACTGAAAAAAATTGTGAAGAAGTGGACGTCTTGTTCTCTCTACAAGTACAAAATATTCTTCACTTGCAACAACACTGCTGTGATCTCAGTTTTTTATTACTATTATATTGCAATGATTTTCTTTCATGTTATTACGTTTACAGTTAACTAAATATAACTGTGTTCGAAAAAATTCCATTGATGCAATGTAGCTCTTGTTGAAATATATGCACGTTATTGGGTCACTATGAAGAGAATATGTTCAAACCGTGTAGCCTAATTAAAAAAATTGTTTTTGCATGGAGGAGCTAATTGTGGTTTTTAATATTTTCAGGATTATTCATTTAGTGACATTGACCAGTTGGAAAGTGACCTATACTCAATGCAAAGCCTACCACCAGGATGTGAACTGCCTCCCCTGCACCGTGCTGTAGCTGCGGGAGAGCTAGGGAGTGTTCGTTATATTTTGTCTGACGGATCTGATATATATTCGACTGACTGCGGAGGAATGTCTCCAATGCATGTAGCAGTTCGCAAACGGAATTACGACATCATTCATGCTCTTCTAGAGAAGAATTTCAATCTTAACAGAGAGTTCGATAGCATTGAAACGGTTCTCATATTTGCCATACAGAACTCGTTAGAAACAGAACGGCTTCTAATAGAGTTGGGGGCAAAAGTCAATATGATTTTCGAACCAACAGGCGAGACTTATCTGCATAAGGCTGTAGCTGCAGGGGACTTCTTATTAACGAAGAATTTAATCAAGCTGGGTGCTGATATTGATGCTACCGACTGGTCAAAAAATACTCCACTGACGATATCCATAAAGAAAAACAAGGTGGCGATTTTGAATCTATTAACTGCGGCTGGTGGTGACGTTAAAAAAGGGAACCTCGTGCATCTCGCTGTCAAGAGCAACTCGACAGACTGTCTCAAAGTCTTATTGGGTATGGGACTGGCAGTCGATGCCAAGGATGAGGAAGGGTATACTCCTATAGTTTTGGCATTGAAGGACGACGCCGATGATATGATTAGGATTCTAATAGCTTTCAAAGCCGATCTCAGTCAGACGAGAAATGGAGAAAATCTACTTTTCAGAGCTGTAAGATATAGTAGCAACAAGTCGTTGAGGGTGTTATTGGAAAAAGGATTACTCGATCATGCCGATGGTAATGGGTTGATGAGGAGTGCTATCCATCGCGGTAATATCAACGCACTCGAGATCCTTGCCGAATTCGGACAAGATCTGACTGCTACAGACTCTCTTGGTTTCAATGCTCTACATTATGCCGCAGAACTAAATAGACCAGTGTTAATTCGGTGGCTGGTAGCGCATCATGTGGATGTGAATAGTACTGGAGATAACCAGTGGACCCCACTCCACCTTGCTGTGAATGGGAACCACCTAGAAGCCGTCCGGACACTTGTACAGTCAGGAGCTTGTATCACTTGCAAAATCAGGACATGGCCTACTCCGTTAGAATTGGCAAAAAATAAAAATTATATTGAGATCATTGACTATCTCCAAGCCCAAGAATTGGAGGTGGAATCAGATTATACAAATGAATATGAATAGTTGAAAAAGTAAATATAATTTTCGTTGTAATATTTAACAATTATTATAATATTAAGAAATTTGCAGAAGCTTGGTTTAGCTCATTAGTCCCCTATACTCCTAGATTTTAAATGAAATAATAAATACTTAAGATAACCCGTCCCAATTAGCTATATTAGTAAAAGTCCGTCACGCAGGGGCTGTGTAAACTAAACAGATTTCCCACGTGAAGCTTGAAAATTGAGAATTCTGCCTAATAACAACAGTAGTTGTAAGGAATCTCTAAGCCTATTCACGAGAAACGAACAGTTACGGAAAATGCCGTCCTAGCTCTCGGCGGAAAGTCCCGACATAGCGGACTCCTGCCGACCACGCACACAATACAAATGCATATATCTCGGTTAATATTCAAGATACAGAATAAATTTATAGAACAATATTTATAGTAAATTTACGTTGCAATAGGATTGATTTTATGAAAGTTTTCGATCCGACGCATAATAACAGAGATATTGATCAAAAAGACAGATCAAGTTCGTTAATGGCTGAAATCGGACCAGTGGGAGAGGGGGTTTAGAGGGGGGGATTTTCGAAATTGTATAGAACCAATCTTATTGCAAATTAAAGTTATTATAAATATTGTTCTATATATTTATTCTCTATTTTGAATATTAACCAAGATATTTGCATTTTTATTAAATGTGGGTGGATAACGAATGAGCGAGTTTCCCGCCAAAAGCTAGTTTTGCCGTTTCCGTAACTGCTCGGCTCTCGTATGGAGATTTCTCTATTGTACAACTTCACGTGGGAAATCTGCTTAGTTTATGCAGCCCCTGCGTATCGGCCTTTTTACTTAATGAAGTATAGTATGTTTTCAATTTTAATATTTATATATTCTTTTTTAGTTGAATATTCTACACTACTACCAGAACACTTATTTTTTAGATGATTTCTTTTAAGGGAAATCGGCTATCGAGTCTCTACTCATTACTCGATTTTTGAAACATTTTCCCAAATGTCCAATGTCCATCAATCCTGTATATGAAATAACGAAAATGAGGCCCGTTCAAAATTATATATGTGTGTGTGTGTGTGTGTGTGTGTGTGTTTCTGTCACTCTAGCGGTCGCAATTTTTGTCTTTCGTTATGAAACTCAGAATCAAGTTCTGTAACAGCTGAAATCGGACAGGGGGTCAGAGGGGAGGAATTTCGAAAATTCGAAATATTTTTGTAATTATAATGTTATTGCAAGTTTAATTTCCTATAAATGTTCTGAAACAATTATTTTCTCTATCATCAATAAATAATGGAAATATTTGGACTATTTTGTTTTCAGCCCTCAGTAAACCTCCACTCCTACTCAAGTCATATTTACAATAAACTATTATATTCTGAAGCACTTTCTTTGAAACCTAATTACCAAATATTGTTCTCATTGAACTTTTACGTTTTGAAATATATGAATAAGTGGCGTGGAAAATCTGCTTGGTTAACGCAGCCCCTGCGTGAGGGAATTTCGAAAAGTTCCTTCGAAATTTAAACTGATCTTGAGCATCCTCTAGGGCTGGCAGCATTCTAATGAATTCTACTTCGGGATTCTCTGCCATTGCAATATCATGTGTAAATCCAATTCAATTTACAGATTTACCTTTTATTTGTATTCCTTCATCATAAATTTGCCGTTGCATCTTCATAAACCCATTAAAAATATAAGCTGACTAAGGGCCCCTTGTTTTACATCTTCCTTAATTCCCATGCACACTCATCTATACAGATTTTTATATTTTCGGTTTTTGAGCATTCTCAATAAACCTTCCATTTCATCCTCAATGTCCTTCCAATTTAGTCCTATTTTACTAATTTAGTCAAAAATCAATTTTCAGTTCCTACGAGATAAAACGCATTCACAAATCGTTACCAAAGGTGCTTAACAGTTTTGTGTAATTATAAAAATCGAGTTAATTAATCCAAATCCCAAATCGGATTAGGAATTTAGAGGGGGGGGGTAAAATAAAAATTTGAAATTATCTTTCTCATCATGAACTCGATCATAAAATTTTATTTAATCAAAGTGAAGTTCTGCAATTATTATTTAGACATTTTTCTTTGAAATTAAAATTAACCATGTTATTTGTATTTTTCTGTTTTTAGCCTTATGTGAAACTATGTCTCTAATCCACACCCAAAGTCGTTGTTATTGATACATATATAAATTTAATCAATTTTCCTATAATGTTCCCTTAATGTGGTTTTCATTTTACATTAGCAATTAGTCCTTATATAACGAATTGTCTATTAATTGACTATAACTGTTATATTTTTTTTTCATTAACTCAAATTTTCACCGACATATTTGCAATACTTTAGTTCTCCACCTTCACCTCCCAACTCTAATACAGTTTTCACTTAGAGCACCTGAGCCCCTGAACAGCTCAAATTTCAAGTTCTGTATACAGGAAAGTCCGTCTCGCTGGGGCTGCGTAAGCTAAGCAGATTTCCCACGTAAAGTTATATAAATCTACATATGAGTGCCGAACAGATACGGAAACAGCGGAACTGGCTTCGGCGGAAATGAATAGAAGCGACCATAGCTTGTCCGTTGCACTTAATAAAAATGCAAATATCTCGGTTAACGCTTCTGCTTATTTTACTTTTAAAATAGTTTATTAGTTTTAATGATATTTAAAATATGAGGGCTGCTATAAATGCATTATTCCAGAGAGAGGCCAGTTGAAGCTAAGATGCAACTATGTTATACTGGTGTAAGTAGCCCAGACACTGTAATATCTATCTATCCACTGACACTGAGTGAGAAAGTATTGTGGAGAACCACAATCTGCCTTTTCTGGCAGAACGCAGATTAAAAAGTAATTAGATTTCTCTGAGATTTTAATTTCCTCTTTTCTCTCCGATGGGAAGGGACTGAAGCGAAAAATATAGCAGAAAAAGCCGGTCCCTTTTGGGAAAAATTAAGAATCAAAATCCGTTGGGGCTGAATAATGCTATGAAATTTTATCTAATAATTATGCGTGTTTGTGTGTGCATGTCGAATACATTCTAGAGGGAGAATGGAAATGAATAAAGAATATAACGAAAATTCCCACTGTAAGAGTGACTGGTAGTTTATTGTAAGAATGAGAAAAAAAATCAATTAACCTTTATAAACTTGGTAAACCTTGAGTTGTTGGTTCGATTTCCGTGTGAGCAAAACAAATTTATTTTGTAACGTACTGATTATATAAACTCTTTTTTCCAATCCTGCATAGAAATGGATGGTTACCAGTACATAAGCCTTCTCTACTAGCCTTAGGAGCACAAAGTGGACAGTTATTTATAATGTAAACTAGATTAACCATTAATAGACAAGGCTGTGACCCAGGACAAATTTGACAATTATGTGTCATACATGACACCTGCCTGCTATATGCATATTTTCCATTTTATTCTGCTCAGAATCACTCTTCTTGTCTCAAAATAGCATTTAGAAAAGTTAAGAAGATTAGTGTGTTAGTCTGCGCGTGAGCTTGTGAGTAGCCCCCCCCCCCCATCACCACTGAGAGCATAAAATAAAATATTAAATAAAAATATGTAAAAAAAAAATATTTATAATATAATAATATATTATTTAATTTATTATAAAATAACATACTATGCAATACCGTTACTTACGAAATAAATAAGCAAAGAAGCATATATTAGTAGCTTATTACTATTATACAAAAATGTATCTAAGTATAAAAAATTATATACAAATATTAACCTACACAGACAAAAAAAAATCAAAGGACACTCATTTATAAGGAAAACAGTGCAAAAAAAACACGAAACTATTCACTTGACGATTCGTTATTGGCGAAACATTCAGGGAAACCATAGTATACTATGTGTTCACCACAAATACTTCTTTGGCATTTATAATAAAGACAGGTACCTCTTCTATTTCTTTTTTAGCAGATTTCCCTTAAGGGAAATCAGCTATTGAGGTCGTACTCATGATGCGAGTTTCGAAAAATTTCTTCAAATGTCCATAGACCTACCCAGGAGAAGACGAAAATGAGGTCCGTTCTAAATTATATATATATATATATATATATATATATATATATATATATATATTTGTCTGTTAACGCTCTAGCGGTCACAATTTTTGTTTGATCTTTACCAAACTCGGAATTTAATCGTTTTATGTAAAAAGGAAGATCAAGTTCGTTAATGGCTGAAATCGGACCAGTAGGAGGGGGGGGGTTTAGAGGGGGGATTTTTAAAAATTCAAAATATCTCCGTTATTATGCGTCGGATCGAAAAATTGTATAGAATAAATCATATTGCAAATTAAATTTACTATAAATATTATTCTATTTATCATTAATTATTATATAAATTATATATTTATTAGCATTTATTCTGTATCTTGAATATTAACCGAGATATTTGCATTTGTATTCTGCGAGTGGTCACCAGTAGGCTGTTCGGACTTTCCGCCGAGAGCTCTGGCGGCCGTTTCTATAACTATTCGTCCCTCGTGAATAGGTTTAGAGGTTAGGTAAACTGTTTTTTGGGGCTAGAAACTACTGGGTTATTACGCCCTAAATAATTTTTTAGGTTTAGAGGTTTCTTACTACTACAGTTGTTATTAGGCAGATTTCTCTATTGTAAAACTTCTCGTGGGAAATCTGCTTAGTTTAGGCAGCCCCTGCGTGACGGACTTTTTTTATTTATAAATTACTATCACTTTCTTCCATCTGTCTTAAAAGTTCATTTCTAATCTCATCTTCAAGGATAAATAGCGAATTTAGTGTCATAGAAAACTTACAAAAGGGAACTTAAACAACAAGGCTGTGTCAAATACGACACCTACCGGCACAAACAATCCCAAGAAGGACGAAGAATGGTGGAGGACAGAGCTTTCAATGAACTTGACATGTAGTTGACTATTGAATATCATGAGTCACATATGACACAGCCTTGTCGTTTACAGGTTAATTACGTAATATATTTCATCTGACGCTTAAGTAACAGCAATAACAAATCAAGCTATAAAAAATAGAAAGTATATTTTTCCAGAAGCTCTTTCAATTTTACTTGTAATTCATTAGAAAAAAAGTAAGTCACGCAGGGGCTGAGCAAAGTAAACAGATTTCCCACGTGAAGTTATAAAATAGAGAAATCTCCATACGAGAGCCTAACAGTTACGGCAAATGGCCGAACTAGCTTTTGGCGGGAAAGAGGCGTCCGTTATCGGCCCAAATTTAATAAAAATGGAAATATCTCGGTTAATATTCAAGATAGAGAATAAATGTAAAGAACAATATTTATAGTAAATTTAATTTACAATAAGATTGGTTCTATACAATGTTTTGATCCGACGTATGGTAACGGAGATATTTCGAATTTTCAAACCCCCCTCCCACTGGTCCGATTTCAGCCGTTAACGAACTTGATCTTTCTTTTTACGTAAAACATTTAAATATCGAGTTTGGTAACGATCAAACAAAAATTGCGACCGCTAGAGCGTTAACAGACAAATATATATATAATTTTGAATTGACCTCATTTTCGTCATCTCCTGGGTTGGATCGATGGACATTTGAAGAAAATTTTCGAAAATCGTGTCATGAGTACGACTTCAATAGCTGATTTCCCTTGAGGGAAATCTGCTAATATTGCGAAATACAATGATATATAACAAACATTACATTATTTAATACTTTGTTATTTATATTTATTTATGTAGGTGTGTCGCAATTTAAACGATTCACACATTTTCTAGTTACAATATTGAAATAGTATAGGTAAAGCCACCTTATAAAAACCAAAAAAAAAAGGTTAACAAATTTATAGAGGTAGGTAAAAGTTCGGTTATTTATTTATTCTCCAGTGGATATTATTCTAGTTTAGTGTTTGAAATGTTAAATCTGGTTGTAAATGTTAGTGTCTTTGAGGTGTTTCATAATTTTTGTTATGTATGGGCTGTTCTTGTGTAGTAGTTCTGATAGGTTCCTGGGTAAGTTCCGTTCGGTTATTAGTCTGCAGTTTGCAAGTAAGTGTTTGATAGTTAGTTGTGTATTGCAGAGTGTACATAAAGATGAATCAGTCCTAGTCATGAGGTGTCCGTGTGTTATCCGTGAATGGCCGTGTTTCAACCGAGCAAGGACTACTTCTTCTCTTCTAGTGTCCTGATTACTTGACATTCATTCACGGATAGAGTCTTTTATTTCTCGTAATTTTGTGTATGTCTGATGCCATTTTAAGTTGACCTCTCTTTTAATGAATTTAATGGCATCGTCTCCTGTTAATATATTTATATTTAATTTAATTCCTTTCTAGTCACAAAGTCAATTTCGGTGATTAATTCTCAAGATCTGTGTATTATATATAGATAATGAAACTGATTGCTACTTATTCTTCAAGGAATTCCAAAATGTTTTGGACGTTTGGCTATAACTTTATGTTTTTTCACCCATTATTTAAAATTATTTCATTCCTAAGTGAAAATCACCGTTCCAATGCATCCAATATAAAAATGACTGTAAATAATTTATACGTTTTTTTATGTTAAATTAAAAAATGTCTTGTGTAAATCTTTTGTACCTCTAGTAACAGATTTTGAAGATTTATTCCCTGAAGTTTCTAAATTCTAAGGCTAGTAGTTTTTTTTAGTTTAGTTAGAGAGACGTCATCATAGGATATTATCATAGAATTCTGACATCAGAATTTCTTTGCGGCTTTGTTGAAGGAAGCGAAAAAAGTTTTATTCAACCATTTGATCGTTTGTGTATTCGAGCCAAGGCCGTTTTAATTTATTGTCTTTGCCTGGTGTAGCACGGGCCGGAAAACGTTGAACACGTTTCCGTTTTCAGATATGTGGGCAGAGCTGATGGCCGAGCGGATGATTCGACGTTAATTCTTACTCAGCTGACTGGCCACAAGCTTTCCTCGAGTCGAAAAATAAAATTGTCGACATCGCAGCCGAAATTGCTCAACGGTCCGTTACGACATTAATGAGGAAGTTCATGCAGGCATAAGGAAAATAAAAATAGGAGTACCGTAAAATTCTAAAGGAGACCTTCGGGTTCTATTTATTTAAATGATAATCTTCAATATTTCTCAGATTACACAAAATTTGAAATAAACCTTACTTTGATTAAAGTTTAAGCAACGAATTGTAACACTATCTCGTTATTTGTATGTCCTATAAATATTTTTAGCTTATGAGCTGAAAGCAAAAAAAGTCCGTTACGCAGGGGCTGAGAAAACTAAGCAGATTTCCCACGTGAAGTTTTACAATAAAGAAATTTCACGAGAGCTGAGAAGTTAACGAAACGGCGGAACTTAAAACTTAATAAAAATGGAAATATCTCGGTTAATATTCAATATAGAGAATAAATGTATATAACAATATTTATAGTAAATTTAATTTGAAATAAGATCCGACGTATTATAACGGAGATATTTCGAATTTTTGAAAATCCTCCCCTCTAAACCCCCTCTCCCACTGGTCTGATTTCAGCTGTTAACCCTAGAATGGTAGTGAACGTAACAATTACGTATGATCTGGTTTGAACTGTTATCAAAGGGCCGTTAACGACCCCACCACCCCCACCCCTCAGCTATGAGCCTTCCAACAGTTCGGACTTGACCTCCGCCAAATGCAGCTAAGTGAACCTTCCCACTCGTCCAATACTATTTTTTGAAATAAAAACGACACGTAATATTTACGTATCAATACTATTAACCGTAACTTTTTGACACGTAAAATTTACGTATCGCTACTAATAACCGGTTTTTATGCTATAACTTATTTTATATTATTCTCAATTTATTTTCTTCTAATTTATTTTTATATTCTAATTTATTTTCTTTTAATGTTTTTAACTTTTATTTTTTAATATAAAAAAGACAAAGATGTATAGAGAGAATATAAATAATAATAATAATCTGTTTATAGTCTCTGAAAAATGGAGAAAAAATATTCAACGGACGAAGAAATTTGTTGAAAGAACTCTCCGATGGGTCAGATGGGGAAAATGACAATTATGAAATAGATGGATATGGATACGACAGCGATAATGATCCGGAGTATTCTCCAAGTGATGAGGAGGTTGAGCCTTCGGAAATGATTGCAACATAGAGTGGGCTAGATAGCGGTGAGAGTCAGCAAATTTTAGAAAACATCAATGCAATTGTAGAAAGAGAAGAAATACAGAGGCAAAAAAACCCTAAAACCTCTCAACCACAAAATATTGACAGATCAGTTACAATAAATGTAGAAGGTGGGGTAGTCCTTGGTAAGAATGGATATGAATGGAGCACACAACCTCCGGAACGTGTTTTGAACCAAGCGCCTGAAAGGATTGCCGTGCACATTATTAGATATAACTTAGATATAAGTTAAAGAAAAGTGTATCTTTTAATAAAATAAAAAAATAGTCCCAAACATTAACAAATTTTGAATAATTTCACCAATTATCAGTTGCACACGTAAAATTTACGTATCAATACCATTAAGCGGGAAATAATATCACTACCGTTCTAGGGTTAACGTACTTGATCTTTCTTTTTACATAATTGTTTTCCCGTGAGGGACAGGCGGCGACTTATATATATATATATATATATATATATATATATATAAATGAAAATAAGCCCCTAATCATTGTTTCCCGTGAGGGTCAGGCTGGCGACGTATAGATGAGAAATTTTAATTTTGAAGAATAAATGAAAATGTGTTCCTGATCTATCTCTCTCCACTTTTTAACTCACCTTTTTGAATACTTCAAACCATAATCGTGGATAGCATTTATTAAAATTAAATATCCTCTATAATAAAACTTATTTCCTGCCAAAAGCCAATCCGAGCTCATATAGTTTAAGCATAGTTTTGTAATTAGATTATATTAGTAATAGTAGAGGTCAGTGGAAATCACTTCCAGTAATGCCAGCATTTCACAAGAAATAAGTTAACTCAATTAACTGTTTAGGCCTCCTTCCGCTCCAGCATCTCCTTCGTTTTCCTTAAAATATCGATTCAAAGTATTATTTTAATAATTTATCTACCTGATGGAATTAAATAATAGTATTACCCGAAAAATAATTTGATTTATATTCAAAAATATAGGTGAGGGGAAGAGAACCCCCCCTAGCCCTCCTTGCAAAATAAGTAATACTTTAAATCATATCAAATTTAAATGGATATTGTCTTTTTTCATAATAACATTACCATTAACGTCTAATTGTTATGATGGTACATATTTGTTTCAATAACATCAAGATATCGGAAATAAGATAATATATTAGCAGAACCAAAGAGTTTGATCCCCATAACTTCCGCTATCACTCTTTGTGCCAATTCAGCATGACAGTTTAAAAAATACATTATGCAAATTAAATAATGGAAATGCTCTTATAGTTTACATTTCTATTGGAAATAAATAGCAATGTTATTTTCTAGGAGAAATAAATAAATGAGAAGGGGACGACGGAGATATATAACCTCACTAATCCGAATCATATATAGAGTTATCATATGTGACTAAAACATAAAATCATTTGTCATAATATTCATTCATTAAAAACACTTAAATAAGCACTAATAAAATTAATGACTCCCACTATAGTTTTAGCGTATATCCCGTGTTTACTTCATTTTACGAACATAGTGAATGCAACAAAAGTTACACTAAATAATAAAATAAACAACTTTTATGTGCATGTTTGCCGAGAATCTTATAGGAAACGAAATATCACAATTTTTCATTTCAGGCCTCCCTCATAACCCCCACTCCCGTTGGGACGTAAAAATTTAAATATAACTTATAATCATGGAAGAATTAATGCTAATTCACATACCGAGTTTTGCTAATTTCGGTTCAATTGTTAGTGCCCAACAAAATTGTTGGCTCCCGCTTTAGTATTTAGTGTATATCTCGTTTATATACTTTGTTATACGAAAAACGTGAATATAACAAATCTTACTTTAAATAACAAAATAAACAACTTTTGTTATGTCCATATTTGAAGAAAAACCTGTAGAAAACGAAATACCGCTATTTTTAATTTAAGGCTTCCCTTACAACCCCCACTCCTGCCCGTACATACAAATGTTGGTATGGCTTATTATAATTAAGGCCTCACTGCTAATACACATACCGAGTTTAATTTAGTTCCATTGAGTCTTTCGTGGCAAATAAAATTGTTGACTCCCGCTATAATTTTTAGCGTATAACTCACTTATACTTCGGTATACGACAAAAGTGTATATAACAAAAGTTACTCTAAATAACAAAATAAATAACTTTTGTTATGTCCATATTTGCCGAAAAACCAATAGGAAACGAAATATCGCTATTTTTAATTTCAGGCTTTCCCTATAACCCCCACTCCTGTTCGTCTCAGAGGATATTAATATAGCCTAAGTTGGCTTAGTAGTAATATACATACCAAGTTTCATAAAATTCGGTTCTGCCGTTTATGCGTGAAAAGGTAACAAACAAACAGACACGAAAGAAACAAAATGCAGTTATGGTGTCTATGACATGTGAAACGAAAAGTTATCGTGAAATTTCGTGAAAAAAATCAATGTACAGACAGAGGTTACAATTTTATATATATATATATATATATATATATATATATATATATATATATATACAGTTTTGAACGGACCTCATTTTCGTCATCTACTAAGTAGGATTTGTGGACATTTGAAGAAAAATTTCGAAAATTCCGTCATGAGTACAACTTCAATAGCTGATTTCCCCTAAGGGAAATCTGCTAAAATTATATTATGAATAACTTCTTATATTTTATATAATTATAAGAATTATGGGTGAGTAAACGCGTGATTCGAATCTTAAAACTATAGATACAACCGTAATAAATAATTTAATTTTTTTACAATTAAATATAACTAATCAATTTTATTATTAATTTTTGAGGTGCGGAGTCACAGGGAATCCTCGGGTTCCAGTAACATCTCGGTGAAGAGGGCACTGATGATGGAGCGTAAGCTCTGAAAGCTCTCTGTCGCATAGAATAAACTACTGTGAAGGAACGAGGCCTTTCTTTTCTTACCTGAGATATATTATTATTATTATTCATTAACGTCCACTTTTAGCAACTATGGCTGATTGAGACGAATCATCTACAGGTTGTCACCCTTTTCTAGGTAGGGTGCCACTAAGGATTTTATTTAATGAGTTCGTTACTAAATTAATTCTTATTGCCCTGTCGGGAATCGAACTCGCCACTCTAGATATACCATGTGGAATGCCAACGCTTTCACTCACATGGCTAACCTGAGCCGTACTATTTTAGTCAGCAGATAAATTTTATCCAGTAATTTGAGTAGAGTTTGGTTTTTTATTTAATTGTTATATTTAGATTTAGAGATGTAGTTTCTTTGTTCTTTTTTGTTATATTATAATCAATTTAAAAAAATGAATTAGCAATTAACAACGAACAAAACTATTTAAAGAAAACCCCATGATGATGAATAAAATTGATTGTGATTACAAAATTAAATATTTCTTGAGTTTCCTGTATTAAATAATTGAGTAATATGAATAAATAATTAAAACCTGCTTAGATTAGCACTATATTTGGAGGTAGAAGGTTACTGTACTGTTTGATGACGTGTGGATGTTAAATGGTTCGGAATGGCACAAGAAGCAGCCGGAGTAATGGTGCGGATATGATGGAAGCTCAATTTATTTATCAATTACCTGATGTATTATTCACCTCAAATCCTTTCAGATACGGTTTGGGAAGCTAAATGAATTAAAATGCTCCACCTTTGAATTAACAATATTCCATTATTAAAAGATTTAGATTGAAAGTTCCTGTCAAATGTTTTTCATATTCTATTACAAGAAAATTTATTTTTTGTGTGTTTATGAAGAATTTCCTCTAGGAAAGAGGTAAATCGTTTTATTGACAAAATTACTGAATATATTTGTGGAAAACAAGATTTTCTTGAATAATACAACATATTATATATATATATATATATATATATATTGTCTCGATACTCTATAGAGCTATAGTATTTATAACATTGAAACTGCTCATAATATTTGAACGTTTTGTAAAATAAAGATAAATCTCACTAATTGTCTGAAT
Source organism: Riptortus pedestris (assembly GCA_019009955.1). Taxonomy (NCBI): domain Eukaryota; kingdom Metazoa; phylum Arthropoda; class Insecta; order Hemiptera; family Alydidae; genus Riptortus; species Riptortus pedestris. The sequence continues at coordinate 47,495,240 of CM032232.1, read as the reverse complement.
TGGCCATGTAGGGAAAGATATTATAATATATTCAAATACACAACTTTATTTCATAGTGGTTCAATACAATTATTCATTCTTTTATTTTTCAGATGTGTCTTTTTATCATATGTTAAATAAAATGAATCAATATACCATAGACATTAATGTGTCTTATTTGAAATTTATATACGGCATAATTCTCTCATGTATAATAAACATTATGGTGAAAATGAAATATTTTCTTATTGTAGTCCAGGTATACAAGTGTTTGTTGACAAATTAGTATCAAAATAAATGTTTTTCTTTAGAAATACCGAGATCAAATAGGAATCTCACCTTGTTGGGATTCTCTACATACTTGATGTGAAAAATTCAACTCATATACACACTCTGCAATGTCTCTGAACTGATGTCTACAGACTTTCAGAATATGCATTTCTTTCTTTAGGCAGTAATATGTGGCATAAGACTTTGTGTAATACATACACTTATTGTGACAATGAAACAATTACAAGTGTGGGTTTACTTTGAGTTAAACACTAAAAATCACAAATAACATTGTCAATATTAGAGATAAAAAAAAATAGAATTTCTCAATTCGTCATATTATTACAGAAATATTTACCATTTGAAATTATACCCCTTCTCTAAATTCCTCACAGCCTCTGCCTATTTCGGCTGTCAAAGCTCTCCCGCACGTTCCATTGAAGAGTACATTTGAACTTTAAACACACCCAATCCAATTCTTAACGAATTAAAGTTTTCTAAAGTTCTGGGAAAGTTTATGTTAAACCACTGGCAAGACAATACATAAATCTACATACTGGTAACTCAACCGTGTATATTAACTGTAATGAAGTGGTTCATGATATAACAGCTTATTATTAATATGACAGTTGTAAGAGTGGCGGTTTACTGAAAGCGTGAAACTATAAAATCCAAATATCTCGGTTAATACTCGTTATAAAGAAAATATATACAAAACAAAACCTATAGTAAATTGAATTTCCAAAATGATTTATCTTATACAATTTTTCGATCCGACTTATAGTAACGGAGATATTTCGAATTTTCAAAATTCCTCTCCTCTAAACCCCCTCTTCCTGGTCCGATTTCAGCCGTTAACGAACTTGATCTCTTTTTTTTTTACATAAAACGACTAAATATCGAGTTTGGTAACGATTAAACAATAATTGCGACCGGTAGATGGGTAACAGATATATATATATATATATATATATATATCTATATATATACATAGTTTTGAACGGACCTCATTTTCGTCATTGCCTAGGTCAGATCGATGAACATTTGAAAAAAAATTTCGTAAATCGCGTCATGAGTACGACCTTAATAGCTGATATCCCTTATGGGAAATCTGCTAAAAAATTAAGACAATAAGCTCATGGCTTGCAATTATAGCCATATACTCCAACTCGATGTTTTGTGAATATAAATATGTAATCAATTATATTATATATAATTTCAAATCTATATATATATAAAATTGTAACCTCTGTCTGTACATTGAATTTTTTCGCGAAATTTCACGATAACTTTTTCGTTTCACATGTCATAGACACCATAACTGCATTTTGTTTCTTTCGTGTATGTTTGTTTGTTTTGTTTGTTTGTTTGTTTGTTTGGTTTTGTTTGTTACCTTTTCACGCATAAACGGCTGAACCGAATTTTATGAAACTTGGTTCCCCTGTGTATTGCTACTAGCCCAACTTAGACTTTAGGCTATACTAATATTCTCTGAGACGAACAGGAGTGGGGGTTATAAGGGAGGCCTGAAATTAAAAAATAGCGATATTTCGTTTCCTATTGGTTTTTCGGCAAATATGCACATAACAAAAGTTATTTATTTTATTATTTAGAGTAACTTTTGTTATATACACTTTCGTCGTATACTTAAATATAAATGAGTTATACGCTAAAAATTATAGCGAGCGTCAACAATTTTATTTGGCACAAAAAAATCAACCGAACTAAATAAAACTCGGTGCGTGTATTAGGACTAACGCCTTCATTATAACAAGCCATACCAACATTTCTAGGGACGGGCAGGAGTGGGGGTTGTAAGGGATGCCTGAATTTAAAAATAGCAGTATTTCGTTTCCTATTGCTTTTTCAGCAAATAATCACATAACAAAAGTTGATTATTTTGTTATTTAGAGTAACATTTGTTATATGCACTTTTGCCGTATACGGAAGCATAAATGAGTTATACGCTATAAACTAAAGCGGGAGTCCACAATTTTATTTGGCACTAAAGACTCAACCGAATTAAACCAAACTCGGTATGTGAATTTGGACTAACCCCTTCATTATAATAAGCTATACTAACATTTCTAGGGACGGGCAGGAGTGGGGGTTATAAGGAAGGCCTGAAAAATAATAATAGTGATATTCGTTTTCCTATTGCATTTTCGGCAAATATAATGAACATAACAGAAGATGTTTATATTTGTTATTTAGAGAAACTTTTTTTTTTATATACACTATCATCGTAAACCGAAGTATAAAGGCGGTTTAGTACGCTTTTAAAATTATAGCGGGAGACAATTTTATTTGGCACAAAAGACTCAACCGAACTAAATAAAACACTCAGTATGTGTATTAGCACAAACGCCTTCCTTATAATAAGCCATACTAACATTTCTATGGACGGGCAGGAGTGGGAGTTATAAGGGAGACCTGAAATTAATAATAATGATTTCCTATTGGGGTTTCGGCAAATATGCACGTAACAAAAGTTGTTTATTTTGTCATTTAGAGAAATTTGCTCGACACTCCTTTTCAATATGAACTACCAGGTACCTCACCTGAAAAAATTAATTCAAATGTATGTCAATATTTTCTCCTTAATAATTCAAATCTATGCATAATGCACAGGAGACGGGAAATATGACAATATGCAGGACAGTGAAGTCTTACATAAAAAAATAATTTTATAATTAACAAATGCCAACAACGGGTATTAACCCTAAACACTGGAACGGGTAAATGTCAAAATATTGTGCAAAGTAAAGCCTTGCCAAAAATATACCATCACCATTCAGCCTCAAATGAATTCCCTGATCGAGCGAAGCCGGGTATCTGAGCTAGTGGGTAAATATTTTCTGTAATAATATGTCGAATTGAGAAAATTCTATTTTTTTTTTATTCTTCTAATATTGACAAAGTTATTTGTGATTTTTTAGTGTTTAACTCAAAGTACTGTTACTCAAAGTAAACCCACACTTGTAATTGTTTCATTGTCACAATAAGTGTATGTATTACACAAAGTCTTATGCCCACATAATACTGTCTATATGCATATTCTGCATGTAGAAATGCATATTCTGAAGTCATGTAGTTTTCAGTTCAGTGACATTGTAGAGTGTGTACATGAGTTGAATTTTTCATATCAAGTATGTAGAGAATCCCAACAAGGTGTGATTCCTTTGATCTCGGTATTTCTGAGGACAACTTTATTTTGATACCAATTTGTCAACAAACACTAGTATAACCTGACTACAATAAGAAAATATTTCATTTTCACCACACTGTTTATTATACATGAGACACCAGGATGTTTGTGATTCTCATATATGGTATCTCATCCAGCGAGTGTTAATGGTATTCCACTCACTCTATGAAATAGTAAAGAGATTGGATTTCTCCTAAACTAAATTACGTGAGAGACGGAGCTTGAATGAGGGGAGGGGAGAGAGGGATTGAGAGTGTGTGTGTGTGTGTGTGTGTTTGTGTGTGTGTGTGTGTGTGTGTGTGTGTGTGTTATACAATAAATACTTTGTTGATGTTAAAACGTCTTGTATGTTTTATAATATGAACCTACAGAGGTAATGGTAATTGAGTGTGTGTGAGAGAGAGAGAGAGAGAGAGAGAGCGAGAGAGAGAGAGAGAGAGAGAGAGAGAGAGAGAAGAGAGCGAGAGAGAGGGAGAGTGAGAGAGAGTGAGAGAGAGAGAGAGAGAGAGAGAGAGATAGAGAGAGAGAGAGAGAGAGAGAGAGAGAGAGAGAGAGAGAGAGAGAGAGAGAGAGAGAGAGAGAACGCAAGTACGTGACTCTATCTTGGACGGGGGATCGGTATATAGGATATGGGGTAGGATGTAGGAGGTTCAAACATATACAGGCCTTGTATACACAGGATGAAACATCAACCCCTAACCTGAAATAGTGTCTCGGTGAAGCATTAACACAGCTTGGACAACTTGAACGAATTCGAAGCCTTCTGTCACTATCGCATTTTGCAGACATTATCTAATTATCCCTGAAAATATAAAATGATTAATTTCCTTAAAGAAATGGCGTTTTTCCTAATATCTATGAATAACTATTATACCAGCTATTCACGATGTCTACAATATTTCGCGAAATATGGTTTATTTTCCACTGATGCTTCAAGTTAGATGATAAAAATTTGTTCTGTTCAAATTATTACATACGTGTAAGCGTGTGTAGTTCCAACTCTTAAAATATTATTTAATAATGTTGTGGTTTAATCTGTCAAAAAATGGGGCTCAGGCTAGCCACATGAGTTAAAGTTTTTACTTTAATCTCACATGTTAAACTTAGAGTGGCGAGTTCGATTCCCGCCTGGCCAAAGGAATTTATTTAGTGACGGAATTCATTAAATAAAATCCTTAGTCCCACCCTGGCTAGAAAAGGGTTGTAACCTGTAGTCAACCCGTCCCAATTAGCCTTAGTTGCAAAAAGTGGACGTTAATAACAAAAAAAAAAATCTGCAAAATATTAAGGCATACCATTGAAAGAATGTGAAGGTATTTATATCTGAATTGCTAAAGGGATTGAAATGAGATTCGTCATACATTAACAACTGATCATGAGTTAGATTGTGATTTACTATTATTTGTATTTCTTTTTAATGAGTTATTAAGAATAATTCCTGAATTCAAAATGGCAATTGATGAATGTTGCAAGGTGGGAGACCCATGATAGAGTGCTGCCTCAGAAACCCTACAACCATAGAAATTGTTTACCGTGTGTTATTAGGGTAAACTGCTCTATTATAGAAGCAAATTTTTCACAAACCATAAAAAGCTATTAGTTTCTAACACTAACAAAGCTGTGAGTTAGTGAGCAGTATCTATTTCTCTGCCAAAACAATTAAAGTTTTTGTTGGGTAAGTAGAGGAACTGTCTAAAAAAAAAGTGACTTGCACCAAAAACTAAAAAGTCCGTCACGCAGGGGCTGCGTAAACTAAGAAGATTTCCCACGTGTAGTTTTACAATAGAGAAATCTACCTAAAAATAATGGCAGGAGTAACGAATCTCTAAACAAATTCACGAGGGACGAACGGTTACGGAAACGGCCGAACTAGCTTTCGGCGGAAAGTCCTGAATATGGCCGACTTCTGCCGACCACTCACACAATACAAATGCAAATATCTCGGTTAATATTCAAGATACAGAAAAATATTTGTAGTAAATGTAATTTGCAATATGATTGACTCTATACAATTTTTCGATCCGACGCATAATAACAGAGATATTTCGAATTTTCAAGAATTCCCCACTGCTCCGATTTCAGCCATTAACGAACTCAATCTTCCTTTTTACATAAAACGATTAAATTTCAAGTTTGGTAACGATCAAACAAAAATTGTGACCGCTGGAGAGTTAACAGACAAATATATATAATATATATATATATATATATAATTTTGAATGGACCCCATTTTCGTCATCTCCTGGGAAGGATCCATGGACAATTGAAGAAATTTTTCGAAACTCGCGTCATGGGTACTACCTCACTAGCCGATTTCCCTCAAGGGAAATCGGCTAAAACTCTGACTTACTTCAATTTCAATTTATTTAATTGCAACGGATAAGCTTGTTAATATTTTAACGTGGTCGCAATAATAACTGATTTGTACGTAAGGATAAATATTGGACGTAACATTTCATGTATACTGATACTTTTAAATGCACTAAATTAAAAAAAGTCCGTCACGCAGGGGCTGCGTAAACTAAGCAAATTTCACACGTGAAGTTTTACAGTAGATAAATCTGTCCAATAACAACTGTAGTAGTAATGGATCTCTAGACTTATTCACGAGGGACGAACAGTTACGGATACGGCCACCAGAGCTCTCGGCGGAAAGTACCGAACATAGCCGACTAATGCCGACCATAAACAGAATACAAATGCAAATATCTCGGCTAATATTCAAGGTACAGAATAAATGTATAGGACACTATTTATAGTAAATTTAATTTGCTATAAAATTGGTTTTTTACAATTTTTCGATCCAACGCATAATTACGGAGATATTTCGAATTTTCAAAAATCCTCCCTCTAAAACCCCTCCCCCTCCCACTGGTCCGATTTCAGCCATTAACGAACTTGATCTTCCTTTTTACACAAAACAATATATATAAGATATATATAGATATAAAATATATATCTATATATACATACATACATACATACATATATATATATATATATATATATATATATAGATTATATATATATATAATTTTGAACGGACCTCATTTTCGTCATAGGACTGGGTAGGATCGATGGACATTTGAAGATATATTTCGAAACTCGCGTCATGAGTAGCTGACCTCAATAGCTGACTTCCCTTAAGGGAAATCTGCTAAAAAAGGACAACATTTTTTTAGAAAATATAAAAATAGAATTACGAAATGAAATAAGTTTAACAATTCAACGTTAATGTATAAATCATTGAGTAATGTAGAGGTCTATCCTACAACTAGGCTTGTAATGTCGCTAATCCCATCGGAGCAAATAAATAAACAAATACAACAGAAACAGTACTGGTCTGTCAGCTAATGACCAATCTATTTATAGAGATAACAGCTGTTGTATTCCCGTTTTAGGATAGAGATTAAGTGCACTGAACCAAATCGGGCAAAGTACCACAAACGAAATTGAGAATTAGGAAAATGTTTCATTGCATAATGATCATGAACTGAAATAACTCTGAATATAATTAAAGGTAATAAGACAAGTGATACTGATGACTTGACCAACACTCCCTTGCTACAAATACTGTAATAGGACGTTATTCAGAATAATACCGAATAAAAATTACACCCGCAATAATGTGGGATTAAATAATAAAATTAAGATAAAAAAAGTTATAATTCAAAGGAAATTGAATGATTTCTATTTCCCATATTTCATTCACATTTAAAATACGAAAAAACAATCCGTCACACAGCGGCTGCTCGTTAAACTAAGGAGGCCCATCAGTAAGGGTGAAAACAAGAAAGTACGAATAACTCGTTTAGTACATAAGCTACGATAAAATGTATATTACCGACAATTGTAGAGTATCGAGTCGTTGTAGAGAATAGTTTAACAAGATTGATTCCATAACATTTTTCGATACGACTTAGAATAACTACCCCTCCATTTGGCCAAGTTTCAGCAGTTATCGAACTTGATTTTTAGTTTTACATGAAAATCCCCCCCCCAATCTTTAGTTTTACATGAAGCGATTATATCGAGTTAAGTAACAATCAAAGACAAAGTGCGACCGCAAGAGCAGTAACATACAAGTCTATATATATATATATAGTATAATATATAATATATATATTATATTATATAAAATTGTAACCTCTGTCTGTACATTGTTTTTTTTTTCGCGAAATTTTCACGATAACTTTTCGTTTCACATGCCATAGACACCACAACTGCATTTTGTTTCATTCGTGACTGTTTGTTGTTTTATTTTTTTGTTTGTTACCGTTTTTCACGCATAAAACGGCTGCACCGAATTTTATGAAACTTCGTATGCATATTACTACTAACCCAACTTAGACTTTAGGGGCTATATAATATTCTTTGAGACGAACAGAAGTGGGGGTTGTAGGGGAGGCCTGAAATTAAAAAAAATAGCGATATTCGTTTTCCTATTGGTTTTTTTTTTTTTTTTTTTTTCCGCAAATATGCACGTAATTAATGTTGTTTATTTTTTGTTATTTAGAGTAACTTTATTTATATAAGCTTTTTTCGTATACTTGAATTATAAACGAGAATATAGACTATAATCAATAGCGGAATAAAACAATTTTATTTTGGCACAAAAGACTCAACCGAACTAAATAAAACTCGGTACGTGTAATGTATTAGCACTAACGCCTTCAATTATAATAAGGCCGTACCAACATTTCTAGGACGGGCAGGAGTGGGGGGTTTATGAGGGAGGCCTGAAATTAAAAATGGTGATATTTCGTTTTCCTATTGGTTTTCGGCAAAAAATGCACATACCAAAAGCTCTTTATTTTATTATTTAGATCAACTTTTACCATATACACTTTCGTCGAATACCGAAGTATAAATATGTTATACGCTAAAAATGATAGCAGAGTCATCAATTTTATTTGGCACACAAGAGACACAACCGAAATGAATAAAAATCAGTATTTGTATTAGCTCTAACGCCTTCATTATCATAAGCCATACCAACATTTCTAGGAATGGGCAGAAGTCGGGGTTGTAAAGGGAGGCCTGAAATTAAAAAATAGCGGTATTTCGTTTTCTATGAGTTTTTTCTGCAAATATGCTTATGACAAAAGTTGTTTAGTTTGTTATTTTAAAGTAACTTTTGTTATATTCACTTTTATTGGTATAACAAATTGTAATCGAGATATACACTAAAAGCTAAAAGCGGGAGTCAACTATTTTAATTGGACACCAATCGGTTGAACTGATTCCAACTAAAAAACTCGGAATATAAAATTAGCATTAATTCTTACATGGTTATAAGCTATAATTAAAATGTATAGGTTATAACGGGATGGGGGTCATAAGGGAGGACTGAAATAAAAATTCGTGATATTTCATTTTCTATTCCAAACCAACCACGGGTACTAACCCTAAAAACTGAAACGGGGAAATTTCAAAATATTGTGCAAAGTAAAGTCTTGCCGAAAAAATACCATCATCATTCCGGTTTTCAAATGAATTCCCGGGCGAAGTCGGGTACCTTTGCTAGTTTTTATATATATATATAGTAAAATATATATATATATATATAATATATATAATATATATATAACATTGTAACCTCTGTCTGTACATTGATTTTTTTTCGCGAATTTTCACGATAACTTTTTTCGTTTTCACATGTCGATAGACACCATAACTGCATTTTGTTTCTTTTGTGTGTGTTTGTTTATTTGTTTGTTTGTTTGTTACATTTTCACGCATAAGCGTCTGAAACCAAATTTTATGAAAAAATGGTAATGTATAATTACATACTAACCCAACTTAGACTTTAGGCTATATTAATATTCTCTAAGGAGAACAGGAGTGGGGGTGTTTATAAGGGAAGCCTGAATTTAAAAATAGCGATATTTCGGTTCCTATTGGTTTTTTGGGGAAATGTTGCATAATAACAAAAGTTGTTTATTTTGTTATTTATTGTAACTTTTGTTATTTACATTTTTTTTCGTATACTGAATTAAAAACGAGATATACGCTAAAACCTATAGCGGAAGTGAACAATTTTCTTTGGGGACAAAATACCCAAACCGAATTAAAATAAAACTCTCGGTATGTATATTAGCATTAACGCTTTCATTATAATAAGCCATACCAACATTTCTAGGGACGGGCAGGTAGTGGGGGTTTGTAAGGTGGGCCTGAATTTAAAATAGCGGTATTTTCGTTTTATATTCGTTTTTCGGCAAATATGAACGTAACAAACGTTTGTTTATTTAGTTATTTAGAGTAACTTTTGCGATATTCATTTTTTGTCTTTTAACAAAGTATAAACGAGATATACACTATAAACTAAAAAGCGGGAGTCGAGACAATTTTATTTTGGGGGGGGGGGGGGGGCACAAAAGACTCGACCGAAAATAAGTAAAACACTCTTTATGTGAATTAGCAGTAATGCCTTCCTTATAATAAGCCATACTAACAGTTCTAGTGACGGACAGGAGTGGGGTTATATAAAAGAGTCCTGAAATTAAGAATATTTTCTGGATTATTAACAGAAAAAGGAAATCGACAAAAAAACCTACTACCCATCTCATTTCTCACAATTCCCACCCACCCAAAGCATACGGTCTCCCCGAAAATTCACAAACCCCATCATCATATCCAATATCGACACGCCTTCCACTAAACTTAGCAAATACCTCCTTCCCCGAATCCAGTCCCTCAGCCATCAAAAACTCGTTCGAACTCCTCAATAATTATCAAATTTCAAAATTCCCAACAATCACCTACTAGTGTTCCTTTGATGGCCTCTTCCCCTTTTCACTAACATCCCCATCCAACAAACATTTTGGATATTATCAGAAAAAAACTAGCGCACCATAGAACAACTCCACCACACTTTCTTCTGACTCCTTCTTTCAATCCCTCTCCCTCTGTTGCAATAATGGCTATTTCGTTTTCAAAGAACAATTCTATAAACAAATTGACGGGCTCGCCAATGGGAAATTGCCTCTCGCCCTGACTTGGCCTCTATCCTTCTCAATGACCTCTTAGATCACATAACCACCCTACACATTGATGACATTTCCTTCATATCCCATTACGTTGATGACCTTTTCCTAGTTTTAAACAACATCCACCAAAAACTCCCCGACATACTTAAATCTTCAACTCCTACCACCCACGCCTACAATTCACATACGAAGCTGAGACGGACAAATAAACTCCCCTACCTCGACAATTTAAACTGATCAGACAACCTGACTCCACCATATTACAGACTGGTACATGAAACTGACTTACTCAGGACGACTTCTAAATTTTCACTCAGCACACCATTCCACCAAAAACGAAAAATCTCATGCACCGAGTCCTCTCCATCATCCTATCCTCAATTTCATCCCAAATATAATAGAAAAACTATCAAAACCAATCCCCGAGCTTGATAAACTCATTTAAAATTTTACAAAAACCAATATCCCCGAGCCTTAGATAATTTTTCGACATCATTAAAAATTACCATAAAAAAACCACAAACACATACTCCGAGAATCACACTTCGACTCCCATTTTTCGCTCCATAACATACCAAAAAACATGTCACTGAACAAATAAATAAAACCTTAAAAAACACATTTCCCTCAATTAACTTATGGGCTCACGACTAAATACAACTCAAATCACTATACAAAAAACTCAAAGACCCTCTGCCCTTTGAACTAAACACCAAAGTCATATACAAAGTCCCCTTCTCGACACCTAACTGTAACGTATACATAGGAGAGACCAAACAACACCTCAAAAACAGACTATACCAACACAAACGCACTATTAATAAAGAAGAAATAGACAGTTTCCGCCCTCGCAAAACACGCAATAGCAAACAACCACAACTTTTGAATTTAACAACACATCCATACATGAAACACAAAAAAATCACCACAAACTCCTAATTTCTGAAACTATGCATATCAACATAGACCCCAACAGCATAAACTACTACAAAACGGACAAACAAAAAAATATCCCCAACACATGCACATATTTTCAAAATACTACTGGCTCATTGACCTTCCCTTGGTTTTCCCCAACCCCTTCCCATATACCTCCGTTTTTCCCCCTCAGTCATAATGTAGTCTCCACTGATTGCAGTTCGTGCTCTCTGCTCTTCCCCCATATAAAAAAAAAAAACTGGTATGTACATTATTATATATTTTTTTTTTTTTTTTTTAGATTTAGTACACTTTATTTCATGTTATGGTGTTAACACCCACCCCCACCCTACTTTGCTTTATATTCATTATAAATTACAACTCACGGCCATTGAAAAGATAATAAAAAAAAAAATTTTATGCTCCGTTTATTTCATTATTGTATAAATTTATATATTTTCGTTTTCATTGTTCAGCTCTGAAGAAGGGAACCAACGGTTGCCCTAAACTGTCACAAAATAAAAAATCATCTAAAATAATAATTTATAAAACTTTATTCGCCGAAAACCCAACTGTTACCTACTACTTTGAATAATTATTAAAATAACGGCTAACAATACAATTTGATTGAAATAATAATAATATTGTTGAGAAAATTAAATACATGAATAATCCTTTCAGAGAGAGAGAGAGAGATAGAGATCGCGTATGTGGTAAGTGCGAGATAGATCAAAGAAGCCGACAGATGGTCTAGCTCCTACTAGACCCGTCCAGTCCAATGTCGAATGGCCCAGCCAATTCCCCTTTACTGTATGCCGATGACCTATATAAAGAACCAGCCAGCCGCGAGCGAGTCAGTTTCTTCTCAAGTGCTCATATGGTGCGTTCGGTGGCTACAGTACAACTTAGTGCAGTCCGCGGTAATGTGTTTTAGCAGATTTCTCTTAAGGGAAATCGAGCTATTGACTTTGTACTCATGACGGAATTTTCGAATTTTTTCTTCAAATCTCAATCGATTCCTACCTAGATGACGAAAATGAGGTCCGTTCAAAACTGTTATATATATATATAAATATATATATATATATATATATATATATAAATATATATATATATATATATTATGTCTGTATACCGCTCTAGCGGTCGCAAATTTTGTTTAATCGTTACCAAACTCGATTTTTAGTCGGTTTATTCGTTTGGGGACAATCTCCCTTTCATCGTCCAATTTGGATAAGATTGGAAAGTCACTTTGAGTGGACGGTAAGCTTCATATATTGTATTATAGACTGATGCCAAAACTTAAATAATCCTAATATGAGTGATCCTAAAAGTGCATTATTATTTTGAATATTGAAGTATGTATATAGTAGTGATTAAATCGTATATATATACATACATACTAGCTAAGGCACCCGGTATTTTTTTTTTGGCAAGCCTTTACTTTCCACATTATTTTAACATTTCCCGATGTACGGGTATGCCCGTCGTTCCTGTGGATTTGTTTATAATAAAATTATTTGTTATGTAAGGCTTCACTGTTCAAAATATTTTTATATTTTCCGTCTCCTGTGCATGTAGTTTTTTTTATATATATAATTCATAATCATAGAAAGTATTCTGTCCGCCAAATATGTTTGAATTAAACTTCCTTTCTCTGGATACGGTACATAGACCAACAGTGACTGAACACCGAACAGAAAATGTAATATACTGTGAATGTTTATTTCAGGATTCTCTTATAATCCCCCCCCCCTCCCGTTTGAACCTAAAAAATTTAATACAGCTTATAATCGTTTAAGAATTAATGCTAATTCACATGCCGAGTTTTATGTTCCGTTCAATCGTTAGTTTTATAGTGGTTTTCAGTGTATATCTCGTTTATACGTGGTATATGACAAAAGTGAATATAATAAATGTTACTCTAAATAACAAAATAAACAACTTTTGTCATGTACATATTTGCCGAAAAACGAATAGAAAACGAAATATCAAAATTTTTAATTTCAGGACTCCCTTACAACCCCCACGTCTGATCCTCCCTAGGGATGTTGGTACCGCTTATTATGACGGAGGAGTTAGTGCTAACACACATATCTAGTTTTAAGTTCCGTTCAAATTGTTAAAGCCTAATAAAACTATCGGCTCCCGCTTTGCTTTTTAGTGTATATCTCGTTTATACTTTGTTATACAACAAAAGTGAATATAACGAACGTTACTTTAAATAACAAAATAAACAGCTTTTGTTATGTGCATAATCGACGAAACCAATAGGAAACGAATTATCGCTATTAGCAGATTTCCCTTAAAGGAAATCAGCTATTGAGGTCGTACTCATGACGCGATTTTCGAAAAATTTCTTCAAATGTCCATCGATCCTACCCAGGAGATGACGAAAATGAGGTCCGTTCAAAATTATATATATACATATATTTGTCTGGTAACGCTCCAGCGGTCACAATTTTTGTTTGATCGTTACGAAACTCGATATTTAACCGTTTTATGTAAAAAGACAGATCAAGTTCGTTAATGGCTGAAATCGGACTAGAGGAGGGATTTTTGAAAATTCAAAATATCTCCGTTATTATCCGTTGGATATATTAACCGAGGTATGTGTATTTTTATGAAGTCTGTGGTCGTGTATAGTTCGGATTAGGTCGGCCGTATCCGTAACTGATCGGCTTACGTGGAGGCTTCTTCTTCCCTTACCTGTCGTTTCTAACCTTACCTTACCTTCGTTACTTTGTGAGATTTATGCAAATAAGTTCTGTTCATCCGCCCCCCCCCTTCTTTAGTTCTTGGACTACTAAAATTTGAGTTATTAAAATATAAATTATTCTTACAATTCTGAAGCCGTTTCAGTTGGGAATTTATTTTAATTAACTGAAAGATTTTTCATTACCGTTTGTATTTACTCACGGTGGTGTTGTGTTACCAGTATGCAGATTTCTCTATTGCTAAACATCACATGGGAAATCTGCTTAGTTTACGCAGCCCCTGCGAGACGGACGTTTTGTGAATTGGGCACTGATGATGGTATGCTCTGAAAGCGCTCTGTCGCAACATATATACAACAGTGAAGGAACGAGGCGTTTTTTCTTACCTGAGAAACTATAAAGTAGTTGAGTAGTTAGACCTCCTAACTACTCAAGTCTAATGTAAATTAGATAGTAGCCGTTGGCAACTTCTTTACTACAAATATAAAGACAAAATTGCCATCAGCAACTAATTATCATTAATTGAGTAATTAAGTGTTGGCTACCATTTTATTACAAATATTGACGCTTCCATTAGTCTCCAACAATTACTGAACTATAATGTAGATGAGTTATGACATGTTGTGAGCTTCAAGTTATATACTACAGTAGTACTATAGTAGTGTAATTATAGTACTGCTGAGTAATTGAACGTTATCTGCTTAACTACTATATATTAATTACTTTACATGAACAATATTTAATGCATTCTTTGCCTAAAATAGCTGTAGTTATAAATATATACAATGTAATATTTATAACGAACAGTTCATTGAGTAACGCCATTATTCAACTAGTTTATTAACAAGGTAACAGTAAGAGTAGGTTTCATCGCCTAGCAACCATATAGCATATGCTCCATTGCCTAGCAACCGTATAGCATATGCTACATACAGCATACCGTCTGACTATATTTTGTGAGATGAATAATAAAATATTCTCATCTTGCGGAATAAATATATTTTCCCTACGTCAATTCAGTAATAATGTGAGTTATGAACGCAGGTCAGGCCAACTTTCTCTAACAACCGGAGGACAAAGGCATTTTATACCGAAACAGAACTCAATAGAATTGTAATAAAAGGAGTATATATGTGAGGGGCGGTTTATTGATGAGCCCGGCACAAGAAAGAAGTCGTAAAATATTCCGAGCAAGATGTCGCAGAAGGGAAAAGTGAATCGTAAACCCATGTCTTTTTATTTCTATCCACTTATATTTGTTTTGTTTTTTTGTAAACTCGCGCACATGGCCAATAGCAATGATATATTAAAGAAATGCTGTAAGTGAGCACCGTTTATAAAATGAAGCACAAACATATGACTCGCTCAAACTTTTATGTGCTATAAATTCACCCCAGAATGCAAATTTATATAATAATAGATACAAAGTGTTCAGAAAAACAAATAAAAAAATATTTCAATGCATTAATAAATTAATCAACTTTCATGAACAAACTAAATGTTGGTATATAGTTTAATAATACATAAAGTAGAGAATATTAGTATATTTTAATGGAGACATAAATCCGTCTCTCTTTCACTGACAAAGGGAGTGCACGGACTTCCCCCCGCCTTACGAAAGAAACCTTTTTAGTCTTTAGTACCCGATGAAAACCCAATTATGTTAAAGCTAGAGAACGCACTTCTCAAGCGTTCGTCTAAGAAAAAATTCTTAAAGTTTACCTGAACATCTTGTGTTATTACCAAGGTACGTATTCCAAATAGTCTTCCGTGGCTCTGGGAATAGCGCTTCCTTTTTGTAGCCGGAAATCTCGAGATCGAAACTCGCCGGAAGCGATTATTTTTTTCTGGATTTTTTTTTTCATTTTTTGCTTCTAGGAAGTTTATTTAATATTAATAAATAAACGGAAAGTTTTTTTCATTTTTAGCGTGATCCATATATTTAATGAAAATTCGAATGTTTTCTGTCAAAAATTGAATTGGCATAAGGGTATTTATTATTATACAAAAAGTATATTATTAATTGAAAACGTAAGTATATATAAAAATTATCAACAATAACGCAGATATTTTATTAATATATTTAAACGGTTTTATCTATCTTTACCAATTTATTTCATATTATTTTATTTTACAATAAATAAAGATATTTAAAATTTTCTAGCTCTAGACATTATAATATTCTTTAACAGTTTTCTATGTTAGAGCTATATTTTCATTATGCTTGACCAATGCCAATGACCACTGACGTATATTTCTATCATCAAGGTAACAATTTTATCAAGTGCCCCCAAAACTGCTCGTATTTGATCAAACAGAATCACAAAATATCATGTAGTATTAAAATACATTCTACTCTTCAACCATTGTCATCTGCAATAAAATTGTTAACTTGATGATAGTGAGTCTTGAGTGTAGCCCATATTCTAGTCAGTGGAAGTTTTTTTCGAGAATATATGATGATGAGATCAGTAGTGTGTCATACCAGCACGTGGGAAATTTGCTTAATTTACGTAGCTCTTGCGTGAAGGACTTACGTAAATACTGCCCACTTTCTGAGGTAAGAGTGCAAAAGGTACTGTCTCTGCGCCATAAATTACACCGTTCACTTCTGTCTTTCAAATTCAAAAGAATTCCAGTAACATATAACCCCTTACAAACCTACAACAACCTAAGCCTTACAATAACAATTGTCAATTCAAGAATTCATGTTCCTTTACAGTCCGCAGTGTGCTTACTCAAGACAGTGAGTGCTCATTATATTCTAATAAAAGTCTGTTACGCAGGGGCTGCGTTATGAAAAAAGATTTCCCACGTGCGTCACGAATATGCATTTATCTCGAAGCGTAAAAGTTCAATGAGAACATAATTTGTATTTAGGCTTCAAATAAAGTTCTTCATAATATAACAGCTAATTGTTAATATGTCAGAAGTAGGAGCGGGGGTTTACTGAAGCCCGAAAACTAAAAAAATGCCAATATCTTCGATAATACCAAATATAGAGAATTAATGTATAACAATATTTATAGTACACTTTATGTGCAATAAAATTGGTTCCATACAATTTTTTCGATCCCGTTTTTAGTAACGGAGATATTTCGAATTTTCGAAATTCACCACCTCTAAGCCCACCCCCTGCCACTGGATTGATTTGAGCCATTTACGAACTCAACCTTTAGTTTTGTTCGAAACGCTTATATATCGAGTTTGCGATCAAATAAGAAATGCGACCACTAGAGCGGTAACAGACAAATATATATACATATTGTTACGTTTTTATTACAAAACCAGTAATAAACGTTGTTAATAAGAGTTCTTTTGGATTGCAAAATTAAACACACACAAGTTTCACAGTTTATCACTGCATAATTTATTTCACAATGCACAATACTCTTGGTTAATTATTACTACTCACAGTATTACACTGATAGTGTCACTGTTCTGCAGATTACACAGTCCAATAATTCACTCAAGGTCACTGAAATTCACATAAAGACGGCACTGCACTGTCCTTTACTTCGCGGCACTGCACTGTCTTAAACACGGCACTAAACTGTTACTTACTGTCACGGCACAACACTGTTCTTCACGGCACAACACTTTACCGCACTGCACTAAGTCGCACTGTAGCGCTGAACATCCCTCGAAGACCGTTGAGCATCAACTCAACTGAGGTACTGGCAGGGTCTCTTATAAATGCCTGTAGAAGGGCCTAGCCAAGGAAAGGTCCAGAAGTTCCAGGAAGATAGGCACGGCGGGCCCTAATTAGATTCTGCCGGCTCCACTAGGTCGAGCTGTACAGGTTTAAATAGAGAAGCAGGATGAGTCCGAGGCTCTTCCAACAAGGACTGGAAGGGACTAGTGCCTTCCACCAATTAGCGACAAATTAGTGGCAATTCTTTGAACCCCTCCGCACTCCCCAATCACGTCTTGAATAGTAGAGCCATTTAATTTTCGCAACAATATATATATATATAATATATATATATATATATAATATATATATATATAATATATATATATATATATATATAAAACATTTTCGATGGACATGAGAGGAAAATCTTCCAAAATCGCGTCATGAATACGATTTACTTTAAGGTAAATCTGCTAAAAGTCTACACTAAAGTCAATCACGTGATACAAGAAAACAGTGTATTACTAAATGATTGACCTATTGTCAGGGGAAATGATTTAGCTTTAAATGCCAAGCTTCGTTAGGTTTTTCGGGAAAACATTCTGCTGAATAAACGATGGAGGTCGATCGAATCAGAGAGATTTGTTGGGAATTGGTGAATGATTCATTTCAAACGGCAGACCAGACAAAGGGAATCGCCGTCAATGTGTGTTCAGCTTTCTCCATGACAGCAGGGGTGGGATAGAAAGCAAATTATATATTATTCCCAGAAAATGTAGTATGTAGTGTAAATTTGACATTCTGATTCCTTTAGGACTTTATCTTCTAATGGCCAAGAAATAGATGTTCCGTTCGTCTGAAGTAAATAATGTAATTTGAGGCTTCTGTGGAAATATGCCAACGAATAAATAGGAGAGTGACTGGACCTTAATTTACGAACTGAGATAATTTATGGACAAGACATATTTTATTTTTATTAATTACAAACTAAGTATGCCTGAAGGGTCTGCGAAATACATAATATTCTCACGCTGCCCTGTTGACGATTGGCAACTGGACTTAATGGATGGTCACCCTGTTGCGTTCTCCCTTTTTAGCTGATTCTAGGAGATGACGAAAATGAGGTCCGTTCAAAACTACAATATATATATATATATATATATATATGTTTGTTAACACTCTAGCGGTCGCTATATTTTGTTTAATCGTCACCAAACTCGGTATTGAATCGTTTTATGTAAAAAGAAAGATCATTAACAGCTGAAATCAGACTAGTGGGAGGGAGGGCTTAGAGGGGAACTTGAAAATTCGAAATATCTCCATTACTATACGTCGGATCGAAAAATTGTATATAACCAATCTTATTGCCATTTAAATTAACTATAAATATTTTTATACGCATTTATTCTCTATCTTGAATATTAACCGAGATATTTGCGTTTTTATTTAGTGTGAAGTATAACGGACGAGGTGAGATCGGCGATCGGAGAGTTGGTTTTATTCGTTTCCTCCGAAAGCTCCGTATGGAGATTTCTCTATTTTATAACTTCACGTGGGAACTCTTCTTAGTTTACACAGCCTCCTGAGTGACGGACTTTTTAATTCATAACTGTCATAAAATGAGGTGCCTCGTACGTTGCTTCTTTCTTCTTCGTTATCCGGCCAACTGTTCGTTACACTGCAATGGTGGGTTCAAATGGTTGTAATAGTTATAAGATTTTCAAAACATTGTATCCATTAGAATGAAATAGAACAGAGGAATACAATATTCGGATATCGATTATGGAGATTAGCATTCTAAATGTTTTTGTGAACGCAAAAACGTTCATCAATAGATTTTCTATTTCTCCCGCTTTGATACACCCAAAATAAAATACAGTGACTTTTTTTCTAATAGTGGCTGCCATTAAAAGGTACAAAATTATGGAAAAGTTGAGAAATTACTCAACAACGCAAACCTCATATCACTTATGGGCAATGGACCACTTATATTGTAGGAAGCATTAATAGAAATACAAGAATTTATTCTTCGTTCACTTTATTAAGTCGATAATTAGGAGAACAGTTTTCTTTACTACTAAATGAGGGAAATCTGCTGAAACGGAGTAAGTCCTTGACCCACAGACATCCTTTGATAAGACCGCCTTCGTCTATACTGAGAATTTATTATTTCTCTTACAATAATCGCATTCCGCAACTGGGGTGATTGACCGACGTATCAGTTAATTTTTTTATAGTTACGCAAGTATGCTCATTTCTGCAAATATTTTCTCTCTTGTCCATTATAATTTGGTTGAAGTCGTACTCATGACGCGATTTTCAAAAATTTTCTTCAAATGTCCATCGATCCTACCGAGGAGACAAAATGAGGTCCGTTCAAAATTATATATATCTATCTATCCATCCATCCATTCATCCATCCGTTCATCCGTCCATCCGACCGTCCGTCCGTCTGCCCGTCTGTCCGTCAATCTGTCAACCTGTCTATCAATCTATCAATCTACCTACCTACCTATCTACCTACCTACCTACCTACCTTCCTACCTATCTACCTACCTACCTACCTACCTTCCTACCTATCTACCTCCCAACCTATCCACCTATCTACCTACCTACCTACCTTCCTACCTATCTACCTCCCTACCTACCTACCTTCCTACCTATCTACCTCCCTACCTATCCACCTATCTACCTACCTACCTACCTTCCTACCTATCTACCTCCCTACCTATCCACCTATCTACCTACCTACCTACCTTCCTACCTATCTACCTCCCTACCTATCCACCTATCTACCTACGTACCCATCCACCTACTACCTACCTACCTACCTTCCTACATATCTACCTATCCACCTATCTACCTACCTACCTACCTTCCTACCTATCTACCTCCCTACCTATCTACCTATCTACCTACCTACCTACCTTCCTACCTACCTACCTTCCTACCTATCTACCTCCCTACCTATCCACCTATCTACCTATCTACCTCCCTACCTATCCACCTACCTACCTACCTACCTACCTTCCTACCTACCTACCTACCTTCCTACCTATCTACCTCCCTACCTATCCACCTATCTACCTACACACCTTCCTACCTATCTACCTTCCCTACCTATCTACCTCCCTACCTATCCACATCTACCTACCTTCCTACCTATCTACCTCCCTATCTATCCACCTATCTACCTATCTACCTACCTTCCTACCTATCTACCTCCCTACCTATCCACCTATCTACCTACCTACCTACCTACCTCCCTACCTATCCACCTATCTACCTACCTACCTACCTTCCTACCTATCTACCTCCCTACCTATCCACCTATCTACCTATCTACCTCCCTACCTATCTACCTCCCTACCTATCTACCTCCCTACCTACCTACCTACCTACCTTCCTACCTATCTACCTCCCTACCTATCCACCTATCTACCTACCTACCTACCTTCCTACCTATCTACCTCCCTACCTCCCTGCCTATCCACCTATCTACCTACCTACCTACCTTCCTACCTCCCTACCTACCTCCTACCTACCTACCTACCTACCTACCTACCAACCTACCTAACTAACTAACTACCGACCTATCTACCTATCTACCTCCCTACCTATCTACCTACCTACCTACCTACCTACCTTCCTACCTACCTACCTACCTTCCTACCTATCTACCTCCCTACCTATCCACCTATCTACCTACCTACCTATCTACCGACGTACCCATCCACCTACCTACCTACCTACCTACCTACCTACCTACCTAACCTATCTATCTATCCTACTACCTACCAACCTATCTACCTATCTATCTACCGACCTACCTATCTACCTACTTCCTACCTACCTATCTACCTATTTATCTACCTACCTATCTACCTATCTACCTACCTACCTATCCACCTATCTATCTAACTACCTATCCACCTATCTATCTACCTACCTATCTACCGACCTACCTATCTACCTATTTATCTACCTACCTATGTACCTACCTATCCACCAATCTATCTACCAACCTATCTACCTATCTAACCTACCTACCTACCTACCTACCTAACTACCTACCTACCTACCTATACCTACCTACCTACCTACCTACCTAACTACCTACCTTACCTACCTACCTCCCTACCTATCCACCTATCTACCTACCTACCTATCTAACCTACGGACCCATCCACTACTACCTACCTACCTACCTAACTACCTACCTACCTACCTACCTACCTACCTACCTACCCTACCTTACCTACCTACCTAACTTCCTACGTATCTACCTTCCTACCTATCCACCTATCTACCTACCTACCTATCTACCTACGTACCCATCCACCTACTACCTACCTACCTACCTACTTACCTACCTATCTATCTATCTATCTACCTACCTACCTACCTACCTACCTACCTAACTAACTATCTACCTACCTACCTACCTACCTACCTACCTATCCACCTATCTACCTACCTACCTACCTACCTACCTACCTATCCACCTACTACCTACCTATCCACCTATCTACCTATCTATCTATCTATCTATCTATCTATCTATCTATCTATCTAAATATATATATATATATATATATATATATATATGCCTACCTACCTACCTTCCTACATATCTACCTCTCTACCTATCCACCTATCTACCTACCTACCTATCTACCTACGTACCCATCCACCTACTACCTACCTACCTACCTTCCTACCTATCTACCTCCCTACCTATCCACCTATCTACCTACCTACCTACCTTCCTACCTATCTACCTTCCTACCTATCCACCTATCTACCTACCTACCTCCCTACCTATCCACCTATCTACCTACCTACCTCCCTATCTACCTCCCTACCTCTCCACCTATCTACCTACCTACCTATACCTACGTACCCATCCAGCTAATACCTAACTACCTACTTCTACCTACCTATCTATCTATCTATCCTACCTACCTACCTACCTAACCTAACTACCTATCTACCTATACCTACCTACTACCTACCTATCCACCTACTACCTAACCTATCCACCTATCTAACCTATCTACCTATCTATCTATCTATCTATCTATCTATCTATCTATCTAACTATCTATCTATCTAAATAATATATATATATATAGATATATATATATATATATTTATATATAATATATATTAGTCTGTTAACACTCTAGCGGTCGCAATTTTTGTTTAACCGCCACCAAACTCGGTATTTTATCGTTTTATGCAAAAAGAAAGATCAAGTTCGTTAACGGCTGAAATTGGACCAGTGGGAGGGAGGGTTTAGGGGAGGATTTTTGAAAATCAAAAATATCTCCGTTACTGTACGTCGGATCGAAAAATTGTATAGAACCAATCATTTTTCAAATTAAATTTACTATAAATAATGTTATTTACATTTATTCTCTATCTTGAATATTAACCGAGATATTTCCAATTTTATTAAGTGTGTGTGCGGCTATTGTAAGTGTCCGTAACTGTTGATGTTACTTCTATTTGTTACTATTATATGATAGGAACAGTCCGTGTTAATAATGTCTTTAATGGAAAGCGGTTGAGTTGTAAACAAACAGGCCAGCCAGCCTCGTAGCGCTGCATAGATAGACCGGAAAGACAAACAATTATGGAAATATATCTGAATATAACATATTAATTTTATTGGAAACAATTTACTAAAGCTAATGCTGTAATTTGTAATGAATCAGAATCAGTTTTATCTCAATCCCTCACTTTTTAGAATCCTAAACACCAAAGAAGGGGTGGGGGGATATCAACGGAACGTCTTTGCATATATCTCACAAAGTAAAAGTTCAATGAAAACATATTTGGTATTTAGGCTTCGAATAGTATGGTTTATTATATAACAAAGAATTGTTAATGTAACGCTAGCAAAAGTGGGGATTTACTGATTGCTGAAAAATGCAAATATCTCGGTTAATATTCAAGATAGAGAATAAATATATATATCAATATGTATAGTTAATTTGATTTGCAATAATATGTATTATATAAACTTTTTCGATCCGACTTATAGTAACGGAGATCGAATTTTCAAAATTCTCCTCCTCTAAACCCCCCTCCTCCTGGTCCGATTTCAGCCATTAACAGTTTTTTTTATAGTGTTCATTACTTAGAGAATGACGTAAATGTACCTCATTTCGTTATAGTTATATTTGGATAGTGATAGACGAACGGTCGAAAAGCCACGCTTGTGAGATAGTAAGGGTCCTTTTCTGAAACAACGAAGACTAATAATAGTAGTTATAGTAATAATACATATCGAGTTTGGAGTTGATCATCTTTGTAAAAAACGTCAACTCGATTGTGATAAAGGTTGTGACAGCCGAATGCCTGTGCGCATTGATAGGTTGTGACAGAGAAAATTCTGTGGAGATTATAGGAGTGTGACACAGGAATAGTATGGAGGAGATTACAAGAAATGGCCTAGAAATGGTTTCTTACTGAGCTACATTGGGGGGATTGGGGGCAAAAAATGTTAGAAAAACAGCCGGGCCAAATCAGTAGATAACCTTCTATCCTACAGCCTCTAAATCTCATGGATTAAATGCTCAGATATTAAACGACATTCTAACTGAAATTCTCCTTTATTCAATCAGGACCAACTATTTTAGTATATACTGCAAATTTTTGACTAACTGCAGCTAAATATGATAGATTAAAAACAACACTTGGATCTAACAAAACTAATTAAAAGTTCATTTTAAATTCATGATTACGCCTGACAGTATTTCATGATAGTAATTAATACCTGGAAATGTGTCAAAAACTTTTTACTCTTCGATTGATCTCAGTTTGATGGATTTATCCATGATTTGTCCGTCATTAGCCCCAATTTAAAGAATTATAAAATTAATGTCAGTAAGGCTGGAGATGGACTAAGCCTGTTAAAATGAATAGAAACCTTATGATCCCTTTTTTCCCCATGAGAAGTCTAGGTACACGGATGACGGATGCCAAAATAAAACCGAAACTCGATAGCGCCCAAGCAGCCGACGCACAACAACGGAGATATTCCGAATTTTCTAAATTCTCCCCCTTTAAACCTCCTGTTCAGTCGTATTTCCGCTTACTTAGTTCACTAAGTACTGGCTGTACATCAGAAGGTCGCCG
The DNA here is from genome assembly GCA_019009955.1 of Riptortus pedestris. NCBI lineage: Eukaryota > Metazoa > Arthropoda > Insecta > Hemiptera > Alydidae > Riptortus > Riptortus pedestris. The sequence continues at coordinate 47,470,373 of CM032232.1, read as the reverse complement.
TGGGCGGTGGCCAAGAGCGGAAACTGCAGCGCTAGCGTACAGGATGGAGTGCTCGTTTTAGGCTGGGCAGCCATTGTTGGTGCTATTGTTCCTGTTGGTCACATGCTCGTGTTCTGCTCCGCAAAAAGGTGAATACTTGTTCATGACTGTCTCATGGTTAATGGGTGTTTTTGTTTTTGCTATTCTAATTGGACAGATAAGAGACATAATTGCTACAGCAACTCGATCACAAACAGAGTACAGAAAGGATCTCCGCATCGAAGATAGCCTCGATCACAAACAGAGTACAGAAAGGATCCCCGCCTCGAAGATAGCCTCGATCACAAACAGAGTACAGAAAGGATCTCCGCATCGAAGATAGCCTCGATCACAAACGGAGTACAGAAAGGATCTCCGCATCGAAGATAGCCTCGATCACAAACGGAGTACAGAAAGGATCTCCGCATCGAAGATAGCCTCGATCACAAACGGAGTACAGAAAGGATCTCCGCATCGAAGATAGCCTCGATCACAAACAGAGTACAGAAAGGATCTCCGCATCGAAGATAGCCTCGATCACAAACAGAGTACAGAAAGGATCTCCGCATCGAAGATAGCCTCGATCACAAACAGAGTACAGAAAGGATCTCCGCATCGAAGATAGCCTCGATCACAGAGTGCAGACAGGATCTACGGAACGAAGATAGCCTCGATCACAACCAGAGTACAGAAAGGATCTCCGCATCGAAGATAGCCTCGATCACAAACAGAGTACAGAAAGGATCTCCGCCTCGAAGATAGCCTCGATCACAAACAGAGTACAAAAAGGATCTCCGCATCGAAGATAGCCTCGATCACAAACAGAGTACAGAAAGGATCTCCGCATCGAAGATAGCCTCGATCACAAACAGAGTACAGAAAGGATCTCCGCATCGAAGATAGCCTCGATCACAAACAGAGTACAGAAAGGATCTCCGCATCGAAGATAGCCTCGATCACAAACAGAGTACAGAAAGGATCTCCGCATCGAAGATAGCCTCGATCACAAACAGAGTACAGAAAGGATCTCCGCCTCGAAGATAGCCTCGATCACAAACAGAGTACAGAAAGGATCTCCGCATCGAAGATAGCCTCGATCACAAACAGAGTACAGAAAGGATCTCCGCATCGAAGATAGCCTCGATCACAAACAGAGTACAGGATGGATCTCCGCATCGAAGATAGCCTCGATCACAAACAGAGTACAGGATGGATCTCCGCATCGAAGATAGCCTCGATCACAAACAGAGTACAGAAACCGCACTAAATGTTTTGTATACATAATTCACCAGGTCGGAGAGAGAGGGGAAATCTTCAGGGTGAAGAAACCTGAATTCCTTTTGCGAGTGGGCATCTAAGCCCCTGAATGCAAAAAAATAAGCGATGAAGTAAGCTAGATCTGGAACATTTAAATTTTCTAGCTTCTGGGCTTGTTCCGGAAACACATTAAGAAAAAATTTCAATTGTGAGAGGGAGGCATGAGAATTTGGTCGAAAGACCAGCATTTCTTTGAGAATCGATGAAGCTAAAGCGGCGCTGTTATCATATTTTCAAAAGAGTGGTCATAGGAAGCTGGTAGTTGGTATCGAGGTTCTCAAAATGTGCGATGTAGGATAAAGCCTCTGAAGATAAACAGCACTTTAAATAGGTTAGCTTTAACCCTTCTGAAATATCTGGGTTGTCATATATCCCTTTAATACACCTCCCACTGGTGCGATTTTGGCCGTTAACGAAACCTATCTTCATTTTTATATAAATCGATTAAATTTCGAGTTTGTTATCGATTCGATAAAATTTGTGAGTGCTAGAACGTTAACAGACAAATATAAATATTTATTTATATATACGATTTTGAAATGATCTCATTTTTGTTATATCCTGGGCACAACCTCAATTGCTACTAATATATATATATATATATATATATATATATATATAAAACATATGTATAATTTTTTTCTGGACATTTGAGGATATTTTTCGAAAATCGCCTCGTATTATCTCAATAGCTGATTTTCCTTGAGGCAAACCTGGTAAATAAAGAATACCTTTGTTACTACTAGGGTTAGAGAAAAAAATGGGTAGAACAATTGTTGAAAGTTAATTTTATTGTAAGATTGATAATGTGACATTTTTCAATCCTATTCAAAATAGTAGATTTTAGGTGTTTAGGAACCGTTCGGTTTACAGAACATGTTTAATATAGAGTTTGGTAACGATGAAACAGAAATTACGACCACTAGAATTCGAGATGTCGTCATCTCCTGTTTAGGATCGATGGACATTTAATGAAATGTACTGATTATAACATTGATAACTAATTATCCTTTAGGTTAAGTGCTGACTTACAGAATACGTAATGCTAAATAAACACGGCATGAGCAATATGATAATAGAGCGGAGTGAATACTATTCAATAGTTGATTTTCACTTCTAAGAGAAAATAACCATGGCACGTTTATCCATTACTTGGTAGAGTTTATTTAAAGCATATATAGGTTATGGAAACATTTAAAAGTGGCTGTAGGAGCCAGGCCGATGGCAGCAACCTTCTGGAAGTATAACAGCGTGGGAGGTACTTCTCCCATCACTCGGTATATATATTGCTTTTTATTCAGGCTGGCTGATTTTCCAACTTCCTCTCCTCTATAGCTGTTATCATGCCCTGCATTGCCCTTCAAATTCTTCCTCTATTGACGAAGTCCGCTCATAAAAAGAAATGGTTTATGGTTAAAGACATACTAAATTAAATGGCGGTTTCCTAAGGCTTTTGTTTAGAACTTAAATACTCTAACACTGTGAAATATTAAAACAACTTAACTAATTTATGTACGTAATATAATAAAGAGATCACCGAAGAGAATGAAAAAAGTCCGTCACGCAGGGGTTGCGTATACTAAGCAGATTTCCAACGGGAATGTTTTCAACAGGCAAATCTACATGCTGGAAACACCACAAATACAAACTGTAATAAGAAATCATTCAGTCAATTTACAAGATAATAATATCTACAACGGAAAGCGTCTGAATTGTAAACAAACACCTCTGAATAGATAAAATAATTCTAGACCGGAAAGATGAACAATTAATGAAATATATCTGAATATAACTTATTAATTTTTTTAAATAAAAAAAAAAACTATTTACTAAAACTAGTGAAGTAATTTGGAATGAGACAGCATAGTTTCTATCTCAATCAGCCAGAGTTTAGTAATCCATGAACAACAGAAGGGGAGTCAAAAGAAGGGATTTGTTTGTATCTCATATAATAAAGCTTTGTTGAAAACAATATTTAGTATTTAGTCTTGTAATGCAGTGGTTCATGAAATAACAGCTAATAAATATGACACTAGTAGGAGTGGGAGTTTACTGAAAGCGTAAAACTATAAAATCCAAATTTCTCGGTTAATATTCAAGACAGAGAATAAATGTTTGTAAATTTAATTTGCAATAAGGTTGGTTATATACATGTTTACGAACCAACGTATAGTAAAGGAGATATTTCGGATTTTCGAAAATCCCCCATCTTACTGATCCGATTTCAGCCATTAACCCGGGAGAGGTGCCGCGAATTTTTGTTACTTAAAAAGTGACCCCGTGAGCATTTGCCTCACATGCTGACACATCTTTATTTTTTATTTTATTTTTACTCAAAACCTTTTAAAAAACACAGTATTAAATTATTTTAATTACAATTAAATTATTTTGCATAGAAGGAGGGAATACTTGAGGGATAATTAAATTTATTTACATATTTAAAGGAACTGAACAATATAGAAAAATAAAGGACATGTAATACTGATTTGATTTTTTATTTTACACCTCATTATTTTTACAATTCGAACATAAAAAAGAGACATGTTCATTGCAAACAGGTTTATTACAATTAAAACACGTTTTTTTTAGTTTTTCGATTTTTCCTTCTGAAGCAAAGATTGCATAAACCCTCTGCCCTTCTTCTTGAAATCCTCGAAATTATAACCCTCAAATCTGTTGGCAAAGATGGTATCCGTTCTCGATTTATAAGATGCGGTTTTATAAGATGCAAAGCCAAATTCTTCAAATAATTTCGTCTTAAAATTTTGTCCTGGGTATTTTATTCATAAATTATTATCTTCTTCCCACTACTCATTCTTCAGCAAAGGAAGAAATCCAAGCACAAATATTGTCTGCTTTGAAAAAAAACTACTAAAATAAAAAAGGGATGTAAAAAGTGTTGCCGTGAGGGAAATGCCGCACAATGGAAAAAAACTGTAACATACAGAGTGTCACCGTGAGGGAATCCCCGCTTTCGTTATTCCCGTACTTTTCGGGAAGCTAACTATGACTGAGAGGTTTTTTACTACAGCCCATACATGGAAGTTGACCTGTCTGAGCATGTCAGGCAACTTCCCCCCTCATCAGGTCCAGCCAGACCAAATCTCAAGAAAATTGAACTGCTTGATGGATTTTTATACTTAAATTTCAGTCTGCGTGAGGGGAATGCTCACGGGGACACCTCTCCCGGGTTAATGAACTTGATAGTTCTTTTTGCATACAACGAGTAAATGCCGAGTTTGGTTACGATCAAATACGAATTGCGACTACTAGAGCGGTAACAGATATATATGTATATATATATATATATATATATATATATATATATATATACAGAATATATATAATTTTGAACGGACCTCATTTTCGTCATCTCCTGGGTACGATTCATGGATTTGAAGAAATGCTTCGAAAATTGCGTCATGAGTACGACCTCAATAGCTCCCTTAAGGGAAATCTGCTAATAATTAGTTAGCTCAGACAAGGAATGCAAGACATCTGACGTGGAATCAGATAAATAAACAAACTAGTTTGCTCAACTACATTTGAAATAATATTTCATTTTAAACTTATACTCGATGTGTCGGTTACAATGCATCGGATCAATAAAAATTTTATAGAATATAGTTAATAGATATTTTAAACTTCAACAAAAAATATACTATACAAATATCTTCTAGATATGGATAAATTTGATATTCTTTACAATGGCTATCCTCGAAACCCCTTAGTGAATTTCGATCAAAAGGGGGGACTCACAATTGAACATTAAAACAAATATGATTTTTCAATATTACAAAGCTAGTCGCGGAACGTACTAGCATACGTTTCGCAAAAAACAGTCTTTATGGGTTCTTGAAACGTCAAATTGAATAATTCTGCAACCAGGTTACCAGACTCCGTACCTACATTATACACCAGTTTAAATGTTTCATTATTTTAAAGAGAACTCACAAATACATGTTCATTTTTATGTTATTGAACTCTTTTCAACTTTTTAGTGATGTGAATAGTATAGTCATGCATGTCTTTGACATATGTAACTGTTCTAAAGTGGGTACTATAAGACATTTAATAAGAAAAGCGTGAGTTCATTCGTTTCTATTGACCAAAAAGGAGCTAAAGGACATAATTTACAATTTTATTTTTATATATTCTTAAAAACAAATAGTCTTATCTCATCTAGATCTTCACTTAAACTCCACCACCTATCTGTATGTGACTTACAAATATAGATCAATAAATTTAAACTAAATCTAATATTTGGAGTTTCCCACATACACGCACACACACACACACACACACCTAAATATTACAATGTTTAATTAATATAATTCATTTTTTTTAATATATTCATTTTGTTTATGTTTTTTTTATTGTTATTTTGTTCCTTTTACCAAGTATATTTCTAAAGACACTGTAGATCGAAAAACTGCGTCAGTAGACTGCTTTTGCGTTACATTTGAAGTAAAGCTAAGATTGAGGCAAGTTAAGGCCTGCTTAATCCCTATTAAACATTCTCTTCAGGCGAAATCTCTTTTTTGTGAAATACTGGGTTCTTCAAGAATCAATTCCACCAGCTGATTCAATGAATTGGGAATTGGTATAAAGAACCTTTAAGCTTTGTTCTTTGATTGAGGGAGACCAATAAGAGTTTTCCGTTGAAGAAACCATATCAACGCCAATAGAGCTTAAAGAGCAAGAATCGATAGGGAAAGATAACTAGTGATTTAGTGCATCCTTAGAAAAGTTCTTTGTAATTGTTCGTAGTTGACGCGGCGAAGAATTCGCCTTATTGGAATTCCGTTCGGAGAATTCTCTCCAGGGGCTGTTCCAGTAATGCAATCTGATTTATTCCAGATTCGAGTCAGTTATAACGAACGAGTACTATTGCCATGTGTATTCATTAACTGATATTTTGCAAAATATAATTGTTGTAACAGTTAACGTTTATATGAAATATCGCCCTAAATAAGGTTTGTTTGAATTAGAATAAGATATGTTTAAATTCAAATTTAAATTATTTATTTACGTCCACTTTTAGCAACTAAGGTTATTTGGGACCGGTTATCTACAGGTTACCACCCTTTTCCAGCAAGGGTGGCACTCAGGATTTTATTTAATGAATTCTGCCACTAAATAAATTCCTTTGGTCAGGCGGGAATCGAACTCGCCACTCTAGGTTTACCATGTGAGATTAAATTCAACGCTTTAACTCACATGGCTAACCTGAGCCCCAGAAGAGATGTTTTCATTTCAATGTTACAGTTCATTGTTGCATCGGTTGAGGAGAGGAGGATTTATTTACATATCACATAAAATTCCTGATATATCAGAGGTGTACGATTGGCTTGGAAATTAAATTGCTTCTTTTTGGTGCTTTGATTCAAATATATGTTCTCACTCCGCTCCCCTTCAGCCCAGTACCTCGCATTTCATTCTCAAATGTATCCTATCCTAAGATTTATTTATTTATCTTGTGCACGACCTAAAGCATTAATACTTTAATGAAGGACCTTTTTATTAATGACAAAGAATTTAGCTATTGGTTCCAAAAGGTACTCTTGGGATGACGTCACCAAAACTTAACACCACCTTTGGCCCAAGATAGATTTACTCTAACCTGGTGCTATTATCATATATTATATATATATATATATATATATATATATATATATATAGGTGCTAGGCCTTCCTCTACTTAATACTCATAGCCTGGAACCATTCTCTAGTGTGGAGCGGTATGAGAGAGTACATTTATGTACATATTTAGCCAAAACGTTTTGCATAAATTTAGTTTAATTTCTAATACCTGTTATTCTACATGTCTATATAAAAACCACATCCACTTTCATTTATTTTTACTTCCTTGTATGTAAGCATTATAATAGCGAACATTTTGGACGAAAACAACGGAATTGGTTTTGCATCCGGTCTCGGCCTTCCTGTATACATTTCGGCAGGAAAGACCAACCATTGCACTAATACTAATACCCTAACTCTCAATTCGAGCCCCTAATTATAAAAAAGTAAAAAAAAACAGAGTAAATTGTACCACACACAAAAATCAACTATATTTATATTTTATTTAGTAACGTTCACAATGTGCTACTGAGGCTAATCGGGAATATATATATATATATATATATATATATATATATATATATATATATATACACACTAGTAGAATATTTATATGAATCAATTTTAAAAACAACCACAAGCCCAGTGCCGATTTACTGAGACTAACAAATGTTTTTAAAAGGACAACTTTAAACGATGAAAATAGGCCATTCTAAATAAATATAGGTACACTGGGTTACGGTGTAAACAGACATATTTTTACTTTTGGTCATGTAAACAAGATAGAGAGTACTGCAACAAGAAAAGAAATTCTCAAGAATAAAAAATAGACAATTTGTTTGAAAAAACAAAAGAGCGGTAATAAATATATTTTTAACATTACGAAAATGGCAACAATGGACACGTCTATATTCAACACAAGATAGAAGATAATGTAAGAAGACAGTTAAGAAAATACTACTTAACTGTTCAATATATAGTCAATCCCATGATTTTGAACATGATTACGAAAAGTTAGGATAAATGTAGAAAATATTGTATGAACGTATAATGACAAAATAAAAAAATTGTTCAGAATCATTTTCAAATTATAGACAAAATAAGAAATAAATAAATAAATAAATGAGAGACAAAATTTCAGGAAGGGGCTCAGGTTGGCCGTGCGAGTTAAGGTGTTGGTTCTAATCACCTAGAGTGGCGGGTTCGATTCCCGCAGTAGAAAATTTATTTAGTGACGGACTCACTAAAATAAACTCCTTGAGTCCACCTTGGCTATAAACCTGTCCCGATTAGCCTAGTATCATAAAGTGGACGTAAATAATATAAACAAAAAAAAAATTCAGGAAGACATCAGATTAAATACATCTAACATTACGATTTTGTATGAGTTTATTCGTATTATGAATTTTTTACTCATCGCCCGAGCTAAATAATAAATTTCTATCAGTGCTATTATTCAGCATTTATTATAGAGTAAACAAACAGAGACCCTTTGTCTTGTCCTGAAGATTATTAACGAATTATATATATATATATCTGTTAACGCTCTAGCGGTCGTAATTTTTGTCTGATCGTTACCAAACTCCATATTTATTCGTTTTATGCAAGAAGAAAGATCAAGTTCGTTAATGGCTGAAATCTGCTGAAAATTCGAAAAATTTCCGTTACTATACGTCGGAACGAAAAAATTCTATAGAACCAATCTTAATACATTGCATTTATTATAAATATTGTTATTTATTCTCTATCTTGAATATTATCCAAGGTATTTGCATTTTTATTAAGCACCCGTACATGGACGAGATTAGTTATTAGTCGGTTCTGTTCGGCTCTTGTTGGTTTTGATTGTGAGATTCGGGCGAATAATAAAACATCTCTCACTGACCAGGCTCTCAAACACTAACATAAATTTGATATTGATAGCGTTGACATCTTTTAAATAACAACAAATCATTATTCAAAAATAAATATAACAAAAGCATTCACATATTTTAAAAAAGTCCATCAAGCAGGGGCTGCGTTAACTAAGCAGATTTCCCACGTACGTCATGTATTTGCATTTATCTTAAAAGTTCAATGAGAGCAATATTTGGTATTTATGCTTCAAATAAAGTGCTTCATAATGTACCAGCTTATTGTTAATTTGAAATGAGTAGGAGTGGGAGTTTACTAATGCCCGAAAACTAAAAAATGGAAATATCTGGGTTAATAATCACGATAATGAAGAAAAACAACATAAATAACAATATTTATAGAAAATTACATTTGCAATAAGATTTACAATAACGGGGATCATTACAATTTTTAAAATTCTCCCCCCTAAACACCCTCCCCCTTCAACTTGTCTAATTTCATCCGTTAAGGAACTCATTCTACCTTTTTTGATAAAATTTTATTTAATACCGAGTTTGGTAAAGATCAGGCGAAAACTTGGACCACTAGAGCGTTAATAGACAAATATATATATATATATATATATATATATATATATATATAATGTTGAACGGGCATCATTTTCGCTGGATAGAATCGAGAGACATTTGAAGAACATTTTCGAAAATCATGAGTAAAACCTCAAAAGCTAATTTCCCCTAAGGGAAATCTAGCTAGTAGGAGAAGAAACAGTGAACTAAAAACGTGAATTATACATTTAAACCTTACATTTTTGAATATCTTAATGAATAAATATTGCTAGTGTATAGAATAGGAATATTAGTTTCCTTCATTCATAAAATTTCTTCAAGGAACGTTTTATAAAAAATAAATAAAGAACTTGTTAAAAGAAAGGTTTAAAAGAATTTTATTATCTAAAATATTAACAAATAATAATTTACAATAGAAGTAAATACAATTTTTCAAGCTTATTGGCTTTTTCAAATATTCCACATTACTTATATATATTTTTATTCTAATATCTAAATGTATAATAAGGGAAAAATACAAAAAAAACCAAATACAGAAATAAATAAAAATTCTCAATTACAGAACGGTTAAAAGTAATACAGAAGAACTATAAAGATACACAGAAGAATATAAATTTGTACAGAAAAAATAAAAGCTCATCAGAGAAATTAAAATGTTATGTGCTTAAGTCTCTTATATTTGTAATTCTTGTAATTTAAACTACTATAACTATAATAACCTATATCAGCAATATGCTGATACTTACTATTTTGACATGCATCGAAAAAGTGTTATGTACTCATTTATTGTGGGAATGTCAAGAATTTCATGCATGTGCATGGCAGGAGTCTTGGGAATGAACCAATAAATCTTAAACATTTATTTTGAGCCACTTGTAATTTACGCTTATTAGTTTCGCATGTCATTGACCAAATAGGACAGGCATAAAATAAAACAGGCCTTATATATAAGTAGTAAACAAGTTTTTTGTTAGTTATACTTAACCCTGAATTTCTGTTTAGTACAGAAAATAAGGATTTTAGTATTCCAATAGCTTTATTACACTGAGTATTGATGTAAAGAACTTCTATATAACAATATAATCAATTACAAATTTAAGTTAAGTAATTATCGACCTACGTCAGCTGATTGTGGGAACAGGCTGTGCCTTCTTATCAGTCTTGATGAAGGGTATGAATGACTTTCTCGGCCTTGGGCTGACTTTGGTTTTTAGTCTCAGTATTTACTTCCTTAACACTGAAAATTTGTAACATATAAAAAATATTGTTTAATAAAATAAGTAAAATTTTTAAAAGTGTTTTAAACAGTGCAAACCCTACGCCTCCTAGTGATAGATATAGTAATTTATTACATTATTAAGTTGAAGTAATCGCCATGGAGTGGTGAAACTTTTCAGATTTGATAGTGTTATCATTGAATATACGGAGTGTACTTAAACTTGATAACCCATTTCAAAAGTAATTCAAGTTTAGAATTATCTCTATAAAATACTCGAGGGCCGTATTACCGGGGCGAATAAAAGTTTGCTTTGTGAGTTCGCCTTGCTCCTTCTAATCCTGGATCTCATTGACTTTCATGTGACATTTCTCTCATGAAATATTCAAAATACCCTATCAACTCTCCATCTGCCAAAGGAGACAATCTAACACTAAATTACTCTTTACCAAAAAGAGTTTTAGTTTGCGAATTCATAATGATTTATTAGTCAGTTATGAGTTAAAAAAAACCACTCACGCACAACAAACATCAATCATGAAGCTAATATGGAAAATACCTTAACTATCTATCTTTGGCTGCTGACGCAACAATACAAATTCCTTTGAAATTCTGCAGATGCTCAGAACTCGCAGTTATGCAGAGAGCATAACTCAATTTATTCGAAAATAAAATCTTTATTTCTTTCGATTTTCTGGACATTTGATATACATGTCCGACACGCAGGGGCTGACCTCATCTCATCATATATTCTCCGGTGAGTTTCGGGGGGGGGGAGTTACGGAAGGTTGAAAAGAAAGACAGTACAAATAACTCGCTTTATACTTGAGTTACAAAGAAATGCATAGAACAATAATTGTAGACTATCAATAGCTCAACAAGATTGGCTCTATGGCATTTTGCGATACGACTCATAACAACGGAGGTACATTGAATTTTCAAAATCTTCCTTCTGAACCCACTCTACTCCACCCCCGATTTCAGCCATTAAGTAATATGATCTCTAGTATTGAATGAAACAGTTAAATATCGAGTATAGAAGAAATAAATATTTAAGAATCACAAAAATATTAAAACAAATATATAAGATCAAAATCTGACTCGATCACGTGCTCACACTACGTATTTGCATGTATCTCACATAGCCAACTTTCAGTGAAACCAATATTTGGTATTATAGGCATGAAATAAAATCGTTCCTAATACTTTACTGGAGGCTGAAAGCTAAAAAATACACATCTCCTGTGATTTTGTAAATAGAGAATGTAATGTATCTTATCTTTAGTGTATATATCAATAATTATGGTATTGCACATTTAATTTGCAAGAAAAATGGTTTCATAAGATACTTCAATCCGGCGTATAATAAGGGAGATATTTGGAATTTTCGAAATTCCTCCTCTAAACCCCCTCCCCTCCCACATTCAGCCATTAACGAACTTGATCTTTAGTTTTGCATGGCACTTTTATATATGAAGTGTGGTTATAATCAATCAAAAATTGCCATCGATTGAGCGGTAACAGACAAGTATGCATATATATGCATATATATATATATATATATATATATATATATATATATATATATATACATCAAATATTGAACGGACCTTATTTTCGTCATTTACTAGTTTTGAAGAATGGAACTTTCGAGGACATTTTTTGAAAATTGAGAATATATACATATATATAAACAACATCTAAATTAGGAAAGTTTTGTTTTTTAATTTACAAGAATGCAGGAAAGTGAGCGTTTTTTGTCTCATCCATCTCATTCAATTATTTATTTATCACCAAGTAGAATCAATTTCAACAAAATTGAGAAAATAAACGTTAATGCAGAAACACTAATGAAATTGGCAAGCGAAAAGATTTTCAATTGAATACGAAATCAAATTTATTTATTTAGTAGCCACGAGGATTAACAAAACAAACACTGTATATATAATCCAGAGCCTACCTCTTTATTCGTATACTGAAATGAGGAGTCCATTATGCAGAAATATAGACAACAGTAGTAGGAGATTTATCAGAGAGATTAGTTATATAATACTTTTGACAAGACCCATAAATAAACGAGTTATTGACGATTTTATGTTATTGTCTATGGCCACACGCGCGCGAACTTATGTATATATTGGGTTATAAAATAAGTTCGTAGAGTTTATCAATATTTCGATTTAATTCTCCCTGTGTTTATAAAATCATGTTTACTTGATCGATAATTGTTACATGTTCTTAAAAAGTATTATTTAAGGTGCTTTTATGCATCAGTTTCAACCGAGATTCCTTATCTTTAAGTGGTATGCTTGCTCAAAATGGAAGAGAAAAGCAAAGGCATAGTTTTCCATCACGATAACGCCCGTCCTCACGTGTCTTTGCAGACCCGGCAGAAATTATTGGAGTTTGGCTGGGATGTGATCCCCCACCCACCCTATTCACCAGACCTTGCCCCAACAGATTTCCACTTATTTCGGACTCTTCAAAACTCTCCTAACTGGAAACACTTATACTATATTTAGAGATACTACTCGTGTAAATATATACGATGCATTTTAAGATTGTTAACAAACTTAATTTATTATATATAATTATTGAAGTGATAGATTATATAAATTAAAATCTTGGTATTCGAGGTAATGAAGGCATTATCTTTATATATATATATATATATATATATATATATATATATATATATAATATATAATTGTACTGTACGTGTGTATGTCACTGAACTCCTCCTAAACGGCTGTACCGATTTAAATGAATTTTTTGTATGCCTTTGGGGAACGCCCTGGATGGTTTAGAATCACAAATCAGCCCGCCAGATGGAGCAGGAGTGGGGGTTGTAAGGGAGGCCTAAAATTAAAAATAGCCATATTTTGTTTCCTACTGGTTTTAAAAGTCGTTTATGTAGTTATTTAGAGTAAATTTACTTATACTCCCTTTTGCCGTATAACAAAGTATAAACGAGATATAGTAAAGTAGCTTTTGTTTTAAACATAATATTATTAAATTTAATATACTAATCGCTTGAAATATCATGCAGGACAACGTCAGTCGGTTCCGCTAGTATAAGTTCTATTTAATAATATGCCAAGGAATTAATTGACATAATATTAGTAAATTTAAGTCGAAAATAAAAACATTTGATGCATCCTGTTATGTCATGTTAATGCATTTTGCATTTCATGAATAAAACCTCAATAGTTGATTGCTTAAGAGAAAAAAAGAATTTAATACAAGATAATTATCATTTACAGAGACAAATCTCCAAATATATTGAAATATTTAAACAAGTCTCTCTCTCCAAAGACTGATAAAGGGAAATAAAACTGGAAAGTTGGCTTTTAGTGGAGCAACGAAGTGTTTGCACGAGTTGACAAACAAGGATGACAGACTTGTATACACGGAAAATAAAGTCAGCTATTTGGAGAGAATAGTGTTAATACTGGATAGGACTGGAGTAGAGCTGGGGACGGATAAAGCTAGTCCTCGTGTCCCGTTTTCGAGATGAAGTGGTAGTTCCAACTCGCACCAGAATAGGCCATTCGATGCAGTCAGAACTGACTCTTGATTGAACAATATGGATATCTCCCTCCCAACTGTAGCCCATCCAGGTTGTTGACTGTCCTATTGATAATCGCACGGTGTCGGGTTTACTTCAATACTCATTCATACCCTCGGTATAAATAAAAGTTCGTCACGTAGGGGCTACGTGAACTAAGCAGGTTTGCCAAGGCTGTAGTATAACAGCTACCGATTCAACCTAAACATATATTCTCCACTTAAAGTGATAAACCGGTGAGTTAGAAGTAGGGTTATCCTAAAGGCTGAAAATACGAAAGACTAACTTATTATATGAGCTAAGAAAAAATGTATAGGAAAAAAATTGTAGGGCATCAATAGCTTAACAAGATTGGTTATATAACATATAACACTTTTCGATCCTTCTCATCGTGGCAGTTTCGTAAACCTCCTTGCAGGGCTGAATATTCTTCTCCAAACCGGCTTTCTGCTCCTGCGGTCTCCCCGTCATGCTTCATAGTTCAAATTTTTGGTAATGAAGATATTTTGAATTTTTGGACCGAATATAAGTATAATTTTGAACGGACCTCATTTTCATCATCTCTTGGATGCATCGATGGACATTTGAAGGGATTATTCAAAAACTACATCAAGAATAAAACCGCAATCGATGATTTCCCTTAAGGGATATCTGCTAAAATTAGGGCTTTTTAAGGAATGTTTTTAGAATGAATTTTAATGTTGCATTGGACCAGACTCGATGTATAGACTAGAAAAATTACTAATTACTGATTACTTATATTAATACGGGAGGATTCCCACATATACGTACATTAATTTTGTTTCATTCTAGTCTTTCACAACGATGTGATAAAACTGACAAATTCTAATAGTAACTTCAGGTAAAAATTATTTATTTAATCTTGGTAGTTAATAATAATTAATGAATATGTCATTTAAAAAAAATAAAAAAAAATACATGCACTTATTGGTTATGGAATCCTGCTGTTGGAAGTGAAAGCCACAATTGCGAAGGTAAGTAATATGATTGTGATAAATCATTGGATTCAGTAAATACTTGGCATTCAGATCAATATACATTGGGTCGTTGCTGGACAAATTTCGGTACAGTTGTTAATTACAGAATGTAATTATGAATAATATTTTTTATTAACGTTCACGTTTTCTAATTGGGATGGGTTTTCTACAGGTTACCACCCTTTTATAGGTAGGATGGGATTAAGGACCTTATTTAATTTGTCCGTCACTAAATAAGTTTCTAGTGCCCACGTGGGAATCGAATTCATCACTCTGGGTTTACCATGTGAGATTATGGCTATTGCTTCAATTCATATAATTCATCTTCACCACCTAAATGTCACAACAGCGTTCTTGGTATTGTTTTCAAACCACGTTCGATTATTAATGGGCTTCTTGCTTCATTATTTTCAGGCCATATTCGTTTTTTGTCAACATACTTTATGCGCATGTATATAAATGGAAAAATAAATTATTTTTTATATTGTATATATTTAAAGGCGGTTTACCATTTCCTCATATTATTATTCTTGATGCGTACTTTAGTTTAGATTTCCGTCGAAAAATACATTAACAGAATTATGGATCTAGGTCAAACATTTATTGAATCAAAATGTTAATGGAGCAAGACACTTCAAACAACTGGAGGTTAATTCTAATAACATTGAGTTTGACTCGGTCTTCTTAACGCTTTACGTAACGCACATCATCATAATCAATTTTAATCATATTCTCTAGCGACTGTGGGAATTTATGAGTAATTCTACGCCATCTATAGTCATTGAGTTGCCAATAACCTTTTTCTTATATGTTTTGGAATAGATCAAATATTATTGATTTTTTCTTAAATTGGGGAAAGTGAAATTAAAAAGAAACTCCTTTGTATTGTATTTTAATATTGAAAATATATCCTATTTATTTTTTTAATAATTTATTATTAATTGGATTGGCATTAGCTGAATACTACACACGTGACTAGTAATGGATGCTAATTATATTGTTATTATTTATTAACGTCCGCTTTTTGATACTAAGGCTAATTTGAACGGGTTATCTACAGGTTACCACCCTTTTCTAGCCAAGGTGGGACTAAGGATATTATTTACTGACTGTCGTCCCTAAATAAAGTCCCAAATTTATTTGGGAAAATTCTAAATTTTTCCCAAGTTAAAATGTAAAATTAATATTATGAAATTTCTGAAACCCACACACACACACGCTCACGCTCACAAGCTCTGTTACTATCATGCTAATATAAAACTTGTATGTGTAATTATTCATATAAATAAAATGTTGTATATCTTAGATTAACGTGCTTACACTGTATCATTGTATCATCATTATCATCTCATTGTATCCCTATCAGATTTGCATATATTTATATAAGGAGTTTCTACTTCTCGTGCATGATTTTTGTATCTCAAGTTCTATTCACAATCAGAATTATGTAGGACTCTCTTATCTACATTACGTGAGATTGCCACCACTTAAGTCTAATCATTGTACCAGTTGACTGTTGTGTGTATTTTACAGCATAGATATCTTCAAGCTCTAAATAAATGAACGTTAAACAAAGGGCGTAAAGAAATACAGAGCAATGAACATATACTTAAATACAAATTCAGAAACACAAACAATGAAGTACTCTTTCAAACTAGAAATCAATAAAAATAATGATACTAAAACTGAAATTAACAGAGAAAAAGCAATATTAGCTAAGCAGGTCTTTCAAAACAAAGGATAAGTTTACTAACTATTATATATTGCATTAATGGGTCAAGAGCTTTATTAAACAAACTATACGCAGTTTCGAAGAATCCTAAAATATATTGTTTTCAGTTGTGGTACGGAGAGAATTTTCTCGGAAAATAAGTAACGTCCCAAGGAAGTCCATTTCATTACCAGAGAAATAATTTTGGAACATAACTTCCACTTTTATAAATTGTTTTTTCTCTCCTCCAAACACCCCAACATAATATAATGTTTCACAATACTTCCTTTATTAAATTCTTACTTTAGTTCCATAAGCATTTAATAAAATAGCTTTCTGATCCTCAGAAAGATTGCAATCTCAATAAATTGTAAATTTTAAAGAGAGTAATTTTAATTATTTGAAATAAAGAAAAGTCCGTCACGCAGGGACTGCTTAAACTAAGCAGATTTCCTACGTGATAGTATGACATACTTGTGATCTCCTCTCACCACATATTCTCTATTTGTATGTAAAAAAATGAGTAGTAGGGGAGGGAGTTACTGAAGGCTGGAAACAAGAATGCGCAAATAACTCGCTCAATACTTAACAGTTGCAAAAAATGCATAGAACGACCACTGTAGATCATTAATAGCTTAACAAGATTGGTTATAAGAAATTTTTCGATCCGACTAATAATAACGGTGATATTTTGAATTTTCGAATCCCCCCCCCCTTCTAAACATTCACTATTTCACCCCCCTATTTTAGCCAATAGCAAATTCAATCTTTAGTGTTGCCTGAAACAGTTAATTATCGAGTATGGTATACATAAGATAAACTTTTTCCAGTAAAGAACGAAAACTATTAATAAATGAAGTCATCACAATATATTTGCGTGTACCTCACAAAGTAAAAATTCAATGAAAATCAAATTTGTTATTTAACATTGGAATGACGTGGTTCACGATATTACAGCTTCTTGTAAATATGACATGAGTAGGAGAGGGGGCTTCCTGAAAGCTGAAAACGAAAAATTCCAATGATACAGATAATTTGTACACTGTAACATTTATAGAACAATAAATTTGCAATAGGATTAATTATATAAACTTTTTCGATTCAACGTATATTTCGAGTTTTCGGAATTTTCCTCTTTTAAACCCCCCCCCCTCTCACTGCTCTGCTTTCAGCAGTTAACGAATTTGATCTTTCTTTTTATATATTTACATAAAATGATTTATTTATTAAAATGATGAGTTTGGTATCGGAAAGGCAAAAATTGTGACGACTAGAGTGGTAACAGCTAAATATATGTATGTATGTTTCTCTCTCTCTCTCTCTCTCTATATATATATATATATATATATATATATATATAATATTATTTTGAATATACCTCATTTTTGCCATACTATTACTAGGATGGACATTGGAAGACAATTTTTCGAACATCGTGTTATGAGTTCAACATGAAGCTATGAGTTCTAGGTTTTTGTCAAGGCCAACGCTTTAACCCACATGGCTAACCTGAGCCCCAATGTTTGGATTAGGGTTATTATTTAAATCCTAAATCAGGTTATATATGCAAAAAAAAAATTAAATTTTTTTAAGGAAAAAGAAAATCGCTTGTAGGCTTTAGTAATTGGGAACTGTAAAATGATGCCCTAGTATATTAGGAGATCCAATACAATTTGAAGAACAATCTGTTGTTTAAAAAAGTCACATAGATTTTAATTCAGCAGAATATTCCGTTAATTAAAAATAAGAATGTATGTCTATCAAAAAAAGAATTGGATTTTCTCTAACGCATTAAAAGTGATGGATGCGATATTGGCCTACGTAAGTAGTCCATATTAGGAAGAGAGGAAGACAAAGCGAAAATCAAAAAGGGTTGACAGCTGTTTATTGAGGCGGAACAGGACGGAGGTAATTGGCTGACCAAGGAGACTGATTTTCTTGATTCAATCCTGCTGAGTAGGCCTCTCCTTCTCTCTCCAGTAGAGGCCCCTCAGCTGTAGCACGGACGTGCTTTCCTCCCACCAAATAAGTTTTAAGCAGATTTCCATTAAGAGAAATCCGCTTTTGAGTTGGTACTCATGACAGCAATTTTCGAAAATTTGCTCTCCATGTCAATGCCCATCGATCCTACCCAGGAGGTCACGAAAATAATTCCTTTTTAAATCAATATATATATAAATATATATATATATATATATATATATATATACGTTTTATGAAGAAATAAAGATCACGTTCTTAATTGCTGAAATCGGACCAGTGGGTGGGGGGGGGGGGGTTAAAGGGAGTATTTTCGAAAATTCGAAATAGCTCTTCCATGATACGACGGATCGAAAAATTGTATAGATCCAATCTTATTGCAAATTTAATGTTTTATAAATGATGTTACGTATGATTTTTCACTATCTTCCATATTGATACATATATGTTTTAATTTTCAGCCTTCGGTACCACCCCCCTCCACCCTCCTTCCTAGTCATGTAATATTCACAATAAGCTGTTATATCATGAACCTGATCATTCAAATACCAAATATTGTCTTCATTGAACTTTTTGAACTGTGTCAGATACATGCAAATGCGTAGTGTGATGACATCATGAATTGAGATTTTCGGTCTTAGCTAGGAAATGTTTCTTCTTATTCTGGACACAATATTATTTATATATTATTCACATTTTATGGCAAGAGTCTCCAATAACAAACATTTATTTCGGTGCAAAATTTATTGCAACTGCCCTACATGTTTCGTTGCTTATTTGCCACTTCTTCAGGGGTTAACCCTTTTTAAAAACAATATATAAAAAATGTATTAATAACATTAATTTAACATATCCCTCAATAATTCTTTGGCTATATATTGTATAAGTAAGTGCCTACTTCTATGATATATTTATGAAATATGATAATAAATTGCTACCTAGATTTCTAAAGTACTCGTTTACCTTTTACATTTCGTTGCGACTTAATAAAAAATAGAAAAAGGGTAGGAAACAAAAAAACAGAAATCAAATACCTCAATCATATATTCTATAATGTTTTATCTTAAATGAATCGATTTAAAATTATTACGCGAAGTAATCGAGTTCAAGATTGACTTGTAAACAATCGATTTTTAGTCAGCTGACTTAATCTTCCTCGGGTAATGTTAAGTTAATGAGCACTGCAGAAATGTAAGTAGCAATTTATTATTAGATTTAATAAATATATCATAGATGGCACTTACTAATACAATATATATATATATATATTAAAATGAAAGGTTAATTATAATTATTATTATTTAAATTTAATCTATTTACCGGCTACTTCTCAGGGTCATATATTGCACGGCAAGCATTCCCGTTTCCACCATCTCTGCTATAAGAGCTAATTTATCTATTTAATCAGAGATATAGCACAATTAGGCTAGATAATTAAAGAAACACTTACTCTGTTTGCATCTTGGGAGTCGACTCTCGATTCCCGTCCTGCTAAATTGACCTTTGGATTCACAGGGCTCCGCTGTCAGTCCCTTGACAGGTGCTGCTACCTCTTTTAAAGCCCAGTACTAATCACTCTGATCTCATAGATATAGAGAAACAGCAGAGAGCCTCTGAGGCTCGACCGTTACAATATATATATATATATATATATATATATATATATATATATATATATATATATACAGTAGAATCCCGATAATTCGTATCATCAGGGGACTGACAATTTAGTACGAATTATCGGGAATACCAAATAACGGGAGTACAAAATAAAAAAAAAATAAAAACATTTTAATGTTAACATGCGTTTATTAAGAAAACCATACATGTCTGGTAAGAATCAAGACTATGCAATAAATTAGTTTTACTAAATGATACATACGATATATATATAAATAGTCAACAAGTAAACATCTTTGCTAGAAAAAATCCGTAATTTTTTTTTGGCACAACCCTTGCATTCGTGTATTGTCAATTGCTCTGTCAAGAGTGTTCAGAGCAAAAAATACCTCATCACCAACATCTGATTTCGCCAAAAAATGGCGCACATTGTTGACGTATTGTTTAGCATCCTTAGCATTAATTATTGGTACGTCATCTTCATCTCCCTCTCCCTCTTCACCGTCAACGTCCTCAGGTGGAGCTAAAATTTCTTCGTCGGTCAACATTCCTGCTACTGCCAGGCCGTCGTCAAAATGGACGAAATCTTCGAATGTTATGTGATTTTCCTCATTTTGTGAAAGGCGATCCCATTCTAAAAGACTTTCAACGTCTTGTTCTGCATCATCTGTAAACGGAAGTTCCTCTTTGCTAAAACCACAGGCTCGAAAACAGTTTTTTATTGTGGTCTCGCTAACGTTTTGCCATGCCTTGTCAGCTATGTTCATAGCTGAAAATAAAGTAATTTTATGATTCAGTCCATCCTCGATTCTGTCAAGAAGCTGCATCACTACTTCTTTGCGGTAAAACGTTTTGAAAGTTTTAATTATGCCCTGGTCCAGAGGCTGCAACTTAGAAGTTGTATTGGCGGGTAAAAACACAACTTTAACATTGCTGAGAGAGGGGATAGAATTGTGGGCCGAACAATTATCGATGAAAAGCAAAATTTTTCGCTGTTTTTTTTTCATATCTACATTAATTAATTGTATCCATTCGTTAAACAACTCTCCCGTCATCCATGATTTTTTATTTGCACGATAGGTCATTGGAAATGATTTTATGTTTTTAAAACATCTTGGTTTGGCCGACTTACCTATCATGAGTGGTTTTAATTTCTCCGATCCATCCATATTGGCTGCCAACAGTATTGTTACACGTTCCTTACTATTTTTTCCGCCATGGCATTTTTCTTCCTTGAAGCACATAGACCGATCAGGGAGACATTTATAGAACAGGCCCGTTTCGTCGGCATTGAATATGTTTTTATTGTCATAAGGTTCGATTATTTTTTTCAATTCGTCCTTCCACTTTGAACAAACGTTATCTGACACACTTGCACTCTCCCCACTAAGCTTCTTAAATTTTATGTTGTGTCGTTTTTTAAATCTGTCGAACCATCCATCACTTGCACGAAAGTCTTCAATACCCATTTTTTCTGCAAAAACTCGGGCTTTTTCCCTTAAAATATTTCCTCCAACTGGTACATTTGAATTTCTTGCTTGCGCGAACCATTGTTTTACCTTATCTTCAAGTTGTGGATAATCGCCAGTCTTGAAGCGTTTTATTTTGCTGTCCGATGACTGGGATGTAATTTTATCTTTGTTCTTTAGAATCGATGTTATTGTGGAACGAGGGACGTTAAAACGTTTGGATACATCAATTTGCTTACAACCACTAGCGACGGCGTTTATAATTTGTTGTTTCTCTTTAATAGAGAGGCTAACATTTTTCGGGGGCATGGTAACTTATCACAACGGTAACAGAAACGAGACTGAATTGTAGAAAGGAAAAAAACTTTGTAAGAAAAGATCAATGAAATTCCTAAACCTTTCCCTTTCAGTGAAAAAAGTTCGAATTTCATACGAGAGTTCATAGAAAAGTTGTCTCTCTCACTCGCTCTCCCCTTTGTCTCTGTAAAAACAGTAGGAATTACGTGGTTTCCTCGGAAAATTATCTCGCACTCATTCTGCTCTCTGGTCTCTCATTGGCCTCTCTCCCCCTCTTGCAAACAGTACGAATTAACGAGTTGTTTAGCACTGGAAATACGAATTATAAGACGTTTTTAGGTGACCTCGAACATAAAATTGATACGAATTACCGAGGGGTTATTTATACCATATATCGGGATTTTCTCTAAGGACCGGCAAGTTTGTACGAATTATCCGGAAATACGAATAATCGGGATACAAAATATCGGGATTCCACTGTATATATATATATATATATAAAATTGTAACCTCTATCTGTACATTGATTTTTTTCGCGAATTTTCATGATAACTTTTCGTTTCACACGTCATAGACACCATAACTGCATTTTGTTTCTTTCGTGTATGTTTGTTTGTTTGTTTGTTACCTTTTCACGCATAAACGGCTGAACCGAATTTTATGAAATTTGGTATGCGTATACTAACCAAACTTAGACTTTAGGCTATATTAAAATTCTCTGAGACGGGTAGGAGTGGGGGTTTTAAGGGATGCCAGAAATTAAAAATAGCGATATTTCGTTTCCTATTGCTTTTTCGACAAATATGAGCAGAACAAAAGTTGTTTATTTTGTTATTTAGAGCAACGTTTGTTATATACACTTTTGTTTTATAACCATGTATAAACGAGATATACGCTAAAAACTAAAGCGGGAGCAACTATTTTATTGGGCACTTACGGTAGAACCGAACTTAACAACACTCGGTATGTAAATTAGCATTAATTCTTCCATGATTAAAAGCTATATTAAAATTTTTAGGTTAGAACGGGAGTGGGGGGTTATAAGGGAGGCCTGAAATAAAAATTTGTGATATTTCATTGTCTATTTGTTTTTCGGCAAAGAAGGTCATAACAAAAGTTGTTTACTTTGTTATTTAGATTAACTTTTTTTTTTTATAAATTTCTCCAGGAACAATCTGTGGAGCAAGTAATTTGCGTAGAAATATTGATATGCTCAACAATTCATTCCTATTTGAACTATCATTTACCTCAGCTGGAAAAATTAATTCAAATCAATGTTAATATGTTGTCCTTAATAGCTGAAATCTATGCATAATGCACAGGAGACGGGAAATATGACAATTTGGAGGACAGTGAAGACTTACATAAACAATTAATTTTATTATTAACAAATGCCAACAACGGGTATAAACCCTAAACTATGGGACGGGTAAATGTCAAAATATTGTGCAAAGTAAAGCCTTGCCAAAAAAATACCATCACCATTCAACCTCAAATCAATTCCCGGGCGAAGCCGGGTATCTGAGCTAGTATATATATATATATATATATATATATATATATATATATATATATATATATATATATCAAAAGAATTATTTAGGGATATGTTAAATTATTATTATTAATAAATTTTTTTATATACATTATTTGTAAATGGATAGCCCCTGAAGAAGTGGCAAATAAGCCACGAAACATGTCGGGCAGTTGCACTAAAGTTTGCACCGAAATAAATGTTTTTTATTGACCTTTGCCATAAAATTCGAAGAATATATAGAAAATGTTTATTTTATCAATACCATACCCAATATTTAACCGCTTAATATAACTTTAATGTTCATATTCGTTAATAGCTGAAATCAGACTGGGGATATAGACGAGTTTCGAGGGGAGGTCTAAATTTCCAAATATTTCCTTTATTACGAGTCAGATCATAAAAGTTTACCAATCTTGTTAAAATATTGATGGTCTAAAATTGTTGGCCTACACATTTATTCGGATAGTTTGAATATTTATAATTTCAGAGATCTGAACAAAGTATTAGCAATAGTCGATAGTGTGATGCTCTTTGTCATCGATATTAACAGTGAGAATTAGTGGTTACTGTCCATCCCAGATGATTGTCAAGTTCTAATCCAATGTAAATAAGTAATACATTTTTGTGGAATAATTGGCGAGGCAAACAAATGCACATGTTTGAATTTATTTAACTTCTATTCAAGTGAGAACTCTCTCCAGAAACCACTTACTATTATTAAAAACACCGCAAATACATTCTATATTTTAATGCCAGAACATGGTGTATTGAAAAACATGTTTTTGATGTTTTATATATTTCTCTTGTAGACTTTAAATCGAAAGATTAAAGCCCCAATGAAAAGGCAGGAACGTCTTATCCTAGCCATTGGGAATCACAAGAATTTGAAAGTAACTTTCCTCATATTATTAGTATGAGCAAATCTTTCAAAGGAGGCGAACATTTTTCTGTGATGTAAAATTGTCCTTTGGATGCTGTCGACATGTTAAGGGCAGTGAATCGATACGGAGGGATCCACTTTAAACCAGCGGATTCCTTTATATGAAAAAGGATACGCCTTTGTTAAAATGTGGAGGAAAAGGTTTTTCCTGACCTCTGGTATGCGTATATTGACAGAGGCAAAGTATGGTTTATATCGTCTATGGAAACTTCTTTAACTTCCTTTCTTTGTATAAGGTTTATTCTTCACTAAGGCGACATTACTTGACCACACTGAAATGGAAGAATGTTGTAGAATATAAAGAAAGTCTGTCACGCAAAGGCTGAGCAATCTAAAAAGATTTCACACTTGCTGGAATCTCAACAGAGTGATATCATCCCACTAGTTAAATAAAGCCTGAAACCAAGAAATAGGAATAAATGAGTTATAGAAAATATAATAAAACAACAGTTGTAGAGTACTAAATGATTAGCATGATTGGTTCTACAACCTTTTCGATTCGTGCCATAATAAAGGAGAACTTTACAATTATCTATTGTATTTTCTCCACTCCCTAAACCCCCACACTTCAGCCAATATATATGATCTATAATCTGGAATGATACATTAAAATATCAAGTATTGCATTGCTCAAATGAAATATATTCCTGGAGGAAAACTCACTGATGTAACATCGAACATATTTGCATGCATCTTACAAACTAAATATTAGGTATTTAAGATTGACACAAGACGAGTGGGGATATATTTCCTCATTCTTAACGCAAATGAGAGAGGGTTTGCTGAAAGTTGAAAACAAAATCAGTTCAAATAATGTGTCTAATATTCGACAAAAAAAAAGGTTAGAACAAACACTATGAAAACTATTATTTGGGATGAGAATGCTTATACGACATTTTTTGATACAAAGCATAATAACAGATATGTTTTGAGCCTTTCATGACACTCCCTGTTAAAAAAAAGTTAACATATCAATATTGGACCTATTAAAATGAAAATTTGTACCTATCCATCCAACTATATTTGTGTTTTAAATGTATATATATTTATATATATATATATATATATATATATATATATATATATGTGTGTGTGTGTGTGTGTGTGTGTGTGTGTGTGTGTGTGTGTGAATGAATTATTTTGAATTGACCTTATTTGCCTCATCCCCTATTGATTAGTATTTATAGATTTTTTGAAAGCGTCGGCAAGAGTACAACCTCAATACCAGATTTCCCCATTGCAAATCTGCTAATAAATAACGATAAACGTGCTTGGTAATTGCCTCGCCGTCCTGTACTTCGGTGGTAGGAAGTCGGTAGATGTGGTTGAGCTGGAGATAGAGTGGTTGAAAGTGGTAGACCGCGGGCATTTTCACAAGTACATTCGGGCCACAGTGTTCTACAATGTGTTCGGATTCTCTAATAACGTTGGGAATTTGCCCTATTTGGAGAGTTCTCCACGTGTCTCTCATAGTACAAGGGTAGTAGCATGTCCGTAGGATCTGGGTGAGATTAGGGTAAGCAGGTTGAACGATATCATCTGCAGGCGTTTTTATATATATCACGACCAATGTATGTATATCAAAAAAATAAAATATAGGTGTGATCCAACAGCGCGTTTTGAAAAAGAAATAAACTAGCAGAAGATGTTAATTTAGAAAAATTAGGTATCTACAACCCTTGCTGTTTGTATTTTAAAGAAGGATATAAAGTTGGAAAATGAACTGTCAAAAGTCTTGCGTTTGGATCAAGAGAAGTCATAATCATATCAACGGCAAAGTAACTGCAAGGACATAGTATGAAAAGGGAAGAACTAAAATAAAACATGTTTATTATATTAAAGCAATAAAGCTGTATTTAAGCTACTTCCCAAGAAACATCCTCTAAACAGAAAATATTACCTCTTATAAAATATCTTCCAAAATTGACAATATTGCTTTGAAAAGGCAGACATAAGAAGGCTGCCCTAGACAGGTGCCCGCAGAAAATGGGCAACTTAAAGTTCACCTGAACTGGATTCTTAGCAACTAATTACCAAAGGTCACATTTGACTATTCAATGACTTTACTTCTTTATCGATCTGGGTGTGTTTGGACATGAGGGGTTACTGGAGATAAGATTTCTCTGGAATATGCTGGATGGTAGAGGAACCAATTGATAAGGGTCAATAAAAAGGCCTTGTCCTCTACTGTTGTTTTTATTTTATTGGAGTGCACTTTCGGAGTCAGCGCTCCATCGTCAGTGCCTGATTATAGCAGTGTAGCCTGGGCAACAACCGCTGGGCGACTGACATAAGAAATAAGATTAGTTGAATTCTAATAATCTTACCTGGACGATGTTTCTTCTAACTCCACATTTGAATTCACATTCTTAACAACTTTATAGCAAGGTTTCTTAATTAAATCGAATACTGGAGGTTCACTAGTGTTCATGCTTGAGAGTCGGAGTATTTTTGTCTTTCATGCCTTCTGTTTAATCGGTTTCAATAGTATAAAAACAAATTTAGAAATAAATTGTGATCATCAAAGATCGTAATCACATATCATTCAGCTTTTAGAGAAATTCAACATACTAATTAAAATTCAATATACATACTCAGTACACTCTGGGTGATTGGGGAATAGTTTTGGTGAAGTTCTGGTAACAAGTGCACTCGATTAATAATTATAAAAAAACAGACATGAACTCCAAATGATTTCCTTGTACTCCTATTTAGTAAAATAAATGAAATATTTAATTTTTTTCATTCAAAACGTTCAAAATCCTATGCATCAAATAATAACATTTTCATGGAAAAAAATTTATAGACATTTTTATGATTGAAATAAAAAGGATTTATCCAATAATCCTGTCTCTAGTAGATGTAGAAAAGAAATTGAAATTGTTATACATGCTCTTCCTCTTAGCCAATATTGGTCAAAAGGCAGTTGTGCTGGTAGATATGAAAGCAGTCCAATAAAATATAATAATAATATGAAAATGAACATTCTAAGATAATTATTTTTTTCCGTTCGAGTTTTACGAGCCAAAATGGATTCAGCGAAGGTCCAACCGCTTACCTAAGTTACCTAAGTTGAAATCTGAAAACTAGTATTTTCGCGATTAGTATTCGTTTGGATTGTGTAAAGGAGTAAAAAAGTCATAGCAATCGGTTTTAATACTCTCCTATTTATTTTTAATTTATTTTATTAAGAGAGGTGGGGCTCAGGTTAACCATATGAGTTGAGGCGTGGCCTTAATCTCACATTGTAAACCTAAAGTGGCGAGTTCGATTCCCGCCTGGGCGATAGGAATTTATTTAGTAGCCGGAATTCATTAAATAAACTCCTTAGTCCCTCCCTGGCTAGAAAAAGGTGGTAGCCTGCAGAGAACCCGCCCCGATTAGCCTTAGTTGCAAAAAGTGGACTTTAATAAATAATTTAAATTTTGTTAAGAGCTTGTCTATTAAAATATTACTTCCAATTTAGAAAATTTTCAGTTAACTTCTTCATTTATGAAGTTGTCGAAGTTATATTGTCATAAGGCAATTCGTGCAACGAACTAAATTATTTCATCATGTTTTTATTTATTGATTAATGTATTGCAAAGTCGACAATATGTAACTAAGGATAATTGAAATGGGTTATGTAAAGAAGGCGCCTCTAGACCTGATGGGAACTAGGAATATTTAGCCAGCCCGTAAGTAAATAAATCCCTTTTCCCCGAACATCCAGGTTTCATTTATAAAATCAACCCAAATAAATATTGACTCTCCGACAGCAGCTAGTCTAATTAAATTATTGATAATAAATGCGATTATAGAGCTCGAGGGTTATTTTGATATTATTAATCACGAACAATTTTGTTTCCGAAGTAAGATAATTTCCTAAAATCATGGGATATATAAATCACGAGTTTCATTTAAACAGGTCATTTAATAATAATTTATAAATATAATATATTTATACGCTAATGGTTGTTATTGCTAATTTTTAGTCTATACGTTCGTTAATGTCTCCTTAGCAAGTTTTTCAGCGTGTTTAATTTCCAATATGTCCAGTGTGTGCTTTTCTCCACTGTATGCATGCGCCTAAATGTTTCTGTTTGCAGGATGTTAATTTAATTTTTTCTAACTTGATCCGTCAAGTCATTATGAATTTTGTCATTGTTAAATAGTTAACCTGCTGTAAGTATGAATAGTGTATCACCGTTAGTGTAGTTTTATTCTATAAACTCAAGTGCTTTTAGTACTGGAAATTGCTGTCTGATGTTGAAACAGCTGAGTCCAGCCTTATTGCTTAGTGGAAACATAACTTTCGCCATTGTATATTACAAATAAACAACCAACTATGTCTTCTATGCTGTAAATGTTAACTGCTAACAAACGTAAATATTAATGCACCGACCATAACAAATTTATGTGTTTTATGAAGTATATTTTTTATTCAAAGAAGACTAAACGATTTCGTTTTCACGATCAAAAAGCTAAGCCTAGTCAATACGATTCTACTGCAACTATAGGTTTTATCGGTCTTCCTCTAGATCACTTCCACTGCAGTCTATATCGCAGTACTATGCAAAGTCAAAAAGTTACAGTTTTGTCTAGCATCTTGAAATCTCATCAACCCCCATCATTTATCTGACATGTCTTTAGGATGTCTCTACAAACGTGGTTGAGGCTGAGAAAAGATATTTCTTAGAATAGTCTCTAATTTCCTCTCTTGAATACTGAGTGTGTGTGTGTTTTTGTGTGTGTGTGTGTGTGTGTGTGTATCTACTGAAAAAGCAATCATATACGTCGTGACTGATCAGAGTGAAACACAAATAGGTAAACGTCATTTGATAATCATGTGTGATGTTCATAACTATTTTTCATTTAAATGCAAATGCCTCATTTAGAGCATATTTATTTGTTCGTAAGTGAGTAGGTTTGGCGATTGTATAACTTATTCTCATTTACAATAGATAAATAACTTATACCTTTTATTTTTGTTTTAGTAATCATATTCATGAATAAATAAGGTATTCTTTTTTTCTTCAAGTCGTAATTGAGGAAGAGATAATTTGTTGAGTATCTGCTCCAGAGATTTTGCTGTCAATGTATTTATGTATTTTCAATGGCGTGGGCTTAGGAAATCCAAGTTTGATACCAAGCACGATATTTTGGTTATCCAACCATGACTTTTCTCAAAGTTGCCTGATGAAGACTTAAACTTTTAGGTTTAATTTTTCAGAAACGTATAAAAATTGTATACAAGTCTCCTACTTTTAGCTGCAGACCTGTCAACTCTTAGCTAGACAACTGTAAGCTTTTCGAAAAACAGTAGAATAAAAGGCTACCTAGAATACTACATCCAAAAAATGTCGTCTCAATAGCTGAGTAGTCTAGAAAAAAAAAAAACCTCTCCATCAGACATTTCCAAATAAGAAATAAAATTTTAAATTAGCTTCTTCTATAGAAGTGTACTCTAGCCATCTCACGGTACTGTTTCAAGAAGTATTATTTTTTTCATTGTCTGTGTGTATGTTATTCTCAGAAAAGCTCTTAATATTGTTGTAAGACATTTAGAGTTCAAAATGGAACTGGTCTCATTGAAAAATTTCATTTAGAAAGAAGTGATACACAATTTTATTTGACATTTTCTGATCAAATCAGGCCTCTTGTTTCTGAAAATGTTGATTATTTATTAAGATTTCTTACGGCATAAGACTATTACAGAAAGAAATACATGAGGTTGTTCACTGACATTATGAATGGTAGTAAGCACAGTTATAACATTCTCTGCTGACAAAATACCTTCTATTTACAAATAAACGAACTTAAGAACCACCCTTTATTCTCTTCATTGAAGAAAGTTATTAAATTTTTGACACTTACGAGATTCACATGGGTACTTCATCAGGAGAATGACATTAATGTAATACTTATTTTAAAGGTTCTCAGAAAAAAATAAATAGACTTATAAATAAAGGGATTATGCTAGTATAATTTACTTTTCACTTCTACACTCACTATACTTGAAATGCTGGACATAATAGATAAAACCACTTGAAGTAAAATGTTAGAATTGTACCACACATAGCTTAATTAGGCGAAAAACTAAGGGATTTAATGATGCACGTGCGTTAGAAACGAACATTTAGTACTGCAAACTCAAGATAAATTTAGAATCTAAATGACATTTAACCAGCGATTTACTGTTGTAAAAGCTGACAAGGCCCTATTAAATCAGAGTTTGTTATTTCATTGTTGAACTTTCACCTTCAAGATTAGGATCTTGAAGAGAGGATGTTTAACAACAGTAAGAAAAATACCAGGAAAGCAAAACCTTGTTGATCCGCTTTCATTATTGTTGTAGGTCTCCTGAAGATAAACTTGAGAAACTTTGAAACTGTTCCGGGGGATTCCGACTTCCAGAGTCACTCGGAATTGTGAGCTTGCTGACTTCTAAGTTTGCAGGTGGGGGAGGGGAATATGGTGAATGTCTCGTTAGCAGATATGAGTTGACATGAGTTTTGAGGAGTTGGTGAAACGCCAAGTTAGCGAAAGTTTGATCTGTTGTTCGGTTAACATTTGCCGAATAGAACATGAGAGTGAGCATATTTCAAGTAATATGCATTTTAGATGAATAATCACAAGAATAGTGGAATTCATTACTCTACAATATGTCTGTAGAATCTGATTACCTCAGAATTGATGGCTTATATCCATTTTGAATATGTTCCTTCAAACTTTGTCCATACAGAGTATGATGGCTGAACACACTACGTTTACTACTAGAATGTTTTTAGCAGATTTCCCTTTAGGGAAATCTGCTATTGAGGTCGTACTCATGATGCGATTTTCGAAACATTTCTTCAAATGTCCATCGATCCTACCCAGGAGAGGACGAAAATGAGGTCCATTCAAAATCATATATATATATATATATATATATATATATATATATATATATATATATATGTCTGTTAACGCTCTAGCGGTCGCTACTTTTGTTTGATGTAAAAAAACAGGTCAAGTTCGTTAATGGTTTAATCGGACGAGTGGGGAGGGGGAGTTTAAAGGGGGATTTTCGAAAATTCGAAATATCTCTGTTACTATACGTCGGATCAAAAAATGTATAGAACCAATCTTTTTGCAAATTAAAAGTTCTATAAATGTTGCAATGTACATGTTTTCATTATCTTTATAATTGACCGAGATATTTGCGTTTTTTGTTTTCGGTCTTCAGTAAACCCCCACTCCTACTCATGTCATATCAACAATAAGCTTTTATATTATGAAGTACTTTATTTGAATCCTAAATAACAAACATTGAACTTTTACTTCACGAGATAAATGCAAATATGGGACGCAAGTGGGAAATCTGCCTAGTTAACGCAGCCCCTGCGTGATGGACTTTTTCATGAAGAAAATAAATACTTTTGACCAACTGGCCATGAAGTGTCAAGGAGTTCAATTCAAGGTTTTGACGAAAGGGCCATTCAACAAACATTTTCTATTCTTTGTCAAAGCACCAAATGAATTCTTAGTATGCACTGTTTTTGTAGGCTGCGGTAGCTCATTACTAGGTAGTGTACTGGAATATAGCAGGTGTAAAATGATTTTTAATCTCGGGTGAGGACTTGTTTTGGGTTTTATCCTTCAAACACCCAGACGCTTACTCAGCGCCATGAAAAAGTTAGGAGCTACAGAAATGAAGATGTAGCGAACTTCAGACGAAAATGCCATATGCCAACCAAACATTACCTAATAATTCATAGAAGATTCAAGGACGGACGTGAGAAATCTCCTTAGTTTACGCAGCCACTGCGTGACAGACTTTTATTATTTACCTCCTGTAAAGGTTGGAGATACCTCCTATTATATACATTTTTATAGTCCTTAAAATCCAACGTTCGAAAGCTGCATAGGAAGAATGGTCTATTAAATTCTAGCCGAGTAGCTCAGATGGGCGTGTTTTTATTGAGGTAAAAGAAAAAAAAATTATATGAGCCACTTCTAGAGAGGGAAGATACCTGAAATACTTAAAGATCGTAAAAGACTATGACTTGAGACTTGGCTTCATAAACCATGTCCACACAATGGTGCCATCTTAGATTTCGCACATACACCCTCTACATACTTTTTATTCCTCCAAGAATTTCGGTGCCCTGTTCAACTATCATGACCCAGAACACGGTACCACATAGTTACCAATTGTTTTAATAACGGCCACTTTACGCAACTCCAAATAACAGTGGCGAGTAACCTACAGATTACCATCCAATCCTAGTCAGTTTAGAACCAAGTTTTTTCAGATCAGAATTACAAATAATGTTTACATAATAACAGTTTTCTCATGCATGGTAAAATAGTTGACTTAAATTTAACATTAATTTAATTCAATATTCTAACTATAATTAAGATAAGTCTTTCTGTACTTAATTTTCAGAAATGCTCAGGTAAACTGACTCCGAAAACCTTCTGCAATTGGCAAATACTAAACTGGTAATTGTCCGGAGAAAGATAAGTCAGCTGTTATAAATTTCTAGACTTCTGTCATTTGAAGAGTCCATTTCCACAATTATGAAATTTGTTTCATGAGTAATGAATAAAAAGAAATGTTTGTTTAAAATCAATGATTGAATTAGCTTTGAAGAAATACATTTCTGGACACCTTCGAGAACGATTGATATTTTTGTGTAAATATGACCTTTTTAATTAATTCTCTAAACAATCTGAAGGGAGAAAGTCAACAAATAGAAAAACCTCAAATAATTCTCTTCTAGTTTAGCGATCATATGACGCCTCATCAGGAGAAAATATAATACTACGAGGAAACTACAACTGCAGTTACATTGTTATATAAGACCTTCCACTTACTGTGCCAGTCAGTGAATGGCTTAATGAGTATCAGCTGATTTAGATCGATTCGCCACAAAATAAAAATCTCGATTATCCCTAATGGAGTGTAGTCTGAATAGTAAAGGAGAACCATTTTTTAATTTAAAAAAATTTCTTAAATTAAATTGTCAACCAATAGTTAACAAGATTGGCATTATAATGTTTTACGATCAAACTCATAACATCAAAGATATTTTTAACTTTCGATTTTCCCTCCTCTAAACCCTCCGATTCCAGGTCAAATTTCGGTCAATAACAAATATAATTCTTAGATTTGACTGAAACGGTTAAATATGAAATATGGTATAGATAAAATAAATATTTTATCTAACGAGAACGTAAAATCTTAATTGATGAAGTCACGACAATCTCATATATTTATTACGACGAATTTTCATGTATCTCACGTTATTAAGGCCTCTTGAAAAAAATATTTGGTATTTAAGCTTAGAATAAAGTCGTTCGTGATATAACAGGTTATTATTAGTATTGTATGAGTACGAGTTGGGGTTCCAAAGGATGAAAATTAAAAAAAACCGCAAATATCTTGGTTAATACTAATGATAGATAAAATATCCTACACTAGTAACACAGAGAAAATAGCAACACTCAGATTTATATAAGAACATCATTATGCTTTTAGTACTTTAAATTTGCAATGGTATACAATTTTTCGATTCAACTTATAATAACGGAGATATTTTTTTGAGAGAGATTTTTGAAATTTCTCCCTTCGCATTTGCATATAAATATATATATATATATATATATATATATATATATATATATATATCTTTGTATATATAATTCTACTGTACGTGTGTATGTCACTGAACTCCTAAACGGCTGGACCGATTTGAATGAATTTTTTTGTATGCGTTTGGGTGACGCCCTGGATGGTTTAGATTCACAAAACAGCCCGGCAGATGGAGCAGGAGTGGGGGTTGTAAGGGAGGGGGAGGCCTAAAATTAAAAATAGCAATATTTCGTTTCCTATTGGTCTTTCGGCAAATATGCACAGGATAAAAGTTGATTATTTTGTTTTTTAGAGTAACTTTTGTTATATTTCCTTTGGTCGTATAAGCAGGTATGAACGAGATATACACTAAAATTTAAGATATGACTTAAGTATATTTATTATGTTCATTGTTAGATATTTATTTTGTATTTTATTTATTGATATTAACATGTTTTATGACCCTGTTGCAATGTATAGAGTTTTTATTAATGTTATTGTTTTTCATGTGTAGCTCTGAAGATGGAGACATTAGTCTTTGAAAGCGCTTAGCGCTGAAATAAACAAATTGTGAAGAATTGGACGTTTTTTCTCTCTCTCCAAGTAAACATTCTTCACTTCCAACAAACACTGCCGTGGAACTAAAATTTAAAGTTGGAGCCAAAAATTATATTGGGCATTAACGATTGAACCGAACTTAACAAAACTGTAAATTAGCATTAATTCTTCCATGATTATATGCTATATTATTTTTTTAGGGTTGAACGGGAGTGGGGATTATAAGGGAGTCCTGAATAAAAAATTCCCGATATTTCATTTTCTATTGTTTTTAGGCAAACGTGCACACAACGAAAGTTGTTTTTTGTATTCTTAAAAGTAGCTTTTGTTTTAAACATAATATTATTAAATTTAATGTCCTAATCACTTGAATTATCATGCAGGACAACGTCTGCCAGGTCCGCTAGTATATATATATAAAAATTTGAACTGGCCTCATTTTCGTCATCTCCTAAATGGGCCCGATGGACGACAGTGTAATTTTTTCGGAAATCACGTCATGAGTACAACCTCAATTGCTGATTTCTCTTATGATGAATGGGCTAAAATGACATTATATCTATTTAGAATCTTGAAGAGAAGATTTATTTTTTTTCCTTTTTTAACATTCTGTGTTCTCCATTCCTCTGGCTATTTTCCGGTGTTGTCCCAAATAAGCTACTGATCCACCTTTCTTTTGAGATTTTATTCTTATATCTCTTACTCCTACCTACTCTTTATTTAGTTTCACTTCTTTCATGCACCGTCCAGATGGTTAAATCCTTGCTATATTGTCCCTTCTACTGTATCCCTTCTTCCCTTTATACTATTGTTCTCGCAGGCTACCTATTACGGCCATCTAACCTGAAATTCTTTTCCCCTCTGGCCTCAACAAAACTTGGCTTTCGACTGCTAATTTATAATAATGAAGAATAAGGTACATAACTTTAATCGGTTAGGTTTTAAGAAAGGTCAAAATTAAAATCTTTAAATTAAAATTAGAAAGTATCTAATTTTAGTATATAATTTTCAAGTTGACATTTATAACGAAATATATACTGTTTGCATAATTGCACTACTTTATTTTGAAATATTGTTTATTGTTTATTCGTTAGGTAGTGCTGGTGATTTATGTAATACTTTCAAATTATATCACTTGAAAAATGATAACAATTCTAATAACTAGACGGAATTTTGTTAACATTTTAAATCTTAAATAATGTAGAAATTTTGTTTGAAAAAGCCTTTCAGTGTTATAGCTTATAATTTGCCGGTCTTTCATTTCAAATATTTATCATGAAGAAGTTTAATGACCGCAATGAAATCTTAGTTTTATCTCTCTCTCCACGGCAGTTCGAAGTCTGACGCACAATACAGTACACACACTTGTCCTAGCCTTTTTAGCAGATTTCCCTGAGGGAAATCAGCTATTGAGGTCGTACTCATGAGGCGATTTTTGAAAAATTGCTTCAAATGTCCTTCGATCCTGCCCAGGAGATGACGAAAATGAGGTCCGTTCAAATATATATATATATATATATATATATATATATATATATATATATATATATATACATATATATATATTAGTCTGTTAAAGCTCTAGCGGTCGCACTTTTTGTGTGATCGTTACCAAACTCGATATTTAAACGTTTTATATAAAAAGACAGATCAAGTCGTTAACGGAGGAGGGGTTTAGAGGGGGGGATTTTGGAAAATTCAAAATATCTACGGAAATGTTTAACGGTACTATGCTATAGTAACAGTACTATCCGTCTGATCGAAAAATTATATACAACCAATCTTATTGCAAATTCAATTTACTATAAATATTGTTATGTACATTTATTCTCTATCTTGAATATTTGATGACCGAGATATTTGCACTTTTATTAAGTATAATGCACGAGCTATGGTCGATTCTATTCGTTTCCCCCGAAAGCTAGTTCGGCCGTGTCCGTAACTGTTAGGCACTCGTATGGAGACTTCTCTATTGTATAACTTTACATGGGAAATCTGCTTAGTTTACGCAGCCCCTGTGTGACGGACTTTTTAAGTTTTCTGAAGTCATACTGACACATGATTTCATGTTTTAGTTACCCACTTTTTCTTCGTACTGATTTATTTAGTTACAGTTTTTCCCCCAAAGGGTAATATAAAACACCAAAACATCGGCAAAGCAGTCTTTTAGATTTTTCAACTTCCTCTTGATCGAGCAACATATGACAGAATAAACCTACATTTTCAATATTTATCATTTTTCGATTTTTGAATATTTGTTGTTATATTTTGGTTATCGTCTGTCAAAATGTCAGTGGAAGTTGTATATTGATTCATTTTTGGCAGAAGGTAAGTATTTTCTTGGTTTCATTTTTCAATAATCTCCAGGTCAGTGGAAGGTAGATGTCAATAAGCCACAAGTCCTTCCTTCCCCACTAAGAGTATCTGTTCCAGACTGTTAGTAGAAGGATGCCAGTCGTGTTATTTCATTGCATGGAAACGGGGTTGTCTTTTTTCTCATTAAATATTAATGTGTTTATTTGTAGTGGCAAATTCTATTTCTAGATTGTCTAAAACACAAGAAACGAATTTAAGAATATAAGAAGAATTTAAGTTATTTGTGAAATTAAAAAAAAATTTGATAAAAAGGTTTATTAATCTATGGAAAATTTATTATTTATATACTTGGAATTAAAATTACAATAACACTGTTACAAAAGTTCTACTGATAATTCAATATAAAACGTGTATTAAAACCTTTGTGAATCAGTCTTGTACATACAGAATTCAGCTGTGTCATTTTGTCAGTAGACTTAAGTACTTCATTCCTTGTGTAAACTAATATACATTAGAATTCAGGTCCGTGTTGTTCCTTCGACAGATAAATGTCAAATGTGATAATATATCATCTTTCCAATTATAATCATGCTCATATGAAGGATTTAGTGTCAAAGAAAAACTAATAATATCATTATCAGGTATGTTGGACTGAAACATACATGTCAGTGATTGTAAAAGCATTGAATCCTCAATGAAACCTATTCTGCCTTATTCAATCTATTTCTGGTTTGAAATGTGATATCTGATTACATCTATTCTGGGAGTTGAGTATATTCGGATATTAGACTTATTTTTGGATATGACCCCGAGTTCTACTAGCCACCGTAACCCGTAATTTATGTCTCTTGCATTGTGAAAATGATACTCGCTAGCCATTAATATTTAAACAAGAATCCATCCTATCTTAAAACATGAATGAATACCAAAATGTCCGTCACGCAAGGGCTGCGTAAACTAAGCAGATTTCCCGCGTGAAGTTTAACAATAGATAAATCTACATACCGGTAACACTATACCACAGTGAATATTAAGTGAATAAATACAAACGATAATAAGAAACCTCCAGAATGGAAGCACCAACTTCTCACAGGTAAGAAAAAGAATTACGGAAATATATCGGAATATAACATATTAATTTTATTGAAAACTATTTACTATATCTATTACTGAAATTTATAATGAATCAGAATAATTATTATCTCAATCAGTCAAATTTAAGTAGTCCAAAAATTTAAGAAGGGGAGCGTTCACCAGAACATATTTTCATGTATCTCGTATAATAAATGTATCTTGAAAACAATATTTGGTATTTAAGCTTTGAATGATGTGGTCTAT
Organism: Riptortus pedestris; assembly: GCA_019009955.1. Classification (NCBI taxonomy): domain Eukaryota; kingdom Metazoa; phylum Arthropoda; class Insecta; order Hemiptera; family Alydidae; genus Riptortus; species Riptortus pedestris. The sequence continues at coordinate 47,431,883 of CM032232.1, read as the reverse complement.
AACATAACCGAGTATTGTTTATGTAACATGAGTGGGGGGGGGGTTTGCTAAGGATAAAAACTGAAAAATGCAAATATATCGGTTAATATTCAAAATTGAGAATTAATGTATTTTATTAATATTTGTAGTAAATGTGCTTTTCTATACTAAAAGTAGTAAATTGCTTCTATACACGTTTTCGATCCGACGTATAGTAACGGAGCTATCAAATTTTAAATATTCTCCCCCTCTAACCCCCTCCCTCCCCCTGGACCGATTTCAGCCGTTAACGCACTTGATCTTTCTGTTTACATAAAACGACTAAATGTCGAGTTTGGTAACGATTAAACTATAATACGACCGCTAGAGCGGTAACTGATATATATATATATACAGTTTTGATCGGACCTCATTTTCGTCATCTCCTTGGTATGATCGATGGACATTTGAAGAAAAATTTCGAAAATTGCTTCTTGAGTACGACCTCAATAGCTGATTTCCCTTAAGGGAAATTTTATTATTTTGAAAGTAATTCCTATCTAGATAAATTTTATTTTCTTACAGTAAAAGCATCGAAAGCAAGTTTCTAAAAGAATAAGAATGTGCTGGTCAACATATCTATTAACGTTAATATTTCTCATTCAATTACAAAGTCTTCCCACCAATTTATTTATTCACGCACAAGGCCTTTCGGCACTAACGCGCCATCATCAGGTGCTAACCAGCAAACAACAAAGAATAAAGCTTAGGCCAAGTTATGCATCCAACAATTACATTTTGAAATATTTTAACAAAATAGAATTTCATACTAAAATCAGTCTTACGAAAACGTTCTATCTTAAAACTACTAGAATCTCATTCAAACATTAAAAGAATATATTTATAGTTCAATTAATTAAATAGTTAAAGTGAATAAATACTCTAAACATGAAACAACACATGTATACCCTATGAAAAAGTTACTATAAATTAAGAATTATCCTACCTTCTGCTGTATCATTGACATTAACGCCGCGGCTTTGGGGCCACTACTGGTGACTAGCAGAGATGGATGAGGCCAACTCAAAACAGGACTGAACTTGGCATTTCCAATTGCACATTTAGGCAGGACACCGCTCCGTCTCTACCAGCTCAATGTAGAGAGGTTCCAATTTCTGAATTAGTTTGTGGTTTATATTCCATCGCCAATAAAGCACCTCGTGTGGGGCATTTTCGTGCTTTTCTTTCCTCAAATGCTGGAGGAACGTTTTGAGTCCATTCTTGACAGAGGTTCCTGGCACCTTTTCTTTAATTTCCTTGAAGTCCTTCCCACATAATACGCACCACATTCTCCACAAATGATTTTACATATTACCGACTGGGGCCCGACAGCTTTATTGGGTCTTTTAGCTTACATAAAACGGAATTTTTAAATTATTTGGATTTTGCAAAACCCACTCCGATTTTCTTACGTTTAAAGATACGTTGGATTTTTTCCGACACGAATCCAGATAGGGCAAAGAGCACCACCTTTCCACCTCTGAGGTAACTTCTGGAATCCCAAACTCTTATCCTAAGTCTCTCAGTTACCTTCTTCTCTCATTCATTCTATCCACCAGGTGTATGGTATATCCATTAACCAACGCTAAGTGGTGAATAAATTTTAGCTCACGAGAGTATTCTTCTTTACTCATTGGAATATCCAGCAATCGATTAGCGTATGAATGAAATATAGCTAATGTTTGCTTGTAGTGGTGGAAGGAAGGTATTGGGGTATTGCAATATCGCTTGCAGTTGGCTTGGCTTCCGGAAAACATCGAAAATTTGTTTCCTTCTGGCTATTGTTTTGTCTTGATATTGTCAAATCCAAATAATTAATCTTACCGTCTTGTTGTACTTTATTTTTATATTATGGAAAACATTTCTTAAATATCTGTTTGTTTCTCATATCCGTGTTTTGTCTTAATGAATATAATAAAAGTTAACCTTTTTAAATCTTTTAATGTATGTTGTAGACCTATTCTATTTTATACTATATGATTTTGAAAATGTTTTTGTGTTTTAGATATCTTAGTATTTGTGGAATATATTGTTTATCGTTAGGTGCTTGTTGCAGTCTTTGCATATAGGGCTATTAATCCTTGTCATTAAGTGTCTATGTGTCAGGTATATGTGACCGATTCTGAGTTTAATATCAATGAAATCTAAAATTGAGGTGAATACTCGTGTCAAGTTCAGGGATATATATATATATATATATATATATATCTATATAGAGAGAGAGAGAGAGAGAGAGAGGACTTGAAATAGCTGTAAATTATCATGCAGATTGTGTCTGTATGGAAATTTGATAAAATATAAGAAATTTGGGCCTTAGTCTATGGTTTTTTTTAATATATCTGTTTAGTAGGTTGTAGTAGGTCTCTCACAAAACACATCTCTTCCAGGAGATTTAAGAACATCAAGCATACGAAAAAATTAACACATGGGCAATAATAGTAATTACTATCCCAGTTAGGAAACGAGTCCTCTTCACTATCCGTTTCTAGTTGACTATTGGACTTACATGGACCCATTACTTTCATTAGCTCCGGCTGATACAGTCTGGCAGGTGCTACTCTCTCTCTCTCTCTGCTTTCCCAATTACTACATCCACATTGTCCATATTGAGATTGACAACACCAAAATATGTCATTTAATTTTTTTATTAAATTACTCTCTCCCTTTACACCTATCAGGACACAAAATCTCACCCTTACAATATATGTCATAGACAGAAGGCCAGATCTCAGGATCCCATAAGGCAGATTTTAGAATTTTTGAAACTGTACTCTTTAACGGTCATAATTTAATCATATTTCTTTTCCTTTTTTTTAAAGTGAAATTTAAGGCGTTGGTCTTAAATACACAAGACTTATTTACGTGATCTCCTTGGTATGATCGATGGATATTTAATTAACATTTTGGAAAATTACATCAGTACCACCTCAAAAGCGGATTACTTGTTAGAGTCTGTTTGGTGGGAGGAATGCACGTCGTTACTACTGGCTTCAAGGAGAGAGATGGAGAAGCCAACTCAGCAGGATTGAATCAAGAAAATCAGTCTCCTTGGCCAGACAATTTCCTCCGTCCTGTTCCTCCTCAATAAACAGCTGTTCAGCCGTTTTTGATTTTCGCTTTGTCTTACTCTCTTCCCAATAAGGGCGGACTACTTACGTAGGGCACTATCGCATGCGTTAGAGGAAATTTAATTGTTTTGTTTTTTTATAGATATACGTTATTATTTTTAATTTACGGACAATTCTGTCCAATTAAAATCTACTTGATACACTCTTTTAAACCACTGATTGGTCTTAAAATTGTAGTCGATGTCATAATTTACTAGGACATCATTTTACAATTTTCGTAATACGAAGACCAAATTCTATTTTCTTTCTCCGTAAAAAAATAAACATTTTTGTACTTATATAATCTGATTTAGGATTTAAATATTAACCATAATCCAACTACTGGGGCTCAGTTTAGTCATTTGAGTTAAAACGATGGTCTTAATCTCACAGGGTAAACCTACATTGGCGAGTTCGATTCCCGCCTATGTAATAGGAATTTATATAGACACGAACTCAATAAGTAACATCCTTAGTCCCACTGTGGCTAGAAAAGTGTGGTAACCCGTAGATAAACGTCTTAATAAGTCATAGTTGCGAAAAGTGAACATTAATAAATAATAATAAAGCGAAATATCATAGGCTTTTATTTATATGTATAATGATACAATTGTATTTTTAACCCAAATAAATGTGACGTACTTCAAGAAGGAATTATGGTACTGTTTAGTAAAACTTCTTGCCGCTTTCAGACTACCCTAGCTACTTAGAATTGTATTTTGACACTAATCAGCAATTTGAGAAAATTAATGTATTTGGGGATTGCTCGGAAAAATAGATGAAATGTATTTTGGCATTAGTCCTGAGTAGCCGTCTAAGACGAAAACTGTACTATTAAATATCCAATGATGTACATAGCACGCTAATTAATAAGACTCTTTCTGAGATAGATGAAGTTTATTATATCAAATATTCATGCATGGAATAATCATATACATGTAATAATGATACTTTGGAAACATTTATAAGGAGGAAGCCTATAAGATATGGTTAAAATGTTTAGTGTTGTGGTCAAAGAGATGGATACTCACAATGGTTTGAACCGCATCAAGGCTCTACAAAACCGGGGAAATAATATCATTATGGCCTTGATACGGAGTTGATCTGACGTATATCGATAAAGAGTAACCCTTTCCAAATATATTAAATTTAATTTAATTTGGATACACTAATAAATGAAATCTTTTTTATCGTAAATAGCTGTTGTTACCTTATAAAAAATAACTATTTAATTCTAATGCTTAGTGTTCCATTTGTGGTAAACGTTTAGCACATGGTACGTCGTATGTTTAAAAAATGGTGTTAAAAATCATAAATGGGTACAGTGGAACCATTAATTAAAAATTGTAAAAAGATTCATCTTTACCTCGGTTGAAAACATTAATTTTTTTTCTTCATTTATTAAGGTCCACGCTAAATACAACTAATTGGGGTGGTATATAAACATATTACCAGTTTCTTTAAATTAGAGAGAGGTATTATTTAGTGAATCCGACATCACACAAATTCCTATTACCCAAGAGGAACCTTAAGAGTAATCTGCTTAGAGTAAAAAGTCGTGTATCTGATCGGATTTCGCATTTTAGGAACTTGACCTTTAGTTATACCTAGAATACCCCTCGAATTCGTTATCGTTCAAAGTGCAACTTAAAGTTCAAAAACGTTACGTAAATGAATTTTATATTGAAAACCTCTTGTAAAAACCTACTGAAATAAGACTAAATGCCAGAGCTGTTTCTTTTAATGGAAACCTGCTGAATTTTATTGTACATCACTACAAAATTTAAAATAATCTCCTTTTCCTTTTTTCTTTTCGAGAAAAATAGCGTAGGTTAAGATTGCTTTTCCTGTTTGTTGCAGAGCCTTCAAGACGGGAATGGGCTGCATGGACAAGTATTTCCAGGACTGTTTGACGGAGAACGACCGGAAGATATTCGAGAGCCATGTTGCAGGAGCTAGGCACACTTTCCGCTTTCTCTGCGATGATCCAGGATTTCAAGCAGGTATTAGATATATCCAGGACTCCTAAGAGGTACTAAATCACTTGAAATAGCCACTTTTCCAAGAAGGTACTATCTCAGTTCATATACCCAGAATTCTAAGCAAGTACTAACGAGCTAGATATATCCAAGATTCCTTGCAGGTTCTAAATCACTTGAAATAGCTACTATTCCACGAAGGTACTATCTCAGTTCATATACCCAGAATTCTAAGCAAGTACTAACAAGCTAGACATATCCAAGATTCCTTGCAGGTACTACAGCACTTGAAATAGCCACTATTCCAGGAAGGTTCTATCACAGTTAATACCTCCGGAATGCTAAGCAAGTACTGACACGCTAGACATATCCATGATTCCTAACAGATACTATAGCACTTGAAATAGCCATTATTCAAAGAAGGTACCATCTCAGTTCATCCCTTTAGAATTCTAAGCAAGTACTAAAATGCTAGACATATTCAGCATTCCTAGCAGGCATTATAACACTATTCCAGAAGGTACTATAGCATCTGAAATAGACATTATTCAAAGAAGGTACCATCTCAGTTCATACCTGTAGAATTCTAAGCAAGTACTAAAATGCTAGACATATTCAGCATTCCTTGCAGGCATTATAGCACTATTCCCGCAGGTACTATAGCATTTGAAATAGTCATTATTCAAAGAAGTTACTATCCCAGTTCATACCTCTAGAATTCTAAGCAAGTACTAAAATGTTAGACATGTTCAGCTTTCCTAGCCGATACAAATGGTACTTGAAATAGCCACTTTTCCAGGAAGGCTCTATCTCACTTGATATGCTCAGAATTCTAAGCAAGTACTAACGCGCTAGATATATCCAGGATTTTAAGTAAGCACAAACGCACTTTATATATCCAGAATTCCAAACTAGTAATAACTCACCTAATATATCAATATTTCCAAGCAGGCACCGACTTATTTATTATAGTTGATTAATACTATATATTTTCTTATAATGAATATTTCTTTTAAGTAATTAACAGTTCATCTCTAGAGAGGACTGACTTTTGTTAAAAGTCATTTTGCTATTGAATGAATTATGTGACAAAAATAATATTCTCTACTCTTAAATAAGAGCAGTTCCCAGCCAGGCCAAATAATCACGGTGACTGAATTCACTTTTTAGAAAACGAAAGATACTTACGTATATATAATGACACATGTCAAAGATGACTGATTGACAATAGTTAGATGGAGGTGAAATATTCATTAAAATGTAACAGTTTTGTCACTGCCAGAACCTGTCATTATAATACTGAACAAATGTTAATTTCTTGTGACATTCCCCCAAGATTGTAATTTACACCCAGCCTACGCATTTAACTAAAAGCAAAACTGAACAGTTTTAGTTAAAAGATAATAGTCTATATTCATACAAGAGAATGGTGAAGCTAAGAAATTTCTTCTTTAATGGCAATGAATTCTCTAGTAGTTTAAATTTCTACTTCAAAACCCTTGTCATGTTGCAGAAGAATTTGGAGAGTGTATACTGCAATATGAAACTGAAGTACTTTCCTGTATGTCACAATATTTAACTGGCAACAACTGCTGAATCATGGGGTAGCTGGAAACTTAGTAATGTAGATGAAGCAATAATAAGATAAGGTTGTGTATACAGTTTATTTTTAGTCTTTCATGCAAACAAATAATATACAAATGTTAAAATAACCTAAATTATTATTTATTTTATCTTTCCGGTGAGTATTTCTGCTCTGTTGTTTGTCGAAAGTAGCACACTGCTCTAGGCCCTGTGGGTTGCCACAAATGAACTGAGTGGTTGCTGTTTTCGGCTTTGGCTGAACTATTACTCATTATAAAAAAAAACAAAAAAAAAAAAAAAAAAAAAAAAAAAAAAAAAAAACATGGTCTCATGAATTAAAATTTAGAAATAAAACAATTAGAAGGAGTAATATCTCTTTTCTTTGCTTTGCATGGGAATATTTAATGAATAGATTTATTAACTTACAGTTAATCTTTGTCGCCAGAATAGACGGTCAGAAAATAAACCTCTCCTTCACGGACATACTTTAAAAGAGAAATAAACAAAAAATGAGTGGTTATGTACTTCATTACTTATATTGTCTACCTAAATTTAGATGGAAAACAAACAGATTTGTATTGTAAAATGTATAAAATATATAAACTTTATATTTCATCAGTTTTATATTCCAATCTTATTTTCATTTAGTTTTTAATGAGTAAAATGTACCAATAGTAAAAAATATGATTGCTAGATGAATATAATTAAAATCTCTTTTCATGATTGTTACGATAAGGAAGTAAGAGATGGAGTGCGGTAATTTCATATTGAATGAAAATGAAATTCATAGTATTCAATATAAAAATCAACACTCCCGAGTTCATCAAGAGTTAGAAAAAATGTAAAAACAAAACCTTGGTAATTAATCAATGAATTATCAAGGAAGTTTCAAAGCAGCTAAGCACTCCATTGGAACATAACCTGCCGTATTATGCTACAAAGCTTCTTGTTCTTAGTTTGACATTTCTCCATCGTGATGGGTCACGATGATTCTTCATCTTACCTGTTGCGAATTACGGGGTAAGTTAATGTCAAACCTTCCTCCGAGGGACGGGTTCATCTTTTTTGTATTTCTTCTTCCTCAACTTCGCAGGTTTCGAAGGAAAAAAGAAGTTTGTACTTTTTCCTTCGAAACCTGCGAAGTTTGGTATTGGTTCGATGTCTCTTGGAAACTTTCTTTTCTACGAAACTCGCAACTCTCTTTTTGTTACGGTCATTCTCTTTTTCCTTTCCTTCTTCAAGAAGAAATTTTACGCACCTTCTAGACCATTTTTCTTAATGGAAATCAGGTTGTTTACTTCTTTTTGTTTTTCCATTAGTAAATGTCACACATTATTGTAATACCATTGCTGAATATCTCAAAATCTAAAACATTAGAATAAAAATTAAATTGCAAAAGCACTTTTTATCGAAATGTATGGGTGTTGTTTTTTTCAATGCTTGTGAATATATTAGTTAAACTTTATGTTTGTTGTCAATGACTCGCCAATAATCAATAAAAGTTTTTTCAAAATGTCTAGATAAATTTTCTTTCAAGGTAATATTTGCCAAACACAGACATGTTTCTTATCAATATAGAGCAATCAATGCTCTTCTTTATTAGACAACCAATTCCCATCAATATCAGAGGAATATTTCAATCACGTCAGAAATAATAGAGATGTATATAAAATCAAAAGAGAAATATAAAAGTACTCAATTGGAAGCCAAATGTAGCAATTTGTTAGACCTAAACACTTACTACCCATCAGACCAACCCTTGACCGAAAATTCAATGAATGGATAAAATGCGTATAATATTATGTCTTGATTACGTATCAAGATAAATTTGCACCCCTAATGACGAAATGAATGACTCTGCTCGAACATTTTCCAACCCTTTCGTGGAATAAAATTTAAAACGACAGAAGTTTTTTATGAAGTGGTGATTAATGTCCAGAGATAACTTTTACTCGAGAAAGTCTCAGAATCCTTGTGGGAATTCCAATGGATTTCTACTTTTTTCTTTTATAGATGCTACAGCCATGATGTTATTTTTTTTTTAAAATAAGTATGCTTTGAAAAGATTTCAGAAATTGTGTCACCAAGGCATTATTCAACTGAAAAGGTTACCGTTATCGACTCTTTTTACGCCCCCCCCCCATCTGCCTATAAAAAATTCTATATCCTTTAAGTGGATTCAGATGTATCAAAACATTCTTTAAACGTCCCTCTTACATTTTTATATTATATTTCTGACTACATTTTCCATCCATATTTTTATTTCTATTTTCATTAGGTTAGGCACCATCGAGACCACTTTTTATTAAGGAAATTAGTTTTTTAACCCGTCGTAGATTATCAATATAACACCGATTGATTTAGATATTCTTTCATATTATTTATCTAGAGAGTTCTACATAATTTGTATAAAAAGTAAAACATTTCTTTTAAAACTCATTCTGTTCTGAATTCAAAAAAGTATTAAAATTCTCTTTCCCCAGTAACAACAATATTTCTGAGAATGTCATGAAAGGTCAATAGTTACATGCACTGAGTAGGTAAAGGCAGAAATAATAATAAAAAATATGTCACTAATGGTCCGTGAAATCTTTTAGGACTTTTTTTATTAAGGCATTTTTAATATTGAAATATCCCACTCTCAGCTTAAACAGCGAAAGATTTTGGATTTACACCATACTTGATATGAAAGCCATTGGGTGGGGGGATTAGATAAGGTTCTTTCATTCCATGAACTATTCAAAATCCCGGATTTCAAAGTCTGTTGATGATGAAGCAGAATGAATTGAGGTTTTTGAAAAATTTCTTCAAACCTCCCTCGGTCCAATCTTGGAGATGATGAAAATATATATATATATATATATATATATATATATATATATAATAAAATCACGTATGTAGGCGTTTACTCGCGGCTAATATACAAGTAACAGGAACAATATTCCTCATAAAATATGAATGTTCTATATCAATAAGACCAATGCGACATTTTTCATTACGAAGTACGGTTACTCTTCAATTTTATGTACATCACTGATTGCTGAGGAAATAGTTTGTAGATATTTATTTCTGTCTTCGAAGAGCTTCTCAACGTAGAGAAGTATATGTGACAGGCTATTAGGGATGAACTGATTACAAAAAGTGCAAGGTTCCTGAGCTTTGAATGAGAAAGTTTTGTCCCGTGATTGAAGTTTTGTGAATTCTGAGCTTGATACTCTTAATAGGCTAACAGATCATAGCTTTTTCATGTTTGTCTTAAATGTCAGGTTGTTCTCCGGGCTGGCTTTATTAAAGCTGGATATAATTGTGTAAACGGGGTTATTATTGGAATATGTAGATTTCAATCATTTCATTTCACATTTTCGGTGGATTTCAATTGAAAGGTCGTGGGTTTTTAACTTTTCTAAAATTTCATTTTTGTATTTCAATGTTTCGTTGTGATAAACTCCTTTCCGGAGCCATAGTGATTAGCTATTGATCTGACTTGTGTGACCCAATTAAATATTGTATCAGGATTGCTCCTATCCAGTGAAATTAGCCTATTGAAGCAAAGCCTTGGCAAACTCTCTTCCGGCATGAGTGACAATTTGGAACAATAGTTAATAAGCTTCTTCATGACACTGATCCTCACGGGGTTCGGCCTGTCTCTAGGCGCACTATGTAGTTGGCAGTACTCCTTGGCCAGCTAAAAAGTTGTTTCAGGAACTTAAGCTGTTCGACTTTGATAGCATCTAAATAGCTTAGGCTCCATATTTAAGAGGGATATAGGTGAGTTGATGATACCATTGAATCAAAAAGAACCATTTTCGTATCCCACGAATCACTTTGACCTGTTCGCAAATTTGCCAGAACTCTTGCGGCTGCAACAGATGACTTCTGAATAAAATGCTTCGATGCTTTGCTGAAATTGACAATTCAGCAATAAATTTCAATATGAGCAATAATTTCAAATATGAGCTTAGTAATATTAATAGCGATTTCAAATATTAATGTAATGAATAAAAGCGATTCTGATATGACATTATTTTTCAGAGTACCTGTTGTATACCCAGTGCTACAAAGGAATCAGTAAAGATTGGGACGCATGCGCCAACAAGTTCATATCACTGGTTGAAGAAGAGATGGCAAGGAAGAATTCGACGGACGCATCTCGCCTTGTAGAACTATGCTGGTAAGGTTCAATACAAAATTATACATCATTGTAGAATGAATATTTTGCCTTGTAGATTTTGTGTTGATAAAAGCTCACTAGCTGCGTTATAGAGGACTAGAAATAAAAATGGTTTTCTGCCCAAATGGAACATAACGTTTTGACATAAAAGTAAATATTCACTGCCCGTTGGAAAGTAGAATTTTCATATGAAATGCTTCTCTTATCTATGATTTAATGCAAAGAAAGACTTTACCCCTACATGCTACCCATAATTATAGTAAATATTGATGTAACATTTTAAAAGTAATACAGCAACATAGACCATATTTATAGGTGTTGTTTAACACAGTGTGTGTAGCTCTGAAAATGAAGACTACAGCATCCAAATGTTCTAAGGACCCAAATAAATACTCTTTTAGCAGATTTGTCTTAAGGAAAATCAGCTATTGAGGTCGTATGCATGACCGATTTTTTGAAATTTTTCTTCAAATGTCCATCAATCCTACCTAGTAGATGCCGAAAATGAGGTCCGCTCAAAACTGTTTATATATATATATAAATATTTGTCTGTTCACGCTCTAGCGGTCGCTACTTTTGTTTGATCGGTACCAAACTCGATATTTAGTCGTTTCATGTAAAAAGAATGATCAAGTTCGTTACCGGCTGAAATTGGACAAGGGAGAGGGTGGGGTTTAAAGGGGGAGAATTTTGAAATTTCGAAATATCTCCGTTACTATAAGTCGGATCAAAAAAGTGTATAAAATAAATCTTATTGCAAATTAAATGTACTATAAATATTGTTATATACATTTATTCTATACCTCCAATATTAATCGAGATATTTGCATTTTTATTGACTATAACGGATGAGCTATGGTCACTTCTAATCTTTCCCGCCAAAAGCTAGTTCGGCCGTTTCCGTAACTGTTTGTCACTCGTATGGAGATTTCTCTACTGTATAACTTTACATGGGAAATCTGCTAAGTTTACGCAAACGCCCTGCGTGACGGACTTTTTTAATACATTATAATCACTCCCAATTATACTATTTTCACTTCTGGCGATTGTAGCAGTAAAACCGCTGTACAGCTAAAACTTCTAGTTTTGTTACCATATGGTTCTTAAAAATTCAAATATAGAAAATAAAATCCATAAAAATCTGCGTAGATTATTTTGTTCTTGCATGGTGGACTTTATTCCATATTACTATACTGCCGATGCTGAAGGTCAATTCTGCTCAAGGTACTGGGCTATTAGTTAGGCTTCAAATTATCTGAAACGTGTCAGGAAATTAATTTTCCTTAATAAGTGAGATACATTATTCATAAATGAAACAATGAAACGATTTTCACAGAAATATTATCAACTGTTTAAACAGTCATGTCACGCGTGAACAATGTGAGCACAATGTAGTTATATTTGAAGTTTGCCAGACTGATTCTAATTAAAAAGTTAGAAACAAGATTTGAAATGTCAGGCTAATTTCAACTGCAGTCCCCAAGTTATAAATGAGTTCCAAAAATACGCCCAAGTGTTTATTCTACATTATATAACATAATTCTACAAATCCTTATCCAAGTTTGCCGGCAGTGGGGTAATAAAAAATTCATTCCGTCAATTAGTTAAAATGGTGGAGGTCAGACAGCTGATAGACAGATCTCTTGTTAATTCACAACCTGGGAACTCTACGGAATCTTCTGGGCTCCCTCTAATCCTATTTTCGTTATTCAGCCTTATAGATATTCTATTAGATTGTTATTTTAGAACTGTTTTTGATATGGATTTTAGTTTTACCTCTAACATTATTTTTCATTGGAATATTAACAAAAAAACAATTCTGCTAAATAAAATCGTTAACTACACACTGCCTAGAAAAGGGTGGGTAATATAGATAACCTGCAACGTCTGACCATCCTTGCACACACACACACACAAATGTATATGTATATAAAACAGTCAATTTATTTACTATTGTCATACCTCTCGGTGGAGACCGTCGACACTGGCTGATGGTTGAGTACCGCTGGCAAGCGCTTTTGATGCGCTGGCATCATCTTCAATTTACCTGGACACTAGTTAAAACGCACCTCGTTTGACAGATCTGAATGGTAAGTAAACAGATCTAATAAAACGTAAACAACTCACCACACATAACAATTTACCTGAACACTAACACAACCCGTTGACAGATCTGAGTGGTAAGTAAACAGATCTCGATTTATAACGTAAACAACCTACCACACGAATACAATTTACCTAAACATCAACATCCCTCGTTTGACAGATCTTAGTGGTAAGTAAACAGATCTGGACTAAACGTAAACAACTAATACGGTGAACAGAGCATAAAACCCACTGAATGACGGACAACCAACTCAGTACAACTATTAACAGGCTTGAAGATGATGCCATCGCATCGAAAGCGCTTGCCAGCGGTACTCAACCATCAGCCAATAACGACGGTCTCCACCGAGAGGTATGACAATAGTATCATTTATATTAGCGGTTCTAACCCTTTATTTGAATTGTCAATTTATTTATTTAAAGAAATAAACCAATTATTTATTTATATGTAAAATGGACTCACAATAAAAGGCGTGTTATACAGGGTCCCAAAATGGTAGTTAATTTTTAAACGATTATCCTTAAGAAATAGGCTATTGAGGTCGCATTCATGACGCGATTCTTCAATCATATGATATTGATTAACATTAAATGCATCCTACTACAGACGGGTTGTAACTAATTGGGAAGGGGATATCTGCGGTTACCACCCTTTTCTAGACATGGTGGTCTAAAAATTTTGTTTGATGAGTTTACCCACCCGGCAAAAGTGTTTTAAAATTATCGCCTTAGCTTACACGATTAACCTGAGCCCTTTACAAATATGTGCGGAAGAATTGTATCTAAAAATTAGTTCTCTGAAATGATTAATTTCGACTCTGGAGAAATCGAATTCAGGACAACCTCCGCATAATACAACACAAGAATTAACATTAACAAGAATTATATTAACATAGACCTTATAGACCTCTTATTAACAAAAATATAAAAACTGATAGATAGAACAATCGATTGCCAATCTATGAGGGTGGAAGCAATCATTCTTGTGTTGGATAAGAGAAGAAGAATTGAAAGAAAGAAGAAGTGAAAAGAATAAAATAAATTCATGTAATTTGAATCTTATGAAATATTTTATCAGAGTCTGAAGTCAAAAAGCTCTTACGATGCATCGATTCACATACATCTACCAAATATCTGTGATATTGTTCCCCGATCAAAACTCATATGGATTCTTGGAGAAGTCAGTACTCAAGCAGGCTTATTGCACTAAACATTCCTGATACTAGTGGCATGGAATGCACCTATAGCATCCTGGAGAATGCTCAATATCCCTCCTATTGCCTTTGTACCCCTGGAGCCAGAGCCCTTATCAGTTGCAGCTATATAAATTCCTGCAAAAGACAAGGACTAACAATTTGTACATCCTCACTATGTGGGTCTTATTACTTGATGTAATCTGCTCGCCTAATTGCGATAAAAGTTAAAAAAACATGACCAAGAAATTTTAAAATATATATAAAATTGGAGTTCAGATAAGTGGAGGGCAAATGGACAAGGTACTTATGCATATAATAAAAAAACAATAGTGTAATAAATCAGCCTTACCTCTGGAGCACTTACGCCAAAGAAAAAGGCTGTAAAAGGAGAGGGGGATGAAAAGCGATGAAGGACAAGACCTGAGAGAAATAAGGAAGATTTCACCAATCGCCTTGATGGACAAACTCCAGAAGTAAGTGTGTGGGCTCCACCGTGTTAGATAACTTCGTAATTTCAAGGGTAGCGGATTCCCACGGAATGAGAGAAGGTACCTGCGTAACTACCGATAATAAATAATTGGGTCCACATGAAGTACTAAGGTAACAGGGGTAAGCTGGGGCAGACAGACCGGCCTCTAGGGGGCCATGAAGGTGGGGGCGGTGATTCCTTAATCGAGAAAACCTATGCAAGTGACATGGAAAATATTTGATTTCCTCTTGCAATTATTTATCATATTTAATAATAAAAAATATTTTAACTTAAACAAAAATAACGAACACTTACAATAATATTTAGCCTTTGTGTCTGTCGATTGGTATTTAAGGTTGGCGGCAACTAGAACATTGCACCTTAAACTGTCAATGTCTTAGACTGGCTCTTGCACAATAAAGCACGCATCACAAATGAGCACTTCTATAGCAGTCTCTATCGAGGACAGTTGTTATGACTATAGTATTCTTCTACAAGATTTCCAGGAAGACTGTTGGAGCCCTGCCCTGAATTCTAAAGTCTTTTGAAATTGTCGACTGTTACCAGATGCGGATTAATGAGCGTACAAACAGGAACGGAAAGCGATGAATTACAAGGTCTGAAATAAATAAAGGCGATCTAACCAATCGTCTTGATGGACAGGCTTCACAAATATTTGATGAAATTCGGACATATGGCTGCACTGTAGATGACAACTTTGTCATTCCAAGGGTAGTGGATCCCCACGGAACGAGAGAGATGGTACCGGCGTCACAACCGAAAACAAATAATTGTGTGCACATGAACTTCTTTGTGCATTATCAGTTTATCAGAAGTCTCACAGCCCATATTATTTTCCTTCGGTAAAATAGGAGCTATTATCATATTTTTATGATTGAAATCTCAACCAAGGCTCTCTATCTTTAGGCCAAACATCTTAATTCAAAGCAGCACTATTTACACAAATTGACTGAAAGTACCCCTAAATACGAACCTTCGTCAAGATCTCTCATCATCACAAAAGAACATAATGTATATATTTTTTTCTGAGAACTACACGTTTCTTGGAATTAACAACTTGTATGATCAAACTAAGTCAAATTTTGTTGTAAAAAAAATAATAACATATCATGGGTCACAGTACAAGTTGAATTCTTGGAACAACATATGTACACCAATGTAAATTTCTGTTAGCTTAAATGATGAATATTGATGATTTTTATCAGCCTTTTGAAATGTATAAATTGATCAGTGCGGAATCAAAAAAATGTCGGCCAGTAGCTTTATAAGGAAGGTTTATTAGATTTAAAGGTCAAAACTGGAAATATTGTTTCCTTTAAACTTCGAGAAAAAAACAAACAATAAAAGTACGACTTAGGCCATTAATATTAAAGTGTATCTTCGTGAATTACTCAACAGATCAACAGGCTTATTTTATTATCAGAAAGATTTTTTTTTCAGAAAGGTTATTTTATTACCTTATCCGTAGGTGGAAAGACTAATGTAAAAACACTGTTAAAGTAAAAATAACTCTTCAACCCTTCAAATTCCAATCCAAATATAAATCACAACAAATAATAAAGCAGGGAGGATTTTTTTATTTAGACTTATACATTCTTAACTATGGCTGTAATTTTAGAGCAATAATTTTAAAATTACTTACAAACTCTATCGGCATTGTAGCACTCTAATGTTAACTATTATTAATTACAACTCGTAATTCTGTCACACACTTTTCCATGACTATGAACAACACACACAATGAGAAAGAACAACAGGAACTGTGAATGTAACAAATCTGTCAAGTACAAAGTCCGACGCTGAAATAGCTAAAACAATCTATTAGAACGACATAATAATAGAAAGACGTGTTGTATTGTTCTTTTTTTTAATAATCAATGTTCACCTTTAGTGACGCACTCATTAAATATAATCCTTCACCCCACCCTAGCTAGAAAAGGGTGCTAACCTATAGGATAAGCCGTGCTTCCACAAAGTACACACATAAATAACATTTTTATTTTTTATTAAAATTTTAGTTCGATCCCCGCCTGGAGAATAGGAATTTATTTAGTGATGAACTCATGAAATAAAATCCTTTGTCCCATCCTGGCAAGAAAAGGGTGCCAACCTGTCTCAGTTAGCCAAAGTAACAAAAAATGGGCGTTAATAAATAATTCATTCTTAAAAATTCAAAACTTTAATTCAAGGTTAACAGTTGTTTGAATGAATAGATTTATCAGTGAAGGAAAATAAACGTTATGAATCTTATTATGGAAAATTTACTACTTTAAAAATGTTATAACATCACTGATGATATTGTCCATATCTTCATTCACAAGAGATTCCCATTTGAAATTTTAAAGAGCAGAGACTAAAAAAAAAAAACAGGCAATATCCTTTTATACCATTAAAATAGAAGGAACAAAGCATGTAAAAATCGGTTTTAAGGCTTTAAAGGAACGGGTTCCATGCTCGGTTTTAAAAGAGGCGAAAAATAACCGAAACAGATTGGCTCAACTATAAACGGGATAAAAATTGAATTCGGAGAGAAAAAAAATATTCTAGAGAGAAAGAATTTTCATCAGGATTACCAACCCATTGGTCTCACACATCAATGATTTCAAATATTCGGACAACATTGTGTGTATAAACTTCAAAGCAACATTTATAAAATGTATCATTGTATTTTGGTTTCTTTTCAACTTAGGATCGAGTCGAAAATCGTTTACTTAATCCAGGAATAGTCTCAAAGAAGTTGAGTTTATAAATCGGCAGAAACAACTTGAACATTTTGCTTTCCGCAATTTTTTTAAATGTCTCATAGTTATTTCAAAAATTGGGGGTTAGGAGAGAAATAGAGATTTGTACACTCTCACAGTTTACTTTAAATAATTTTACCTAAAAAAAAAAAAATAGTAGTTGCAAGAAAGTAGTTGTAAGTTGATATTATGTTTTTTTTTTTTTTTAAATCTGAAACACAGATACGGTTATGAGGATAATGGCAACTTTTCCCGTTGGATAGACCAAGTTACTTAGGAAACATTCAGTTCAATTATCATAATTAAAGTTTGAATATTCATTACGTGCTCCCAACAGAATAAATAGTTTTATTAACATTTTTGAAAAGTTTTTAATAACTTTCCACTGTTTAAGCTGTCACTTATAGCTTTTAAAATTACATTTCTATATCATAAAAATTCATCTCTTTTTTTTTTTTTTTAAACATCTGATAATAATATCGTACAATAATAATAAAAGTTTTTGTATGTACCTTGTCTAGTCTTAAGAGTTATAAGTAGTTTGCGACCTCAGATAAAAAACGTGAAGTTTTACAATAGAGAAATTTAAGAATAGAGAGTCAAACAGTTACGGGAACGGCCCGAACTAGCTCTTGACGGAAACTCACGACTAGACCCGAAGTTAGCCGATCTCATCTCAGAAGCTGAAAACAGAAAAATGCAGATATCTCGGTTAATATTCAAGATACAGACTAAATGTATATTACATTAATTATAGTAAATTTAATTTGCAATAAGATTAATTTTATATCATTTTTCGATCCGACGTATAGTAACGGAGATATTTCGAATTTTCGAAAATCCTCCCCTCTAAACCCCCCCCTCACACTGGCCCGATTTCAGCCATTAACGAACTTGATCTTTATTTTTACATAAAACGTTTAAATATCGAGTTTGGTAACGATCAAACAAAAATTGCGACCGCTAGAGCGTTAACAGACATATATATATATATATATATATATAAAATTTTGAACGGACCTCATTTTCGTCATCTCCTGGGTAGGATCGATGGACATTTGAAGAAATTTTTCGAAACTCGCGTCATGAGTACGACCTCCATAGCTGATTTCCCTTAAGGGAAATCTGCTAATAAAAACTTTGGAAAGGATGGGTCAAGGGCTGCCGTATGACGAGCTTGACCTCTCATGTAAGAGGTATCTCTTAGGTGAGAGGTCAAGGAGTAAGCATGGTTCGTTTCCTAACTTATTGTGTTGGTGCCAACAGAACAAAGAAAGCTACTTCTTATAGAAGTAGCTGCTGAATTTTCTCATGGTGCTAAGTGAGACACCAGGTGACAGGGCAGAAGTCCATCCTCAAAGTATGGTGAGCTAAATAAAGTTCAGAGTACGATCACGGGTTTTGAATTCGATTTCCCAACTTGGCGGGGATCGAACCTACATCTGTTCTTATCTTCAGCCAATAGTGGTACACTCCTTAACCTGCATGACCTTGGGAACTCGAGTAACTAATTCTGATTAGTGCATTTTTTTTTCATTTAAATTGGTAAAAATACTTACTAATGAAGTGTTTTTCCAGTATATGGAATGGAGGGCGAATGCTAAAATGAAATGTTCATAAGATTTCGATATTGGTGGCATTGGACTCTGAGAAAGGTAAAGGCCTCTCTCTGGGGATCCTTTGTCAATATGAGTAGACCCCTCAAAATGGCTGAGCTCCATTGCAGCTTTGCCTTATCTCTTTATCTGCTTTCTGCCATAGCAGCTGTCTGTAGAACAATAACCACTTTCATCCCCTTGTGCCTTTTAGGAGATTTCCCTTAAGGCTATGTGCTAGTGACGATGACGGAAAGGAAGTCCATTCAAAACTGCACACACACACACACACTTACATATAAAGTCCATCACGCAGGGGCTGAGTAAACTAAGCAGATTTCCCTCATGATGTTTAACAATGGATAAATTTACATAATGGTAAAACAATAGCACCATCAAAATCAAGTGAATAAATACAAACGATAATAAGAAACCTCCAGATGGACCAACAACCCGGTGTGCCAACTTCTCACAGGAAAGAAAACAATTACGGAAACATATCAGAATATAACATATTAATTTTATTGAAAACACTACTTGATTTATGGATGGATCAGAATAATTTTTATCTCAATCAATCAAATTTTAGTAGCCCAAGAACTTAAGAAGTGGGGTCACGATAACATATTTGCATTTATCTCATATAATAAAGGTCTCTTGAAAAGAATATATGGTATTTAAGCTTCGAATAATGCGGTTTATTACATAACAAAGTATTGTTTATGTAACATGAGTAGAAGTGGGTGTTTGCTGAAAGCTGAAAACTGGAAAAATGCAAATTTATCCGTTAATATTCAAGATAGAGAATAAATGTATATAACAATATTTATAGTACATTTAATTTGGAATAAGATTGGTACTATACAATGTTTTGATCCGATGTATGGTAACGGAGATATTTTGAAATTTCGAATATCCCCCCTCTTAAAACCCTCTCTCACTAGTACGATTTCAGCCTTTAACGAATGTGATCTGTCTTTTTACATAAAACGTTTAAATATCGAGTTTGGCAACGATCAAACAAAAATTGCGACCGCTAGAGCGTTAACAGCGTTAACATATATACAACATTTTTAACTGACCTCATTTTCGTCATCTCCTGGGTAGGATCGGTGGACATTTGAAGACATTTCCATTCAAAAGTTGATTTTCCGTCATTAAAATATGCTAAAAGAGCAAGAGCTCTCTTTCGACATCCTTCAATACTAGACAGATTCTTCGATCTCATTGTCTCTTATCGACTGAAAGTAGTCTCTGCCATTTCGTTCGTGGTCCCATACCCTATGAAAGGAAGTAGCTATGCGAGCTATGAGCTTCAGAGGGCACACGTGTTCTCAGAGGGACATGACAGTGTTCGATATGACATTGATACTGCATTAGAGTAGAACAATATATCACTAGAGAACAACAATATATTATGAGAGAACATCAATGGAGCACGAGAAAGGGATCCAAACAAAACTCGACATAATACTGAGTCATATATTATTATATCTACAATTTAATTTGGTCTAGTTATAAATACTTTCAGACTAAAAATATTTCTTAATTATTTTGGAAATATATACTCATACAAGATTAAATATTATTATAATTTATTCCTCACTTCTCCTCATCGGATTTTTATTTGGTAAATGGAGAGATGAGATTAGTAGCGTGTCATTCCATCATGTGGGAAATCTGCTAAGTTTAGGAAATCCATGCGTGATTGATTTTCTTTCTCAGGTAGTAAACCCGCACTGGTCTCAAGTATTGCGGGTCTAGCATTCACTCCCCTGCAACTGGGAAAATACATCCTGTGTAAATCAAACCGTAATTAACCCTAGAACGGTAGTGATATTATTTCCCGCTTAATGGTATTGATACGTAAATTTTACGTGTGCAACTGATAATTGGTGAAATTATTCAAAGGTTTTTAATGTTTGGGACTATTTTTTAATTTTATTAAAAGATACACTTTTCTTTAACTTATATCTAAGTTAATATCTAATAATGTGCACGGCAATCCTTTCAGGCGCTTTGTTCGAAACACGTTCCGGAGGTTGTGTGCTCCATTCATATCCATTCTTACCAAGGACTACCCCACCTTCTACATTTATTGTAACTGATCTGTCAATATTGTGTGGTTGAGAGGTTTTTAGCAGATTTCCCTTAAGGGAAATCAGCTATTGAGGTCGTACTCATGACGCGAGTTTCGAAAAATTTCTTCAAATGTCCATCGATCATACCCAGGAGATGACGAAAATGAGGTCCGTTCAAAATTATATATATATATATATATATATATATATATATATATATATATATATTTGTCTGTTAACGCTCTAGCGGTCGCAATTTTTGTTTGATCGTTACCAAACTCGGAATTTAATCGTTTTATGTAAAAAGGAAGATCAAGTTCGTTAATGGCTGAAATCGGACCAGTGGGAGGGGGGGGGGGGTTTAGAGTGGGGGAATTTTTGAAAATTCAAAATATCTCTGTTATTATGCGTCGGATTTAAAAATTGTATAGAATAAATATTATTGCAAATTACATTTACTATAAATATTGTTCTATACATTTTTTCTGTATATTGAATATTAACCGAGATATTTGCATTTGTATTCTGCGTGTGGTCACCAGTAGGCTATGTTCGGACTTTCCGCCGAGAGCTCTGGTGGCCGTTTCCATAACTATTCGTCCCTCGTGAATAGGTTTAGAGGTTAGGTTAACTGTTTTTTGGGGCTAGAAACTACTGGGTATTTACGCCCTAAATAATGTTCTAGGTTTAGAGGTTTCTTACTACTACAGTTGTTATTAGGCAGATTTCTCTATTGCAATACCACGTGGGAAATCTGCTTAGTTTACGCAGCCCCTGCGTGACGGACTTTAGGTTTTTTTTGCCTCTGTATTTCTTCTCTTTCTACGATTGCCTTGATGTTTTCTAGAATTTGCTTACGGCCCTTTGATAACAGTTCAAACCAGATCATACGTAATTGTTAAGTTCACTACCATTCTAGGGTTAAATGATACCTTACACACCCTAAGCCAACCTAACCACCCATATTATTGAGAATATTTCTATTATTTAATGCTAAAAACCGATCTCTTTGGAAGCTGTGTATATCAAACCGCTATGTAGATTTCGAGATTGAGGTTTTGTTCCTCATGGTCCTTTTTGCTTTGGAAAATTGTCAAATTTGAGGTACCTCCCACCCCCTTCGGAATTTTTTTATTCCGAACCTCCCCCGTGTTATATTCAGTATTTCAGTGGCTGTTTCGAGTATCGCTTTACCGATCCGGGGAAATACTCTCGAATAGGGCCCTAGTCGTTCGGTACCTTAAACCGAAACCTTAAACTGGAATAACCGCCGTCTGCCGTCCCGACAAGTCACGATCGAACTCAAAAGTATGATTCTTTTTTCCACGCCGTGAAACGCTATTTTTTGATCTTAGTGAAACGTTCTATCCTATTTTTTTTTTGCTTTTTGAAGCATCATTTTTCAACTAGAACGAACGGTCAAGATACCCACCAAGGCGATTTCCCGTTCCCCACCATATACTGACGCTCCAAAATCGACTCTCCTAAAACTCCCCTCTTTATGCCACTCTCTCTCTCTCTTTCTCTCTGCTGTCCCAAAGGGCCTACGCCAACGACGATTTCGTCCTCTAATCCAACAATTACTCCCCTACGAACGCACTAAGACTCCCTCGGTCTTTGGGTAATGGACATTAATGAAATTTTAATAGTTTTATCTAGTTTGTCTTAAGAATTTAAGTGTATCACCTAAATAAAGCAATTTACAGCAGCGAGAGTTTTACATGTTCTGCCACTGTAGTATATACCCATTTTTTTTTTCTTCGATCTGATTAAATGTTGAACATTTTTTTGATATATATTCTTATTTATTTGCATTATTATTATTGTTATTGCATAGCGTATTGAATAATTAAAGTTATTGGTTTAGAAGTGTTAGTTTGAAACGACGTGTAATGCGTACTCTACCACATAATTACAGAAGTAATGCGACTTATTTACCGTCGTTTAATGTATATTATATTTTTACATATTGAAATTGTGGCCATTTTAAAATCATCTGAAAAGTCGATTCCCTAACTCCCCAATTTAAATAATTAATTTTATACTGTTCATTATAATATATATCATTCATAGTACTTTATATGCTAACGATTTTGTTCATGTTTTTCTGAAATTTGATGTCATTTTCTTTTCATTTTTTACAAACGTTTTTGAGAATAATTCATTTTTGCGTAATAAATTGTTGAAAACAAATTTTTTTTTTTTTGTTTCTGAATGATATAACTTACGAAATAATTTTTTTTTTCAAACCAAAGGGGAAGCATTTTTATTTTTCGTCGATAAACTTCACTGACAACGATAAGAATAATGAATCTACAAATTATATGTATAATTCAAAATATGTAATCACGGGGGTAAAGACCGAGTAGTCGCATGGCGATCTTGAAGATATCGCGTCACCACTTGGCGATGCCAAAGGGATAGCTTGCGCAAGGGGGTTAAGTCCCCCTTGCCTGCGAGTGGTAGTTATATTTCACAAGGGCTATAAGATTGAATTATTTTGTCTTTAAATTACAGAATTTAAAATTCCAAATTCCATCAATATTTATGGGCCTTCTTTAGTGAAGCGTGAAATTAGTTTTCGTGTTGGGTGTGTAATGGAGTTGCCTGCTCGAGGGCGAATTATTGCTCGATTCCTTCCCCTGGGGATTGATTAGCTGAACTAAGTATTTGCGAGAGACCTTCTCCAACTAAATTAACTTAATTAGATTGCGCTTTAAGTCAGTCACAGTGTAACAAGTGTCTCTAGATTTTCAGTGAAACATTCAAAGAGTGCCGCAAGGGCATGCAGTAAGCAAATTGTATTGAATATTTTTAGCCACCCCAACATAAACTCAATTTAGACGATCATTGTCAAAGATGAGTATACAATTTGCACCTCAATGTTCCTCGACTATTTACATTTTTTTTTCTCGACTATTTGAATTTTTAACCCTCGGTCGGGCGCGTCAAGAATATTCCGTCTTCGGGCGCGGGTATCTCAGATATCATCCTCAACCGTTTTTACGGAAATACTGTTTTTTGATATATACTTTGCACTAAAATGTTCAAGGTGTGATTAGAATCTATAACAGAGGAAATATTTGTTTGAAAGAAGTAAATTATTTTCAAAATTGATAATATAATAAAAAAAATCTTGGTAGATAAAATTATCAAGTTGGTTATAGATTCATTATTATTAAAACCGTGGACGATGATTTTTAAAATATAATTAAAACATACAAGTATCAAAAGAAATTGTTTAAATGCACATGTCTTAATTATACATAATTCATTTCAGTTTGTGAACAATATAAACAAATTATCTGAATATAACTTCATTCAAAAATAAGTAGCACGAAATCACATTTAGATAATACTTATTAAAAATCATCTAAATTTTAAAGCACCAATCCTTTTAAAATAGCAGTTAAATTATTATTTCTTTTGCAGAGCTGCATTACAATTAGGACAAAGCATGGAACTATGTTGAAACATATTTTTTTTTTTGCAAATCTCACAAGAGCAATTAGTAAACCTACTTTTCTTTTCAGTTTTGCTTGGTTCACATCATTTTCTTTTGTTCCCTGTAGTGGAGGGACTTTTTTTATGCTGCTCTGTACTTGAGTCTATGGTCCAATGGGTCTCTGCACTGTTCAAGTTTCGTCCTTACTTTGGGTGGTAAACGTCTACTGTAGTCACTGCGTCGTACAATATTTTCTTGTATAAGTTCTTTTGAAAGTTCATTTATGTGCAAAATAATAGAAAAAAAGGTTTATATGATTCCATTTAATAAAGAGAAACTTAATTGATGTACATATTTATGGAATACAGATTTCAAAAAAACTTACGAGATCGGGCGCGTGGTATCTAGGAGATTAAACATAATGACAGGTGAAATACATGACTCCATCGAACACGACGAAGGGTTGAGGGTTGAAACTCTTACAAAATTAAAGATTTGGCTAAAATACTGATAAAGCGCTGAATATAATTTTATTTATTTATTATTGTTATTTACTATTTGCTACTAAGGCTAATGGAGGGAGGGGTTTCTACAGGTTACCACAGTTTTCTAGCCAGGTAGGGACAAAGGACTTTACTTAATGAGTTCGTTTCTAAATAAATTCCTATTGCCCAGGCGGCCATCGAACCCGCCCCTCTAGGTTTACCATGAGAGATTAAAGCCCATGCTTAAACCCAGACAGCTAACCTGAGCCCCTAATGAATATAAGATATTATGAATGATAATTTTACATTTATTATAAGATCCATAATTTTTTATATACACATATATCTAGCATACTGGTATTTGTCTGTTAACTCTCCAACGGGCGCAAATATGGTTTGATCGTTACGAAATTAGATTTTTAGAGTTTCAAGTAAAACTAAAGATCAAGTCCATTAGCTATTAGCAGAATTTAGGCTGGAGAGAAGGGAAGTTTTCAGCCTTTTGTAAACCTCCACTCCTACTCATGTCATATAGACAATAAGCTGCTCGTTATGAAACACTATTATACACGAAACTCAAATACCAAATATTGTTCTCATTGCAATTTACTGTGTGTGATATCCGCAAATATTTTAGGTTGAAATCATTTAAAGTTATAGATTCGGCGTGGGTGGGGGAATTTAAAATTCCAAATAAATTATTTTTTCTGTAATCATTGAATAATGGTAACATTACTAAACTGAAATGAGTGAAGAAAGTGAAACATTTTGCAATAGAGTGTAGAAAGTAATCACTTTCTTCACAAGTGAAGAAAGTGAATTGCCTTCTTAATTAGTAATAAGTATAAATTAAAAAATAATTTGAAGTTGGAAATTAAATGCTTTTAAATGTTTCTTAACATTGTAAGAATTTATTTTAACAAAATAAATTGAAATGTGAATGAATTATTGGTGGAAATAATCAATATATTTTAAAATTTAAATATAATAATAATTACCTTCCTTGTTTATAACCTGCACTTGTTTATAACTATGCACTACTTCACAATCATCACTAGTTGTTTTATAACTATGCTTATAACCTTTCACAACCATGCTTATAACCTACCAACAACATACCATAATCTTCACAACATCCTAATTTTGTTCATATTCTGGTTAGATCTGATCATGTATTACACGATTACAGAAAAAATTTAATATTACACTCGTGACGAAAGTAGAATTTACAACTCTCGTGAAATTACCACACTCACTTCGCTCGTGTGGGTAAACGTTTCACTCGAGTTGTAAAATGATCTACTTTCGTCACTTGTATAATAAATAACTATACTACGACTGGGATCAAAAAAATTATAGAAATTTTAATTTGTTAAACCTATAGGACTATACGTGTTTTCTCAAATATCTTCAAACTCGAATGTTAACCAAGTTACTCGTTTTTCTTCTTCCTTTTTTCAGCCTTTTGTAAACCTCACTTCTTCTTTAGGTACCTTAATCACGAAATATCCAATGGCAGTAAACATTTTGATTACTATTTACATAGGCTTCTTCATGCCGGAAAAATAGAGAATTGTTGCACTTGGGTAATCTGCTTCGTTTACGCAGCCTCTGCGTTACGGGCTTTTTTATTAGGGGTCGGAATTTAAGTAGACGCTTAAAATAATTCACATGAAGGGAATATAGGTAGCAAATTTTCCCTCTAATAACGATATAGTAGAGCAGACATTAAATATATGCTTCTAGTGATGCTAGTAGGTCTGAAAGCCAAGAAAATAGGCCTACCTCTTTGGAAGTGATGGCAAGTTGTGTGAATCCACAGCCGGCCCGTAGAATCCCCTAATTTTCTAATAACACAAACTTCTCCCTTCAGTCTTTGGAAGTTGAAAACTCCTTCCAACTTTGCTCATCCTTGCCATTCGACAAAGTGGCCTAAGTTGAATTAAATTGTAACTTTTCCAATGTATTCGGCATCACTTGTGTTCAGTGTCGGCCAATTAAAGGGCCGACAATCACCCCATTAATTGAAAATACGCTTGAATGGATGGCCACGCCTAAGGGTTGACATCGATTAAATTTTCTCTAAAATATTGGCGAATTATTTATTTTTATCTAATGTTATCAATTAGAATTATTACCAGAAAATACATTTTCACTCACTGCAGCCTGAATGGTATCGTAAGAAACATAGTGTAGATTTTCCACACAAACGTCAGATTCATGATTGACTGAATTGTGAACATAAAACAGAATTGAAGAAACTGCAATAAACTAAGGAACTACAATAGACTAAGTTAGAGGATACGCCTGACGGTAATATTTTCTTCTTTTTAAGTATACAATTCCGTAATTCGTGAGGATTACTGGGAAAGGAAGACCACAAAATGTTTGTAAAAACAAGAAAAAGTCCGTCATGCAGAGGCTGGGTAATGCAAGCAGATTTCCTACGTTCTGTTATAGCACACTTGTGATCTCATATTATAACATTTTCCCTTTTTTCTATATAAAACACAAATGAGTACAAGGGAGTGGAGGAGGGTTACTGAAGGCTGAAAACGAGAAACCACGAATATCTCCCTGAATATTTGAGTTATGAAAAAAATAAAAATGCATAGAACAGCAATTGTTGACTATCAATTGATTAAGAAGATTGGTCCCTATAACATTTGCCAATCCGACTCATAATAACGAAAATATTTTGATTTTCGTATCCCCCCCTTTAAACCCCACACCCAATTCCAGTTCCGCCTTCAGCCAATAACAACTATGATCTTTAGTGTTGACTAAAACTCTTAAATATCGAGTATCAAGTTAACAGTTTCGTAACAAGAACGTAAAATCTTAATTGATGACATCAACACTCAACGAATTAGCATGTTTTTCTTATAATAACGGTCTCTTGAAAACAATATTTGTTATTCAAACTTAAAATAAAGTGGTTCATGACATAAGTGGTCGTTAATGTGACATGAGTAGGAGTGGGGTTTACGGAAGACTGAGACAACATTTATAGGCAATTAAATATTCGATAAAATTAGTTCTCTTCTATTTCTTTTAGCAAAGATAATTCGATTTTTTGAAATTCCTCCCCTCTAAATCCCTCCCCCATTCCTATTTCAACCATTAACGATCTTTAATTTTAAATAAAACACTTATATAACGAATGAGTTTCATAACGATTCAACAAAAAATTCG
Source organism: Riptortus pedestris (assembly GCA_019009955.1). Classification (NCBI taxonomy): domain Eukaryota; kingdom Metazoa; phylum Arthropoda; class Insecta; order Hemiptera; family Alydidae; genus Riptortus; species Riptortus pedestris. The sequence goes on along the minus strand of CM032232.1, from coordinate 47,403,690 downwards.
ACCACTAGAGCGGTAACAGACATATATATACATAATGTTGAACGCAACCTCATTTTCGTCATCTACTAGGTAGGATCGATGGACATTTGAGAACAATTTTAAAAAATCGCAAGTTGAGTACAACCTCAATAGCTGATTTCCCTCAAGGAAAATCTGTTAATACACAGTCTCCGCTTTCCAAACCGAAATTACTGGGGTTCATAAATTTTAGCACGCCTATTAGCACAATTAAACAACTACTTAATTAATTTAAATCGTATACAAACATGGTGATATTAATACATATATTCAAATTGTATACATTCCGTTTGACACTTGAGAATGTCCTGATAAAGTGACACCTCTCGGATTCCATGGAAACAACTCCCAAATAGACCCATCAAACTTTGTATGATGATCATTACAGGAAATCATAATACCTCTTGTAAATTTCCCAACAAAGCCTGTGCTTAGGACTTCATAAGTAGCTATTGACTGAAGCCACTGAGTATCCATTCAAGCATATTGGAATAACTATTACTTATGCACAGTGATGAAAGAACACTAATTTAATTTAGAATAATTTTCTAATTATTTTTAAACTTTGCTGTAAAATCTATTAGACAAAACGGATTCAGATGAGAGGCCCATGGTTATTGTGAGAATCATTATCCACTCTGTATTCAAATATATCAACGAGAGAACTTGCATAATTATATTAAAGGGGATTCCGAAAAATTTCTTCCAACTGCTGTTCCTACTGAGGGCGCTGGACAAAAAAAAATGGTACGTAGCAACGAAAAATATTATTTATTAATAGAATACTGGATAATCGAGATGGCTTATTTTCTTGTTCTACCCAGGATCTCAATAAATGAGACAAGTAATGATGTTAAAATTAAATTAAATTATTAATTACCGTCCAATTTTTGCAACTAAGGCTAATTGGAATGGGTTATCTACAGGTTACCACCCTTTCCTAGCCAGGGTGGGACTAAGGATTTTATTTAGTGAATTCCGCCAACTAAATAAATTCCTTTCCCAGTAAGTAGTTAGAAAAGGTGGTTTCTCGCGCACTTTCGAAACGCTTCAATTTCCACAAAAAATTATGAAAAATAAATGTTTTTATAAATTATTTTATAATTTTTGTAAAACAGGCTATGCAATTTAGCTTAAAATTATCGATTCTTGTAGTAGCAGTAAATAGAAAAGGGGTTCCTCCCCCCCCCACCCCCTTCTTTTATTTATGTAATAAAATTTACATAAATGTTTTATCCGTTTTAAAGAGGGATATTTTACCGATTATTTATAGACATTTGGAAATGACCCCCGTTTCCTTCTTTTGGATGAAATTAAGGCATTCCAAAATTTTTAGATATCATGAAAGGACATCCATTTTACTAATCAAAAATGGATAAAAAGTGTATGTAAATTTTATTACATAAATAAAGGATTGGGGGGGGGGGAGATACCCCTTTTCTATTTACTGTTAAACAACATGAAATTCGACATCATTTTTTGTCTCATTTAAATGAAATCGTAGTCAAAAAAAGGCTATAACCTATATATCATTTTATTTTCATTTCACTTACTTTTAAACCTAGACTGGAGCTAGATTCCCGCCTGGGCAATAGGAATTTATTTTGTAACGAACTCATTAAATAAAATCTTTAGTCCCACCCTGGCTAGAAAAAGAATCCTGTATAAGCGGTCCTAATTAACCATAGTAGCAAAAAGTGGATGTTAAATAATAACATGAAATTCATAGTCATGGCTTTGCCATATTTTCATTAAATGTTAAATTCCCTATGATTTGTGCTACATTTGTGATTCGCAATTATTTTTTCTAACCTATGCTCCTTACTGTTTTCACTCCTATGTTATGAACCGTCAAATAAAACATAACCCGAATGCCTCAATGATTTCGGCATGTAAAACTGAAATTTAGATAATTTCTAATTCTTAAATTAAGTAATTCTAGGATTAAGGCAAATGTTTTATTGAACAATGAGCAAGTAAGTTTATGAAGTCCAGAGAAACATTCAGTATAACGTTGTTCAGAATGTCACTACTTTTTCTTCAGCGGCTTGTCATAATCGTCGAATGCTCCTGATACCAGAACGGATAGAAGCAATATGATACCAATAGTGAAAGTGACAGTATTTATTTTTTTCAAATTGTCAGCTTCCAACTGAGTTTTTTTGCCCAGCTCGTAATCAGCCTTGGACGTGGATCTCCTCTGGAAAGAGTCGCCATAGTGTGCCCTGGACCATTCGTCAAAGTTGTAGACTGGAGCCTGGGAGGATGTAGGACGTCGTTTCTGGATTGCATCCCACGCGTTGAACACAACGTCCTTGTTCCTGAAATCAGTTTTCTCTCCGAAGAGACCTTTGTCGTAGCGGCGTCTGGATTTGGAGTCGGCCAAAGTGTCATAAGCAGTTTTGACTTCTTGGAACCTTGCCGAAGCTATTTTGCAGTCACGATTCTTGTCCGGGTGGTACAGCATTGACAGTTTGTAATAAGCAGACTTTATATCTGCTTGGGATGCTTCCGGCGTAACCCCTAACGTGTCGTAGTAGTTCTTCAAGCTCCGGCAAAACAAAGATATGCTTCTTCTACAAAGCCGAGTCATGACAATACTTATAGTAATCGGCGGTTATTTGCCTGCAAAGCTTCATGAAAATACTTACATAAAATTCATCCAGAAAACTTTAGTCTCTAATCAATTTGTGTCAGAGTTATTCATTTTCACGAAATGAATTGCCTTGATTTGTTGTACATTAAAAAGTCAAAAAGAGGCATTGCCTCATTTGTGAAACATTCGATGCTTTAAAAAACAATAAATTTATCATGAACGCAATATGTTTAAATAATCTATAAGACCTCCCATTCAATAAAAATAAAATTTCACCAGCATAAATATACGGTATTTCTTTCACATCAAAACTAAAATGTAATAAAATTAAGACAAGAACTGCTATCCCAGTTGAATAAGTGAGGTGTAAGTTACCAATATTTTCTGTTTCTCCTTCTGTAAATTCTTTCTGTAAATAAATCAATGATATTTGGTTCGACAGAATAACCTAACACACTTGTTGCCATCAAATATACGTATAATATGAGGTTAAAATCTTAAAATTAGTTAAAAACATATGATTCCAAATATGCTAAGGTAAAAACTAATTAATATTGGACATCCACTTTATGCTAACTGGAATAGGCTATTTACAGGTTGCAGCCCTGTCTGACACTAAATACATTCCTATTGTACACGTGGAAAAAAATTCCAAGCCGTGTCTAACCTTACTCTCTAGGGATTTGCAAAGCTAATCTTGATGGTTTCATAAATAGCCTCATACAGTGCACTGCGTCTGCTCAGGATGTATTCAATACGGTTAGAATCATTATCCTATTTAAATATCTGGAAAGAAAATTAATGGGCAAGCAATAAAATAGAAATTAAAGTTAATCGACATTGGTAGTGGGGACCTGCTAATACCAAGCTCTCGGTTCAAGAACCTCTTTCGGAAAAACGAGACTAATTGTATACAAATGAGTGATTAGATGCAAACACACATATGGCAATGATGCCTGAAGAAAAAAATGGCGTGACAGAATTACCCTACAGATCTGGGGATGGAGTTGTATAAAGATTACTTGGAGAGGCCAAGAAGCAGTTCAGGTGGCATATTTGAACAAACGGCAGTTTTGTGGAATTACAAGGCTATCGTGACTTCCTCCTGCTATTAACAAAGTCTGCGCTGGCTGGACATGTTGAAAGAACGGAACCAGCGATCAAGGCATTCAGACAGACCAAGAAGGCTTCCTCCGGCACACTTGAAGGAGGTAGTCTCAGGTGCGGGTGATCCTCTTAATCTGGAGAAAGACTTAGGTGGTTGGACAATCTCAATTCCAGACTAATAGTCAACAATGGTGTTGGTAGTCCAAGACACCCGTTTATCACCTGCAGTCAAATGGGCAGGCCGGGAGGTTCGTATTGTGTCAACTGCTCTAATTAAACAATTACTTGACGAATCAAAACGGAATCAGACTATATCATAAAATTGATTCCAGGTTGTTTCAATATCGAACCATTGCTCATTCAGTTACTAAATAACGCTCTAGAACTATTTCTCGTGGTGAAAATGAGAGCACCTTTAACGTTGCTCTATCCAACATAGACCTTAATGTCACGAAAGAGAGCAACTCAAGAAAAATATGTAGAAGAGAATCGAAGTAAACTTCCGAATACAAACCAGGAGACTTGGCGTTGTTCCGTTCTACTACCCACAAGATTGCCTAGAGGATTCTCGGGTTATAGAGCAAATGTTTCCAGTGTTTCTTACTAGGTATTGGCTAATGGTCGCCTGAGGCATACTTCTTCCAGATGCCAAGTCTGTCAAGATGGGATTGCTGGCTGAGCAACCTGAAGAGTTATTTCAAGAAATCTCACATACTAAACCTACCAGAACCTCTGTTCTGTCGAGAGACATTCTTGTAGCATCGGTGAAACATTTACCCCAGTATTCCTTGCGGAACCTCCATCCATAGGGTTACCATCACAGTCTCTTATAAGGACATCAGACATCACTCGGTCAGAGCTCAGCTATTAACAAACTTGAACTTTAGTTTTACATAAAACTTCGAGTTTGGCAACGTTCAAAGAAAGACTGTTGCCACTAGAGTGATTACATACAAACATAATGTATTTTGCATATATATGTGTGCATATCAAGTTTTGGACGGACCTCATTTTCGTCATCGTTGGGCATTTAAAGAAATTTGTCAATTATCACGAATATAATTGCAATAACTAATTCTGTTTGTTCGTCTTCTTAGTTGAGAAAAGGGAAAAATATTTTGGCTAAGGTTCAAATTCATAATAAAATATGGGATGCACAAAGATAAGGCTTTTTTTTTATCTAGAAAACACATAAAATTCTAATATAGTAGCCTAACTTTGTGGCTGACTTATATAATGAGAAAGAAGGCTCTGCCAGAGAAAGCTTTTAGGAACAAGTTCTCTTTGAAAGCTAAATGAAAGTTATTGTTCTTGCTTTAGAAGTTTTAAATCAATAAGGTGGAAGGAATTCAGTTGCGATTTTTAGTAAATACTAAACAAGTTTTAATGATCGAGCTTATTTATATCGTGTTCCGTTATAACTCCACAAACCATGTCATAACTATTTATATCGCCATGTATAACCATATTTTATCAACTTTTTAGAAGTCTCGTAGTGCTTACATAAACTTAACAGATTTTCCACAATTGCCATCACCATGTTAGTTCTTTACTTCTCCTTTAGTAAAAAAAAAGTCCGCCACGCAGGGGCTGCGTAAAATAAGGAGATTTCCCACGTGAAGTTATACAGTATAGAAATCTTCATACGAGAGCCTAACAGTTACGGAAATGGCCGAACTAGCTTTTGGCGGGAAACACACTCGTCAGTTATACGCCCACATTTTATAAAAATGCAAATATCTCGGTTAATATTCAAGATAGAGATTAAATGTATAGAATAATATTTATAGTAAATTTAATTTTCAATAAGATTGGTTCTTTACAGTTTTTAGCAGATTTCCCTTAAGGGAAATCAGCTATTGAGGTTGTACTCATGACGGAATTTTCGAAATTTTTCTTCAAATGCCCATCGATCCTACCTAGTAGATGACGAAAATGAGGTCCGTTCAAAACTGTATATATTTATATAAATAAGTCTGTTACCGCTCTAGCGGTCGCAATTTTTGTTTGATCGTTACCAAACGACAGTCGTATTATGTAAAGATCAAGTTCGTTAACAGCTGAAATCGGACCAGTGGGAGGGGGGGGGGGGTTAGAGGGAAGGATTTTCGAAAATTCGAAATATCCCCGTTACTATACGTCGGATCGAAAAATTGTACAGAATCAATCTTATTGCAAATTAAATTTACTATAAATATTGTAATATACATTTATTCTCTATCTTGAATATTAACCGAGATATTTGCATTTTTATTAAATCTAGGCGGCTAACGAACGTGTTACATTCCTTCCAAAAGCTAGTTCGGCCGTTTCCGTAACTGCTCGACTCTCGTGAAATTTCTCTATTGTAAAACTTCACGTGGGAAATCTGCTTAGTTTACGCAGCCCCTGCGTGACGGACTTTTATTTGATCCGACGTATGGTAACGGAGATATTTCGAATTTTCGAAAATCCCCCCTCCCACTGGTCCGATTTCAGCCATTAAAGAACTTAATCTTTCATTTTACATAAAACGACAAAATATCGAGTTTGGTAACGATCAAACAAAAATTGCTACCACTAGAGCGGCAACAGACAAATCCAAAGACCAATCTTGTTCAACCTTGATTTGTCTACAATTGTTGTTCTATACATTTTTTCCTAACTCAAGTATTAACGAGTTATTCCTACGTTCTTATTTTCTCCCGTACATACCCCCCCCCCCCATAGTACTCCTGGGGTTTTACATATAAAAAGTCCGTCACGCAGGGGCTGCGTAAACTAAGCAGATTTCCCACGTGAAGTTATACTCTCATCCGTTATCCGCCCCGATTTCATAAAAATGCAAATATCTCGGTTAATATTCAAGACAGAGAATAAATGTATATAACAATATTTATAGTACATTTAATTTGCAATAAGATTGATAAAATACAATATTTCGATCCGATGTATAGTAACGGAAATATTTCGAATTTTAGAAAATCCTCCCCTCTAAACTCCCCCTCCCACAAGTCCGATTTCAGCCATTAACGAACTTGATCTTTCTTTTTACATAAAACGGCTAAATATCGAGTTTGGTAACGATCAAACAAAAATTGCGACCGCTAGAGCGGTAACAGACAAATATATATATATATATATATATATATATATATATATATATATATATATATACACACACAGTTTTGAACGGACCTCATTTTCGTCATCTACTAGTTAGGATCGATGGACATTTGAAGAAAAATTTCAAAAATTCCGTGATGCGTACAACCTCAATAGCTGATTTTCCTTAAGGGAAATCTGCTAATAGAGAATAAGTAGTGAGATGAGATCACAAGTATGTTATACCAACACATGGAAAATCTGCTAAGTTTACGCTACCCTGTGTGATGAACTTTTTCGATAGCTTGCTAAATTTCTCTAAGCCCCCTACTCTACTATATCCTATTTCGATCATAATTGAGTTCTGTTTTCGTTTAACAAAGAGGCCTTTCAGCAAATTCAGATTTTGGATTAGCGAGGGGCTAACGAGCATATGTGTTTAATAGGCTTGGTTAATTAACGACAGTGGCTTCCTTGGATCCCGTCCAAAGGTAAACTGAAAGGGGTCCTTCAGTCTACTAGAGACAACTCATTCCAAGTCCTCCTTGGTTAACAGGGGATGTACTACATGTTGATCAGTCTCTACATGAAACACATGAATCGTGAATTTCTCTCAGGGGTGCCTAAAGGTATGCAATGCCAACTGAATATACTTAAGGATGTATTTTATCGAAAATAAATTCTCTTGAATTTTAATGGCTCTTATTGATCTAAGAGGCCAATGCGTCTGTGTGTAACTCTCTTTAAACGTCAAAAGATAGTTAAGAGAGACAAAATAAATAGTGGATAATAAATCATTCACCATTAAGCAGATAATCTCTAATGATCTTCCTAATGTTCGCTTCAAAGGGAATGATGATTGCCCTGTATTGGAATATTTACCAGTTCTAGAATAAGATTATATTCCGCCAGACAGGAACATTGTAAATCATGAAGATTTCTATAGTGCTAAAAAGATATGCAGTCATTGATGTCATCTTACAGTTCATTCTCTATTCCCATTATAAAGCTTTACGACTCCTGCGATTTTCTCTTGTGGCTATTGTATTCTTAATATCTAAAGTCCAGCTCAAATTTTAAATCCTCTTAAATACTCTTTAATTCTTCCTTTGCACACTATATACCATACTTTAATACACTTTTGCATACCATACACCCATTAATCCACATATGAGGGTATGGAATTCAAAAATCAAGAGGGTTCTGATTTTTTGTTAGAATAACACTTCTGATGAAAGAATAACCTTAACTAATTTATGAAACAATGTTTTAACTGTTTTATGTTAGAACAAAATGTGACTTCCTCTTATACGTACTAACTTACTTTCATTTCATAGCTTAATGCAGTTTTTTAATAGTTTCTCGTTATGCAATCATTAAAGTAATATATTTAATACTTTTGTAATTATAAAAATAATAACAATAGCTAAAGTAATGGAGTACTTAAAAAAAAAATAAAATTAAATTCAAGGTAAGAGTTTCTGATGTATGAATACTAATAACAAATCCATCCAATTGAAATAAGAAATTTTTAAACAATATTCCTCTTAGTTTTGAATATTTGATTTCCTAATTGGGACTGAATTTCCCTTAACTGAGGAAATGATATATTTTTAAAAGTTTATCTTCATATTAGCAGATTATCTCTCCCTTAAGGGGAATCCGCTATTGAGGTCGTACTCATGATGCGATTTTCGAAATATTTCTTCAAATGTCCCATCGATCTTACGTAGGAGATGACGAAAATGAGGTCTGTTTAAAACTGTATATATATATATATATATATATATATTTATATTACTGTTTACACTCTAGCGGCCGCAATTTTTGTTTGATCGTTACTAAACTCGATATTTAGTCGTTTTATGTAAAAAGAAAGATCAAGTTTGTTAACGGCTGAAATCGGACTAGGGGGAGGGGAGGTTTAGAGGGGGAGAATTTTGAAAATTCGAAATATCTCCGTTAATACTATACATCGGATCAAAAAAATGTATAGAATCAATGATATAGCAAAATAAATGTACTATAAATATTGTTATATACATGTATTCCCTATCTTGAATATTATCTGAGTTATTTGCATTTTTAAGTTTTCAGCCTTCAGCAAACCCCCTCTTTTACTCATGTTGCATACACAAAACTCGGTTTTGTAATAAACCACATCATTCGAAGATTAAAAACCAAATAATATTTTCAAGAGACATTTATTAAACGAGATACATGCAAATATATTCTGGTGACTCCCCCCCCCTTCTTATTTAAGTTTTTGGACTACTTAAATTTGATTGATTGAGATAAAAATTATTCTGATTCATTATAAATTACAGTACTAGATATAGTAAATAGTTTTCAATCAAATTAATACGTTATATTCAGATATATTACAGCAATTGTTTTTCTTTCCGGTAAGAAGTTGGCAGAACTGTTCGTTTGCATTTCAGATGCTTCCCGCCAGAAGGTTCCTTATTATTGTTTGTATTTATTCACTTAATATTCATGGTGGTGTTGTTTTATCGGTATGTAGAATTATCTATTGTTGAACTTCAAGCTGGAAATCTGCTTAGTTTACGCAGCCCATGCGTGATGGGCTTTTTCTTTATTAGATTAACTGTATATTTAGACATTCAAAATTTTATCAAGTATACCCAGAAACAACATTCAGTATCGAGTATCAATTAATAAAGTAATTGGTAAATATTTTATTTCTTTTTTTTTAGTGCAAAGCATGGATTTCTCAAATGTGTCTACTATGCAAGCTGGTACAAGTGCAGGAAGGAAGAGGCCATTTTTATCAGGAAAATTGCAGACACACTGGCCAACATCCGAGTCTATACTCCAAGATGCAAGAACGTTGATGTCGCTGTATGCAGCAGTTCTGCTCACTCTACCTCTATCTCTCCACTCTATCTCCTACTTAGCCTCACTATTCTCCTCTACTCGCACCACAACAGCCTCATCACGACCAGTATATAATCCAATCTATCGGCCAACTCTTTGTTGAATTATTTATAAATATGTGTCTAATTGGGCAAAGTTGTTTAATTATAAGCAGAGAAAGGAAATCAAAAATTTATGTGGATATTGTCTCATACGGAATCTCTCGAGACTATTCTGTGATAGGAGGAGCAAATATTAGTGTACATAGTCTAAAAATAGTAACATATTTATAATTTAAGGGCACAAACTCTAGGACTGGTAACATATCTAAATCTCTTCACCAAAGAAATCATTAATGGTTGTCAATTTCTTTGTTTCATAACTTTTGAAACATTCCGAGCAATAATCACAAATACACCTTACATTTTTAATTTCAATATAATTTTTTGGATCTATTATCTTCTTCAAGAACACTTAAAATACCGGTATAATAAGTTTCAACCTCTTAATTTACAAACAAGAAGCAAAAAGTAACATTTTGGGAAGTGAAAAGTAAAAGGCTACCACCACAATTAATTTTTTTATTGTGCGCAGAGCACTTTAGAGGCCTCATATTCAGTACTCCATCGAAAGAAACAAAACATTTCTCTTATAATCTGGAGTGGTCAATAAAATTAAATTTAAAGCAATTGGTTATTTTTTTTTTTTTTTAAAAAAAAAAGAAGTACAAGCATTTAACTTTTTTGTTTCGCACTTTTTTATCTGTTTTTAATATTGAAAATAAAGTTTAATTCAAAAATGTTTTAGTCAGTCCTCATCAATTTTTTTTAATCTAAGCTAAAACACCTTTCAGATAATAATTTTTCAATCATCAGAGCTATGGGATAATAAATCACAAACATTATTAATAATAAGATACTAACGAATTAAAAAAAAATGTTGCACTCATAAATTAAATCAGACAAGTTAAAATTAAACTTCAGGAATTTAGTATACCTGAAAAAAAATGACATAAAGAAGTCTTATTACAGAAGGACAGATTTTATTTGTAAAGTCAATTTAGTTAGGATCCACTGTGTAAAAATCAATAAAATCATCCATTATTTAAATCTGCATAGAACTATATCTAAAATAAATGTCACTTAGCATCTGCTCCCAGTTTCAAAGAAAACTTGATTTTTTTGTAAATTAAGGTTAGTTCATTATTTCTATTATCAGTTTTTATATTAATTTTACTGTATAAATTGTTATTTATTAACGAACTTCATAAATTATTTTATAAGTTGTATATATTTGATTTTCTATTTTAATATTTCAAATTTATTTTTATAAATCTAATCTTAGAAAACTTTCCTAGAATACTTAATAGTTACACTACTATAAGAGATTTAATTTAATATAATAAAAATAAGTATATTGAACTTTTAACATGAAATTCTTCATATATATAACCATTATTTAAGGAGTGCTGTATATTTTATGCATTTATGGAGAGTGATACTAAATGAGCCAGACAAGATATATTGAATAGATAAGTTTTGAAAAAAAAAAAAAAAAAATATATGAATACCCAAATTGACATCAACCAATCAAAGTACAAAACTTCATGCAATTTTAGCTACTTTTATTTCAATTTTAAATTTGATAAAACTGCAAATATATATCAGACCGGGCAAAATTAATTTTTTAGTATTGATTCTTTAATATTTATTTTGTAAAAATTCCCTAAAATGAGAGCTTATATTGTAGCTTGTCTTCAACTTCCATGTACAGTGTAAATTAATGTTCGAACTTTTGTAGTTTTTAAAAATTAGTAATATTGTTAAATTAATTAAAACTAATTGTAAGCATAAATTCACATGTTGATAAAGTATTTAATTAAATGTCTTGTGAAATAAAATATATTAAGTGATGTGATTTAGATCATTTAATTACCTCACTAATTCTTCACTCTTACTTTTGTACAAATACGCAATTTATAAAAAATCTTCTCTAAGTGATTACTTAATATTGAGCCTAAGAATACATTATTTTTCAGTTAACAGATTATATTATTTATTCATATTTTCAGCAATATAATATAATTGAAGAACTGGCACCATATTTGGGCTGAAAGACTTTTTTTAAAACAGCGATTCTTGTTTACTCTTAGGGGATCAAATTCTAATGTCTAAGACTTATGAAATTTCAAGGTAAGTAAACCTTTTACCCCAACCCTTTTAGCCAAAAATATTTATCTGTTTCATAAGACAACTATATTATTCAACTGCACTGAAAATTGTAAGTAATTTGTATCATATACATTATCTCAATATCTGACTTCGAAACATATTTGGTTTCAAAATTTCAGAAAAAATGTATAGTACATAAATTGAGGGTATTTGTTTGTTTAATTAAACAAAATATGCATTTTTGTGATAGGAAGTAAAACAGAACTGATTTTTATATTAGAGCAAAAAAAATAATTCCATATCAATATAACTGGTATCATTGTGAATAAACAAACTTAATTATAGTGGACATAAATATTTATTTTTTTTATATATAAATTGAGGGTATTTGTTTGTATAATTAAACCTAATATGCATTTTTGTGATAGGAAATAAAACATAACTGATTTTTATGATAGATCAAAAATAAAAATTCCATATCAATACAACTGGCATTATTGAAGTTAGTGTGAATGAACAAACTTAATTATAGTGGAAAGATATATTTCTTATTTTTATTTCATTATTCATTTTTTATGGCAGAATTTTGTTTAGAAACATGAAAAGCCAAAGCTTAACAAAAATAAATATACTTAATATTAACTAAATTAATTAGTTTATAGTTTCTTTGGAACTAATATTCATTCACTTTTCTCCCTTTAATGGTTACATATATTTTTAAAAAGGACATAAATATTTAAGTTCTTGAATAAATTTAGGGTAAGTAAGTAGAAATATTTATCACCTACTGTTTATTGTTTATGAAAGTAAATACAACAACAATACATAATAAAAGAACAAAAATTTCAAATTCTCTATAAAAATATTTTAATTTATCGTCTTTTATCACAACCAATGTTCTAAACTAAATGTATTACAGTGGGATACAATTTTACACTTAAATTCAAATTTAAAAAAGTTAAGAAATAACTTTGCCTATAAAAGATAAGTTGAGTACATTATTTTAAGCATATATTTGGTAGATATATATATTTATATCAAATAAACATTTTACATCTCCCAGATCTATTTAAATATGTTTAAACACTTTAAAGAATGTTTCAATTCTACACATAAACTCTCATCTGAAAAGCTTAGTTATAAAAAAAAACGCATCCATTTCAGCAAACTAGTCAAAACGCAGCTTCTTTTACATCCATGTACAGTTTTAAAGTAAATCTGTTGTCACACTTGCTGGTGGACACCATCATCATCACTTTCTGATGCAAGCAATTTCTTAAGTGTGAGCACTACCTCCAACCTGTCAAAAGTTGTACATCACTAGGAAATTATAGACCTGCTTGAAGATGATATAATCGTGTCTAAAGCACTTGCCTGCTTGCCGACAGAGTGAAAATGGCCTCCACACAAAGGTATGGTAACAGTATAATATGTACTAGTGGAGCTACATACTGCTAATCAATATACGAGTATTTCAGGACATTAACAATTACCATCCCTTACATGTTCTAATGTCTTTACAGAACAACTGCTTACCAAAAATAGTAATCATAAAAATATGCATACTGAAATGAATGTGATAGCTTGTAGAAATATACTCACCAAATTTTTAGTTGACTCAGAGGATTGAATGTTAACAAAAAATTTCATAAGAGTGAGGTAAAGGAAAAAAAATAACAAAATTGTGACTGAATGTAATTTCTTAAGAAATAGATGAATGTGAATTTTATTTCAAAATCTGTTTCCATCATTTTTTCATTTGAGGGATAAACATTTTATTAAAAAAAAAAATTTGCAGTTACTAAGTAGCCGACAGACAAACTATATATAATTTAAAAAGAAATTGACTTTTGGTTCTAATTGACTAAGATTCATGAATATTTGTGTAATTTGTTCATGTAAGCAACCTCAATAGCTCTTTTTTCTAAAGAAAACCCATTTAAAAAAACAATATCAATCGGACTCAAAATAGCTTAACCACATAATATTAAAAATATATGAATAAGAAACACATATAGGTTAAAAATTCCTGTTCTACTTTACTAGGGTATAAAAATGTATCTATGGACCAATAATAATGAACAGAAAGTTATTTTCATTCATGATTTACACCAGTTAGCAAAATTATTAGGCATCCATCACAAGATGGAAGGTTAAATTTGTCAAATTATTATTCAGAATTATATAAGTTCCTGAACAGAAATTAGAAAGCCTATTCAATTTATTTTTAGTTCAGTAAGTCCACACTGTTTAGCCTCTATTACCACGTGAACTACTTATTTCCAATATGATTATAACTAGGCTTCTCCAAGTTTTTAAGTGCCTATATATAAGTCACCTATTCTTACTTTTATAATGGATAACCATATTTTACGTGGGCACATTCAGAGAGCATGGTTCTGCATGTGATAGATGTTTTTAGAATTTGGATCATATAAATTTGTTTTTATTTATCTAATATTTTAACTTCTTAAGCTTTGAAAACAATTTTAACTTTTATTACCATATAATTTTATTTTTTAAATACTTTTTTATCATCTATACATTGCTTTTAATTACAGTTGAAATTACATTTGATTTTTCATTGTCTTCTGATTTTTTGCTCAATATTGTTCTGTTTGCGTATTTTTATTTTGTCGTGTTCAATGCTCTACAGATTGCATTTCTTATTCTTCTATTAGTAATTACATTTTTTATTGTTTCTTTATATTTAAATGACCAATACCATCTATGTTGCAAAGCTCTTAAAAATTAAATAAATAATCATATTTTTACATATGGCTATTTAGTCGATTTCTTCAATCATTTCCAACCACCGAAGCTTTTTATTTACATATTATAAGTCAAATACAGAGAAGGTTGTAAAAACGCAAATTTATTTACTTCCTTAGAAGAATGTACTATTAGAAGTTTCAAAAACACATTAATTCTGACAATCTCAGTACCTGGAGCATTATTACAGGTATGTTATAAGATCTCCTGCCACTGCTTGCAAAAAATCCAAATGTCCTGTGACAAATAGGATGTTGGAAACATTTGCGTTACATCAGGAAGAAACATTATTACAACCTATAGATGACCAGACGGGATTTCACGGACTCTGGAATTTAGAAACTGCTAATATCCTTTTAGCCATTCGACATATTCCTCCCTTCATTATCAATAATATGTAATGTCAACAGAAAGATAAGAAAGGCCAAACGACCTCCAGCCTTAACAATTCCTTTATTAAAAGCAGAGTACTTGGGGGAGAACGCCCCCATCTTCAATGCTCTAGAGCTGGTGCCTATCCACACTGGATCTCAAGTTTGACCTTTCTTATATGTCTGTTGATGATGGACCTCCACCAGCCAGCCCAAATCCTGAATATATAATGTGTTTTAAAAAAATTAAACGATTATAACGTATTTTTTAATTAATTCTTTATTTTTATAATTTAATCAGCACATATTCTTGATAACATTATTAAAACTATTACCATTTTAAAATTAGAGTATTTTCTAAACAATTGACATTCTAATTAACTATCTTCGCAGGAAGCTAGTCAATAGTTCACAGTCCTACCTAATCAAACTAATCTAGCATGTTATACTACCAGTTTTAACTGCCACTACTAGACAGATATTTTGGACAGGGACAATGAAGATTAACAATATAATTTCCCTACAAAAAATAATGAATTGTTAAAAAATAATTTTCTCAAAAAAGACATTTTAGTTCTATTTACTCCAGAGAATTGTTTTCCAAAGACAATAATTTAATAAAATGCACATTCAATAAAAAATATAGGAACAATGAAAATATGTCATTAGTTATTTATTTTATAAAATATTTGTGAATATTGTTTTCTATAAATGCAACTTTTTCAATTAAATTGATCTAAAGAGGAATGATTATAGTAATGCTTTATAAATTCTGAAACATCTTACTTCAATGAAAAAATGTCATTTTTGTGCAATCAATTACATACAAAATAAATAATAATTACTATGAAAACACATTCAGTCTCCTCTTTAGATTTCATTTATTTTTACAAAAATAGGAAAAATAATATCATTTGGAACTAATTTAACACAGAATAAAACTGAAAAAGCATTAACAATCATATAAAAGCCTTTATTTATACCTCTCTCAATAAAAGAAATCAAATAATTCTCAAATTTATTATAAGCTATTGGTGACCAGGATTGCAGTTTAGACACTTGGAACAATTCTGCCAATCTTCTTGACAACAATAGTGAATTGATATTTCAAAAAGTCTGTCACGCAGGGGCTGCGTAAACTAAGCAGATTTCCCACATGAAGTTTTACAATAGAGAAATCTGCCTACTAATAACGGCAGTAATAATCTCTCTAAACCAATTCACTAGGGACGAACAGTTACGGAAACTGCCGAACTAGCTTTCAGCGGAATGTCCCGAATATGGCCGACTTCTGCAGACCACTCACACAATACAAATGCAAATATCTCGGTTAATATTCAAGATATAGAATAAATTTAAGTTTAGAATTGATACAATAAAGTTTTGAAAATAAAAAGTGCTTTAGAAGAATAAATAAAATGTTTGATAAAAATAATATCTCCTTTTTGAAAATAGAAATACCATCAATATTGACACTTTGACATTAAATGTAATTAGCTTTATTCTATAAAGTGGATGAGAATTTTATATACATATGTATCTTTTTATTTATTTATTCAGTTGGCATTATATACCTGAAAGATCTTTAGGCATCCCCGAGCTGGCCCAAGGAATTCACAATCAGTTTTTACATTGCGAGTGAGTAACTCTTCATACAACCTCCGATGGCCAAGGACTTGGAATGAGTTGTCTCCAGTAGACTGATGGACCTCATTATACCTGGAGGGTGGGGGGGGGGGGCAGTGGTCGTATAACCGTTGGCCAGGATCAAGGAGAGTCAATGTTCTTTGTCATGCCAACAGACTGTCAGACTCATTTACTCACTGGTCTTCCACCATTCCACTACTGTGCTCTGATAATGAACTGGTACAATAACTCCGTGGTTACCCATTCAAGTACTGAACATGTTCGATGTTGCTAGAATCAGCAGATCTAAATTCAGACGCTCTACCACTGATCTATGGACATCCCTACACATGTGTGTGTGTGTAATAGCAAAATGACGCCACGCAGGAGCTGCATAAACTAAGCTGATTTCTGAAATGCAGGTATAACACACTTGTGATCTCATCTCACCACACATTCCCTATTTCTATTTAAAAAAACGATGAGTAGAAGGCTAGAGGGGTGGATTACAGAAGTCTGAAAGCAAGAGTGTATGAATAACTGGCTTAATGCTTGAGTTACAAAAGAATTCATAGAACAACAATTGCAGATCAACAATAGTTTGGTTTTATAGCATTTCATGATCCCACTTATAATAAAGGAAATATTTGTAATCTTCAAATTCCCCCAACCCCTCTAGTCCATGTCCGATTTCGGCCAATAACAAATATCATTTTAGTTTTTATTAAAACGGTTAAATATCAAGAATGGTATTGATCAAATAAATATTTCCGAAACAAGAACGTAAAATCTCAATTGGTGACATCACACAATGAATTTGCATGTACCTCACATAATAAATGATAAAAACAATTTGAATTTTCTAAAAGGCCGTTGGAGGGGCTGAGTTAACTAAGCAATTTCTCACGTGCGTCACTTATTTGCATTACCTCAAACATAAAATCAATCAAGGAGAACAATATTTGGTATTTAGGCTTCAATTAATGTGCTTCATAATATAACAGCTTATTGCTAATTTGACAAGAGTAGGAGTTGGGGTTTACAGAAGGTTGAAAACTAAAAAAAATCCAAAAATCCCCATTCATGATAAGAGAAAATATGTATACAACAATATTTATAGGTAAATCATTTTGAAATAAGATTAGTCTATACAATTTCTCGATTCGACTTATAATAATGTAGATAGTCCAAATTTTCAAAATTCCTCTTCCCACTGATTATATCAGCCCTTAACGAACTTGATCTTTCTTTTTACTTAAAACGATTAAATATGGAGTTTGGTAACAATACAATGAAAATCGGAACTACTAGAGCATTAACAGACAAATATATATATATATATATATATATATATATATATATATATATATATATAAAGATATATATATATATATATATATATATATATATATATATATATATATATATATATAATTTTGAACGGACCTCATTTTCATCACACCCTTGGTAGGATCATTGGATATGTGAGGAAATATTTTTGAAAATCGCGTCACGAGTCCTTACGGGAAATCTGCTAAAACTATTCCTTTAATGTTAATAAAATTGAAATACCACTCAATATACAGATATTTATTTTGGGTTAATTGGCACTCAAAACGATTTTGCAAGAGGTTCTTCCATTTTCCAAAAAAATCATGCGCCATTTCTGACCAATCCTTAAATGAATTTACAGTCATAAATATGGAACACTAGAGATGTGTTCTTATACTATCACTTATTCTTGAATCATGGTGGAACACCCTATAACCCTTGTCCCTTGTGCGTCATGGGAACTGCTGGTCCACTTTCTTCATCCCTGGATAAACCCTTCAGTTATCGAGTATGTATGAATATATACGTCATTACCGATCTTTCTTTTTTTGCTTGAAGTGCTTAAATATGGAGTTTAATAATGATCAAAGAAAAAAAAAGTCCGTCACGCAGGGCCTGCGTAAACTAAGCTGTTTCCCAAGTGAAATTTTACAATACAGAAATTTCACGAGAGTCCAGCAGTTAAGGAAACGGCTGAACTAGCTTTTGGCGGGAAAGTCACCCGTCCGTTTGCCGCCCAGATTTAATAAAAATGCAAATATCTCGGTTAATATTCAAGATAGAGAATAAATGTATATATCAATATTTATAGTCAATTTAATTTGCAATAAGATTGATTCTGTACAATGTTTCGATCCGACGTATAGTAACGGAGATATTTCGAATTTTCGAAAATCCTCCCCTCTAAACCCCCCCTCCACTGGTCCGATTTCAGCCGTCAACGAACTTGATTTTTCTTTTTACATAAAACGACTAAATCTCGAGTTTGCTAACGATCAAACAAAAATTGCGACCGCTAGAGCGCTAAAAGACAAATATATATATATATATATATATATATATATATATATATATATATATATATATATATATACAGTTCTGAACGGACCTCATTTTCATCATCTACTAGGTAGGATCGCTGGACATTTCATGAGTACAACCTCAATAGCTGATTTTCCTTAAGGGAAATCTGCTAAAAAATTGGACCACTAAGTGGTTATTGCGTTATATATATATATATATATATATATATATATATATATATATATATATATATATATATAGTCAGTAAAACAAATTGTTCTAGTTATTTAGACTTTAAAAGGGGTCATTGCTACTGCTCCCAAGCAGCTGCAGAACAAGCAATAAGTTGTAGATGCTTAATACAATTACATCAAAAATGTAATTCCATCAATCGAAATGATGCGTAGATGATGTCATTGATAAATGACCTTCAACTATACTTTCTATTTTAGCGAAGGTCATATGTAAACAACATGTGATTCATAAGGTGGACATATCACATTTCATGCTAAAGATTACTCTAAAAATAAATAAGGATTGGGGATTTGCTGAAGGATTAAAATTAAAATATTTCAATAAACATTTGAGGCACAAAAAAAAGTTCAGAATAGCAATTGTAGGCTCAATTATTTAATTAAGATGGTTAAAAATACATTCTTCATTATAACTGAGCCTTTTTCCATTTATTAGTGTGAAAAACAGCCAAATCCACGAACCAGATAACTAAATAAATTTGAGAATACATATAAATATATTTTGTGAGAAACCAAAATTCAGATTCAAAGTGTTTTATACACATTTTTTTTTTAATTTTAATATTTTCTGTCAGTACAAAGTAATGAATAATTTAACAAACTGATAATCCTAACACAGGATGAGAGGCATTGCTCTTACAAGGAAGATCTCAATTACAATCTGCATTAAAAAACAAAAATACAGTAATTTGTAGAAAATTGTGGCTAATATTCAAACCACAGACGCTTCTTAAGTACACACATATCTTCATGAGCAATTTTTTTTTTTTTTTTATATTTAACCAAAACAAAATAATCAAAAGTATAAAAGTATAACTTTAATCTCACCATTTTTGCTATAAGTTTAAAACTTAAAAAAATTGTCATGAGATTTACTTATGTTAAACATATAAAATAGAGTAGAAATTGTCATTCAATTTATCCCTGAGAAGTAATCTAAACATATATTCAGCAGAGCTCTACAGTTTCAAGCCTGTATCTAGATTTAGTGATTGCTTCATGAGCTCATATACAGAGAATGAGACAGCGACCATTGGCATAGCACGTAGATAGTTAATGCTCATCCCTCGATAAAGACCGCTGTATACTCCATGCTCCCGGTAGATCAGCACAAGGGTTTGAACCATCCCCAGCCTGTTAATAAATGAAACACATTAAAAAGTAGTATTCCTTTGGAAGTAATAAAATATTATGATTGTAAGTTTAATATATTTACATATGTGTAGGAGGATCTGTTAGCAAAATAGAGAGATTTAAATAAGTAAATAAACAACAACTATTTTCTTTTTATTGTCCAGTGAATTACTGGTATTTTTGTGAACAAGAGACAGTTTCAAAATTTAGACAAATACCACAGGGAAGACAATATAATAACCACAAGGTATGGTACGAAAAGCCATGGGACTAGATATTAGTGTCTATAACGACTTGTTTTCAAGGATACAAAAAAAATCCATTTAATTAATGCTCAACTAATCTCACATGGTAAACCTAGAGTGGCGAGTTCGATTCCCGCCTGGGCAAAGGACTTTATTTAGTGACAGAATTCATTATATAAAATCCTTAGTCCCAACATGGCTAGAAAAGGGTGGCATCCTTAAGATAACCCATCCCAATTAGTCTTATTTGCAAAAAGTGGACGTTAATAAATAATTTAATAATTTTAAAAATATCAGTGGAGTAAAGTATCATAAAGGCACACCTATCAGGAGGTTATGTTTAAAAACAATAATATATTTTATTAAAAATGATTAGAGTTGTGTCTGTTTTGTGGCACCAAGTTATTTCATCACTTATAGATTAACATGACATATTAACTGTTTGGCTACACTTAACTACAAATAAAATTATGTGGCTCAATAGGCGTTTTCCAGATAATGCAACTAAGAACTTTATATTACATAAAATATAACCACTTAATTTTTAAAATATAAAATGCCACATTGTTAATGGGAGTTAACCCAATCAAAAAGAACAAAATTAAATTATTTATTAACATCCACTTTTTTGCAGCTAAGTCTAATTGCGACGAGTTACCTTTTCTAGCCAGGGTGGCACACAAGATTTTATTTAATAAATTCCGCCACTAAATAAATTCCTTTCTCCAGCTGGGAATCGAACACGCCACTCAAGGTTTACCATGTGAGATTAAAGGCAACGCTTTAACTCATATGGCTAACCTGAGCCCCAAAAAGAACAAGATAAAATAAGCTACAAAAATGATAAGAACACAGGAATAAGAGATACATGAAGATTGAGATCACATGTTGAAGATGCACAAATATATGGATGTGTGCGTGCCCACAAGTGACAGAGTGAGTATTTATATGTATATATGTATAAGTATATATATATATATATATATATATATATATATATATATATATATATATATATAATGTATTTTTTATTAATACTCATTGAAATGGCTGGAATTTAAAAGTAACTATACACTTTAATCTGGGATCAAATAAATCCCCTGTAATACTCAGAAAGGTAGTTTTTCACAATTTTCTTTAACTAACGATAAACCAATAAAGGTAAAGCATAAAGAAATATAGTTGTCATCATTATGGGACAGATTGAATAAAAGCAGTTACATCAATTTGTCAATTGCACTACTTGAGTATCTCACCAACATTAAACAGGAAAGATCATATTCCCTAATTTCCAATTAAATTTATTAGGGGGGGGGGGATAATGCATCTTATAAATCTAGGGATGGTTTGTTACAACAAACACATTTTATATTACTGGACAATATTTTTTTCATTGTAATTTTGTGTTTATTTTAACAATACTGCAAATTTTTGAGAACACAAATATAAAATTATTACAAATTAAATAACTACATAAATATTAATTAGACAATTTAGGTTTTGTTAATTTATATTATGCTAAATATTGTTGATTTTTTTTTTTTGTTTTTGAATAGTCTATTATATAAGTTTTTAAACCAATAATCATAATTAATTGTAACACTTAGACTAAAGTTGTTTGTGTTGTCCTTATTTATTGTAGTCATTGTTGTGTGTAGCTCTGATGATGACAGTGTAGATTGCTGAAAGCACACAACAAATGCAAATGCTAATAAGATCATTTAAAAAAATACTGAGCTCTTTAGCAAGGATGTACGTGCCTACATTACACACTGAATCAAGGACCTTTAATAGCTCAAACTGTACAGATGCTTAATTGAAAAGGTTGCCAGCAGTAATTACTGAAGGGGCAGCAGTGTTAGTCCTTGTCGTTTAAGTGTATCTTCAGCAGCAAACACCAGCTAAAGCATATTACTTGCAATCAAAGTTTACAAGCTCTGGCTTTCAAGTTTTGCATACGCCTACAAATAGTTAACAATGTACACATAGTTGCACCACATATTACACCAAAAGCTAATCAGTAGAATTTTAACCAGTAACCTCCCACCACCAACTAATAATATTATGATCAATGAAATGGGAAATGTCCGTCTGCCTTTAATAGAGTATTGGCCGATCCAAAAAGAATCCTGAATCTTGAATTTGAGCAATATACTGTTTAAATGTTAGAGATAAAGTATCACAGCTGGCAATAGTACCCTATACCAGCTAAAAAAAATATATTTTTTTGTTCCTTTCTTCCAAATTATTTATTAAACTATAAAATGCTGGCAGAACATGATAAAACCAAAAAAAAATCTGGTATATACACAACATGGCTTCTTTGAACCCCTATTAAATTAAATTAAAAAAAAAAAATATTTTGGTACAGAAAAAATCATGTTTGCTAAATTTAAAATCATTTCATCTGAAAATCATATACAACATCTTCATTCCAATGTGTTGGATCGAAAAATGTCATAGAGCATGCCAAACATTTTGTAAATCTAAACACGTATGGAGAAATTGCATTTAATTATTTTCATATTCATCTTAGTCCCCCTACCCATTAGATAATTTGGATCAGAAAAGTAGGTGCACAAAAAAAACAACATTACAATTCTAAATATGACATTTCAACATTTTAAGGTTATTAGTTCTTGAATTTTGGGAAAAAAAAAGTACATATACACATAAGTAAAGATTTTGAAAAGAGCCAAAACTGGAGGGTAAAACAGATAATTCCGTAAATTTGAAAACCAACATTTTTTGCAATAGTGCCTTTCCTTTGTACAAGGAAGTAAAAATAAAAAAATAAACATAATATGAATGGTCGTTATTATGTGGCCATAAATATGTTTTTTTGATTTACTTAATAAAAAAAATCCTTGGTAGGCCAGACTGGTACTCTATGACAGATCTGGTCTGTAAACCGCTGTCGCCCAGATCAGAGATAAATGGGCAAGACGAATGGCAAATGATTTATTGTTACTATTAGTTGATTTACTCTCACAGAATAGAAATCAAAGTACAAAAAAAAAAAAAAAAAAAAAAATCTAATTGTAACTTAAAATAGTGACATAGCAAGTTAGTTATAAAATGTTCAAAGCACCAGTGAAAACAGAAATACGTGCAAATCAGCTGTTGTTATAGAGAAGAGCATTATACTATGTTAGTTTATGAATATAAATTAGGAGAGACATACCGTCTGAAAGAGAAATTAAGTTCAAGAGAACAATCACCATAAGAATCATGAAAAAAAAAAAAAAAAGTTAATCAATGAAAGTTGTTATTAAAATATATGTATAATGTAAAAAAAAGATAGGAGAAGAAAGAAAAACTATTTTTGTGATTCAATTCATAATGTGAGCACTTCTTTGCTTTGATCTTTCCTGAAATCTTGAGACACTGAAATTCATAATAATAATACTAAATGATTAGCAAGATTGACCAAATATTACATCTTACTCATATAGCTGATTCTGTTCTTTATATAAATAATCTATTTCATTATGTATTTCTGCATTATTAATTTATAGTATTACTTGCCGACCCGACAGATGTTGTCCTGTATGATATATCAAGCGATTAGGATATTAAATTTAATATTATGTTTAAAACAAAAGCTAGTTTTAATAACACAAAAACAACCTTTGTTATGTGCATGTTTGCCCAAAAACAAATAGAAAATAAAATATCTCAAGTTTTTTATTCAGGCCTCTCTTATAACCCACACTCCCCTTCGAACCAAAAAAAAAAATTAATATAGCTTATAATCATGGAAGAATTCATGCTAATTTACAAATAGAGTTTTGTAAAGTTCGTTTCAATCGATAGCTCCCACTTTAATTTTTTAGAGTATATCTCGTTTATACTTTGTTATACAACAAAAGTGAATATAACAAAAGTTACTCCAAATAACAAAATAAACAACTTCTATCCTGTGCATATTTGCCAAAAAACAAATAGGAAACGAAATATCACTGTTTTTAATTCTAGGCCTCCCTTACAAGCCCCACTCCTGCTCCATCTGCCAGGGCGATTTGTGAACCTAAACCATTCAGGTTGTCACCCAAACGCTTACTAAAAAATTCATTCAAATTGGTCCAGCCGTTTAGGAGGAGTTCAGTGACATACACACTCACAGTAGAATTATATATATAAAGATAAACTATAATGGGGGATACACATTATTGTATATACCTTGAAAAACATTAGAAAGTATTAAACTAAAGATAAGTGAGTATAAAAATGAATGAATAAAAATGTAAATTAAAAAAAAAAAAAATACTAAGACAAAGTCTCACCCAAATTTATAAGTCTCAGGTGACATCATAGCCAACTGCATTCTTCTCCTAGTTACATCCAGAGGATATGATATGCTCTGTGCAACAGCTCCAGCAAATCCACCACACATTAGTTTGGCAGGAATAGAAAGAGCCAGACCACCTAAAGTCATATTTAATTATAAAACAGTATTTATAAAAAGTCCTCAAACAGAAGCTGCAGAATTAAGGGAATAATTTTAGTTTCACAACATTGTCCTTGAATTACTGTCTAAGATCCATAACATGTGGAAATATTGTAAGCATGTCTGTATAGAAATAAATAGCAGAAACTTAAATGAAACTAAATTACAGTAATAATATATTGATAACTATAAAGCGAAGCAGATACAATAGTTCACTCAAGTAGTGTGTACAATTACTAAATGAATAATTAAGTACTTTTGGAGAACACAAATCATTAAAACAAACCCAAGTTTTTAAAAGTTACATGAATTCTATCATTAACTAAATAAAAAAGAACCTAATCTCTCACCATGGAAATTCAAATTCATTCAACATGTTTACAGATTTATAAAATATTTGTTTGAAGGTTTTTTTCAACGAGTATAAGAGGGAATGAACACACTGTCAGTGAACAGTATGTAATTAAATTTACGATTATATTAATTTAGTTAACACTAATGAATATTTTAATGAACCGTAGAATTATCTTTGAGATTTTATAAATGAATGTTGTTATTTGTAGAAAAGGAATGGCCACTGAAGAGGTAATATACATACCACAAAACATATAGGGAAATTTAGAAGTCTGCGTTAGGGATAAATTATTGTAATTAATCTGATATCGCAGTTCTTGACTACAGTGGATCTTGTATTTGGTACTCATAAATGAGTACCAATTGCAAAAATATGAAGCAATTTTGTAATGTGGTCACAATTCCAATAGTTACTTTTTCAAATGGAAAACTCCTAGCTAAAAATTGAAAATAAAAAGACTATTTTTTCAATTAACACTGATAAGACCTTCTAGGTAAAAGAGTTACTTTTATACTTTGGCAAAAAGAATGTATGTCTATTTTATGTTACTTAAGCATAAAGAATGGGCTATTTACATTAACCACCAGTGTATACCCAGGGTGAGATAAGAGTCAATAACAAAAAAAAAAAAACTGTCCATTGCCATGGAGATATCAAGCAAATGGTTTAAACTATACTAAGAACTATATGGTTGGACTATACTAACACCTACTTCAACCCAATAAATGTTTTATTATTATTTTATAGTTTAATGAATGCTCTGATTACTTGCTACCTTTCTAATACTTGGAAGCCATCGATTTGTTTTTAGTATTATGTGGTGAAATGCTCCAGACAAACTTTAGAACTTTGTAGTTTATAGTTAATTTTTGATTTTAAGATGGACTAGAACAGCTTGTTGAAAAACTAAATTTTGCAATTGCCATTCAGGATTTTTTTTAGATTGTAAGATAAACAAGTACATACCAGTTTGTAGGCTTTTTAACAAGAGACTATTTTTTAGTCAGTTGTAAATATTATTAACTAAAGAACTTTGATAATCTTATATACAGTGCATTTAAAGCATGGAAGAATTATTGTGTTATAAAATAATTAAACAATTAAAGTCATTCCAAATTGACAGAGTAAAATAAACTAATAGTCATAATCCACTAAGAGATTAAGTTGACAACTCTGAGTTGTTTTCTCATTTTATTTTAAGTTTTGCAAAATAAATTAAATCATTTTTAATAAATACTAACCTGTATTCCTCGATGAAGGTGTACAAGTCAATTCAGGAATATACTTCATGGAAAAGAGTTTGAACATTTCGAAACAGTAGAATGAGAATCCAGCATAGGGTATCATTCCACAGAGAGTCGGAAGAAAGCCTCGGTAAAGGCCTCGAACGCCTCCTTCCTAACATAAAAACCCTATGTTTTATATAATATTAAACATAATCCATTAAATAGGCTGTAAATAATGTTTTTTTTTATTTAAAAAAAAGTATGTTATATAAAGGTTGCATAATCTAAGAAGGTTTTGCGATTAGCTTAATGTTAAAACTGCATTATTTATTTATTTTATACTGAAGGCTAAAATGAAAAAAAAATATAAATAACCTCATTAATATTTATGTGGGATCATTACTTACAGGATAACAATTGTAGTAATAATATACAGGATAACAAATGCATTGTATTGTTTTGACCACTAATTTGCGATGGTTGAGGACTAAAAAAAGAATCATCTATCCGAGCACAGCTGGGCCATGATGATTAGAATGAACTATTACTTGACATAATTGGGGAGAATTAGACTACACAGAACAATCACAAGGACCACTGGGTTTTACTAAATACTTATTAATAACATAGAGTGATAAAGTTTTTCCTGTCCTCAGCCAAATATCAGTAAGTAAGTAAAAATTCAAAATATCACTGATAATATGGATCAGATTCAAAAGATGATATATAATCAATCTAATTGCAAATTGAATGCCCTACAATTGTTGTTTTATATGTTTTTCTACTAACTCTATTATTAACACAGATACTTGGATATTTATATAATGAGGCATATTGTGGTGTACAATATCATATTTATATTATGGGAGCACGAGTGGCTTAAGCAAGCTGAAGGTAAAAATAGGTGCAGGTTCGATCCCTTCCAAGGGAGAATATTAGTTCACTAGGTTGCTAACAGCACTAGTGTCACAGTGCTTATGGATCAGCTGGAGCCTAAAGAATATATACGTCTGACAGCTCCTCGGGGAGATTATTGATTATGACTCTGTTAACTCCTGTCCACAGGCAGGCTGGCAGTGTTGACTGACCACAGACCCTCCGGGTACAATTGGGGCCAGTCTACTAGAGACAACTCATTTCAGGTCTTCCTGGATAACACAGGTTGTAAGCTCTGATGACAAATCCTTCGAGAATTGCTTGGGGGTGGCTATGGATCTTAAAGGTCTAAAACGACAACCGGAAAAAGAAAAAAAAAATCATGAGGCGTCTGATTCTGGGCTGAAGTCATATCAACAATTTCACATAACTAATCTTGTAACAAATTTAATTTTTTACAAGTTTTGTTAAATACATTTGTTCTCCATTGCTTTAAAATTTGTTGTATTCAATCAATTTAACTAAGGGGTTCAATTGCAGGCCCATGCAAAAAACATCTCAAAATATGACACCGCGAATTAATCATTTAAGGAGAAACAATAATTGTTAATAAACTGCTTTATTTTATTGATTTTTCTCTTGCATATAAAATAATTAAGCTTTTAATTATTTATTGAATATATGCTCCCTTTAAAAATGAATAAAATAGTGACTAAACTTGGTAGAAGTGTACTACTCTAAGATGTTTATTGATTCTCTTCAATTTATAGAAGGGGGAGAGTTTTTAATACGATTTCAAACTTGCACTTGTAGATCACTGGACTGGATATTCAGGATAACTAGGTACAACCACCAGTAGGCATGAAAAATATTTTACTAAAATAAGTTATTGTTTAATTATTAAATCTGTATTTCTTTCTTTCTGAAATAGAGATATCTTATCCACTAACTTCTGATTATTAATATTTTAATGAAAGAATTTTCTATTAGCATGAGGTGGTATGTGCCCTTTTATAATTGCATGGAGCCAATGTTCTGCATTATTAGAAAGATTCAGTTTAATTATCTCTCTACTTTATATCTAATCAAACTTGTTTTCAATAGATGAAAATGATAAATGAGTTATTAAGGAAACCCATAAAATACTTCATAAAACCTCTTTAAATATGGATGTTGCAGCATGAAGAATACCAGAATATCTTTGAGCAACTTGAAATGCAAGCCTTGCACGTATTGTGTCAAGTGGGTAAGTAAGAGCTACTGCAGTTGCACCAGCACATGATCCAGACAGAAGTTTTCCAAGATGAGATTGACTCCCCAACAGATTTCTAAACATCTGGAAAAAAAAAAAAAAAATAAGGATAAAGTTGTTATAGTAATTGACAATTTTCACATAGAATAGAAACAAAAAAGTCCGTCCTGCAGGGGCTGAGTAAACTAAGTAGATTTTCCAAGTGGTGGTATATCATACATAAAAGTCCATCACACAGGGGCTGCATAAAATAAGCAGATTTCCCTCGTGAAGTTTTATAACAGATAAATCTACATACTGGCCAGATTTCCCACGTGAAGTTTTACAATAGATAAATCTACATACTGGTAACACTTAACACCTCTGTGAATATTAAATGAATAAATACATACAGTAACAAGAAGTCTTCTAGTCAATTTTAATAACCTCCCAACGGAAAGCGTCTGAATTGTAAACGAACAGGTCTGCCAACAGCTCAGAGCTATGCAGATAGTTAAAAACATTCTTCATCGGAAAGAAAAACAATTACTGAAATATATCTGAATATAAAATATTAATGTTATTGTAAACTATTTACTATATCTAGTAAATCTGATCATTTATAATGAATAAGAATAATTTTTGTCTCAATCACTCAAATGTTAGTAGTGCAAGAAAAAAAAAGAAGAGGAGGGGGTGACAGACCGTATTTGCATATATCTCACAAAGTAGAAGTTCAATGAAAATAATATTTGATATTTAATCTTAGAATGAAGTGGTCCATGATATAGCAGCTTATTATTAATATGGCATTAGTAGGATTAGGGGTTTGCTGAAAGCTGAAAAATGCTAATATCTCGGTTAATATTCAAGATAGAAAATAAATGTATATAACAATATTTATTGTACATTTTATTTGACATAAGATTGATTCTATACAATTTTTTGACCCGACGTATAGTAACAGAGATACTTAAATTTTTTGAAAATCCGCCCCTCCCACTGGTCCGATTTCAGCCATTAACGAACTTGATCTTTCTTTTTACATAAAACGATTAAATATTGAGTTTGGTAACGATCAAAGATAAATTGCGACAGCCAAAATATATATATATATATATATATATATATATATATATATATATATATATAAATTGGAACGGACCTCATTTTCGTCATCTCCTGGTTAGGATCGATGGACATTTAAAGAAATTTTTCGAAAATCCCATCATGAGTACAACCTCAATAGCTGATTTCTCCTATGGAAAATCTGCTAAAAACCATGTATTTCTAGTATAATTTACTTTCACAAGGCCATTAGAAATTTTCTATTCCACTGACGTTTGTCTGTATGTAAATACTAATTTTTTTTTTTGTATAAATAATACATTATTTATCTGTATGTAAATACTAATTTTTTTTTTTGTATAAATAAAACATTAGACTAATTCTATTCAAATTTTTTTATACATTATTTTCCCACCAATTTATGTAAAATTATACCAGTTTTTTGTTGAATTACTGAATCAAGAATAAAAACACTTGCAGGATCGTTTATGCTAGGAGAAAACAACAGATCATTCAGTAGCTTCTCAATAACAACACCATTTAGGAATACACTTTATTCAAAGTTTTTGCTATCACTCAAAACAATAACTGCAGAAGATATAAGAATTAGATGTAACAGTGAAGTCTCTTGGGTACCTCACTAATTTCATGGAACGCAATTGGACTAAAATTGCATATAAAAAGAATTAATTTATATATATATATATATATATATATATATATATATATATATATATATATATATTTAATGTAATAGGAGTACAAGGAAGTCATGTGGTGTACAAATCAGATTTTGTTTTTTTATTTAATAGATCCTTAAAGATGCACAATGCACTATTCTTTTCAGGTTATTACCATTGATACATGGATGCCTGATAGGCCCAAAAAATCGTCTATAGCCGATTCAGATGTATCTAGTGCAAAACCATTTTAATTATTTAATCGACCACTCCAACCAATTTTTTTCAAAATTCTATCAATAACTCCAACTTTCTGTAAGAAGTTAGAGGAATCAAATGCACATCATATAGACTTCTGATCATCTGTATATTCGTTAAATGCACTAAATAGCAGAATACATTGTTAAATATTAACACCTACTTTATGCTACTATGGCAAATTAGGTTACAATCCTTTCTAACCATGGTGGGACTAAGTATTTTATTTAGTGTGTTTGTAGCTAAATAATTCCTACAGCTTATAAGGAAATCAAACCCACAGCCCTAGGTTTACCAAGTTAAACTAATGCCTTAACTTGCATGGTATCAACCTATTCTTTATTTAATTAAAAAAAAATGCACAGTTCATTTGATTTGGAAGATCTTACAGAGCAGGAAGAAACAGGTTTTTGCCAAAACATTATGATATTTTCTTATAACTCCCCACATATTAAATAATTATGTACATCTGTTGGGTTTTTCATTTATCAGGTCAAATTGAAGGTTAGATGAGAAACAATTCAAAGTAACGGCAAAACTCAATTGTAATATTATAGTATTCCACCCGAAGCCACACATCATTTTCTTTAATACTTAAAAAATCCAGAATGTTTTTTATTATTTATTAACTTACTTGAGAATATAGTTCAAAAGATGTGAACTGTGTAGCAGCATAAGGGAAAACCCGGACCATTTGTGCACCATTACCCTTGTATAAAGCTAATAATGACTCCTTTCTTACTACTTCTCTTATCCCAGAGAACACTCCTTGAAAATAAAATTTGTAAATTAAAATATAATTATTTTATTAATATTAAAGCACTTAAGGCTAAATGATTATATCAAGTAATAGTTTGGCATTGTAGACCTTGGAAATCTTCAACCCCCATTAAGCTTTTGTAACCAAGGTTTAATTTTATTTAATTTGTAAATAAACAATTCTATATTTTTAATCGAGGGAATCCATCAGTTGTAATCTTTAGCTTTCTGTTTTATTTTACAATTTCCTGCAGCCAAAATATTGAATTGGAGTTGGTATTAAAATTGTGTTGATAATGCCATCCTTGAAAGCCATATGCTTATATATTTCCATATTTTCTAGTATGTCTACACTGTGCTGTTTTGTAATTCTTTAATGATTTCAATAACTGGCAAAATTTGAGCCCTCCAAGTATGCATGCGCATGTGTGTGTGTGTGTG
Source organism: Riptortus pedestris (assembly GCA_019009955.1). Lineage (NCBI taxonomy): Eukaryota > Metazoa > Arthropoda > Insecta > Hemiptera > Alydidae > Riptortus > Riptortus pedestris. The sequence continues at coordinate 47,371,736 of CM032232.1, read as the reverse complement.
TGTGTAATCTATTGCTCCCATTGTTGTGCATGTAATCTATTTCATTTTGGCTTTCAGTCTTTTGGTATAACTATCCAAGTCAGTCTTTTGAAGAGAGCATAGATGTTTTCAGTATATCAGCATTCGTAATTTAGCACAACAACTAAGATGGAAAAAAAAAATGAAATGTTGCAACAGTTGAATAAATGTAATGCTAACCTAAGTGGCTGTAATGAGCATTGTGGGCTTGCAGTAAAATCTTAATCCTGTCTAAAGGGGCCACTGCACTTTTTGAGCACATTCCAGCAACACCTAAAACAACAGAAATATTGTTAAAAATAAATAAACAAAAAAAAATGTTCTAACGTGAAAATACACAGCATAAAAGTAAGATTTTAGAATACAAAGTTCATACAGAATACTAACCAATACTTGTTCAAACAAGAATAGAAGAATAGCACTTGAGGTGCTAAATATTAGTAGACCGGACACAAGAAACACTAATTTCAGTTAAAAGTTTTACTATAAATAATGACTTTATAAGTTCGAAACTAAATAAAATTAAGTCATGTTAGATTGATCATATTTCATTGAAGTTTTATTCAATCAAATCTGTTGAAACTGAAATTGCTATGTATGTATGCATACATATGAACTATTTTTTAATACTAATCCCAAATTGTATTAAATATATATGAGATTTAATCTTTATACACAGTCCCACAATAAATAAAAGGAATGTTGCTTTATTCTTGAAAATCTAATATATGCTAACAGTGATTTTTTTTTCCAAGTTAAACTAACTATGTTTTAAAATAATAAAATTTAAATATATATAGTCATGAGGTGTAAACCAATAGTGGTCCTGATTAGGTGTATCATAAAATAACATGTTTGGTTATTTGTAAGTTGATTAGTTTTAAAATTAGAAAGTGTATACTCATTCGTTTCATTGACGGGCCTAATATAAATGAACTTACAGAACTCCTGGCCTCAATTTATGAGAACGCATCTCTTACACTACTAAGTGTAAAAAAAACTGTGGACTACTCACCTGATTTCTTGCATGTGCCAAGCACTGGTATAAATATCAATACACCGGTGCTATGATAGATGTTACAGAAGAAATTGCAAGATCTAAGGCTTAAAAATTGTATGAAAAATACCAAGTATGCAAAATATGAGTACCTCTGATAGGCCAGTGATACAGGCACATTCTCTTTTCCTAATTTTAGTACTTTTAGTAGAGTATAGGAGAGAATTGAAGAATGGAGGTGAATCGGTGGGCTTTAGAACTATCAAACATTATCAGTGAGGTTTGAAGGAGCTGTTGTTTGTAACCCTCTATGCCAGGTAGCAACATTTACTGGTAAAACGCACGCATTTGGTGATAAAAAAAAAGTTGTTGCTCATATGAGTTAACCACACTGATATTGAATCTAAGGGATAAGATCTATAGCTATTTTCACATACCTGCAGTGGTTTCCAGCGACTTACTGCATAGTGAGGCTAACTAAACAAATGCATCGGAAAAAATACACGGAATTGAAGTCAGTATTCCAAAAAGCAAAGAAACTAAAACTGGTAGAGATCCATCTCCTCTGTATAACACATAAACTGACCGACAGGCATTAAACCGATGTTCAGATCTACAGACTACACCTGGTAATTGATCCCATAAACAGCTAAACCCCCATTGCCCCCTGGTTTCCCATTGCCTTCTGAATCGGATCATATAACTATAAAGGTATCATGAGGCAAATTCCAATCATACCTAGAAAAGCAAGAATAGAGAAAGTTGCGAGAATTGTGAGAGCCTTTCTTCCATAGTCCACATAAGCTAACTAATGGTAGGCATTAGCCAGTGTGAGCATGCAGACTATACTTTAATATACCTCCAGCCTTCCCACAATTACATGATGTAAGAAAGAATATAGACATGGAGAGCATGGACTAGAATTTATATGGAAGCAACAACTTTAACATTCCACCATTCTTACCATAACTACACGGCATCAGTGAGGATTCTGTCAAACATTAAAGATAAAATAAAAAAAAACATAAACCCAAATACTATGAAATGTAATTGAAACCATTTCTTTTTAATCAACTGAAATGTGCAATTGCTGTGTAAAACCTAAAAAAACAACCAGACAGTCAACAGTCTACTTAACACAAAATAATTCCAAGTATAGATATTTTTTGTTTATTTATATAATAAATAAATAAACAAAAAATATCTATACTTGGAATTATCTCAATTAAAATTGACTACCAGAGATAAGAGGAGCAGTGGCAATTTCCTTGCATATCACCCTCAATTAAAGATGAAATGCGTAATCTAAAGACCTATGACATTAATGGGCAAGTGCACTGCTTAGATAAGAGCTTCTTTTGCACCCTTAGTTTTCTTAGCAGTCTCTTAATTATTATTAAATCCAAGGAAAAAACAATTAAATTTACAATGCAATATAATTTGAATGCATGATATATAAAAGATTTTTAAAAATTTGTAGTAAAGGCAGATTAATAGTTACCATACAGAAATAAAAAGAGGAAGAAATTCAAATCAACAACACAGACTTTCATCATACCTTGTTTTTGAGACAAATTATTAAAAATCAGTGAGAGACAAAGCTAAAAAATTCTTTAAATTTGTGTATCTGTACAGACATTTTGAACTGAGATTTGGGTGCAATTGGTAAGTTCTCTAAGTGTTAAACATGTAAAAATGGAAGAGGTGAAGTCTTAAAGAATAACAATTGGTTGAAAATTAAAATGGAATGACATAAATGTTTAATTTGGGTCTAGGAGTAGTACTAGGGTGAGGAAACAATGAAATATTCAAATTATGTCTGATGATAAGCAAGTTAGCTTGACAAATGTTATGTGAATACACAAGTAAACTTAAAACGGGTGTTAATTGATAAAAATTGAAAATTAAGCTATTCCATTTCAAACTCAGAAACTTTCATATAACAGGACTTCTTATGTTAAATTTGTCAGACTGGCCATTAAGAAATGTGACCTTTCTTTTCTGATTAAAAGTTTTAATATTAAGTTCTGTAACAAAATTTGAGAAGAAAAAAAAAACCTTTAGACAGTGAACAAATGAAGAATCTACAGATATCAAATTTTTAAATTCTAATTGCTTTAGTTTTAATAACTTAATAATTTTGGAAGATTTAAAAGAATTTTGGTATTTTACCATGAGACCAATGGCAATAGCTACATTTTCTAAAGAAAGTCCACTAAAAATTAAATTAAACTACTAATAAATTATAATTTAAATTCATTACAATCAGAGTAAGATCTTCAAAAATTAAGAAAGTTTTCAGTAATCATTTATGTTTAGATAAATCAAAGCAAAAATAATATTATATTATTCATGTGGCTTTTTCATCATGACAAGTCAAAGGTAGAAATTTTCACTCTCTGAATAAGACAGCGTGATTTATTAATTTCTTTTACAACTTAACATCCATTTTAGTCTTTTATGGCTGATCAGGTCAACTTATCTACATATTACCACTCTTTTCTAGCCAGTGCTGGACAAAGAATTTTATTTAGTGAGTTCATCACAATTAAAATTTCTATAGCCCATTTGGGGATCAAAGCCACAGCTCTGGTCTGATGGGAGAGAGCATTAAGACCTATGTCATGAGTACGTAGATCCCCAAGAGGGAATAGGCCTAACTTTTAAAACGTAAGACCATTTAGTTCAGAAACTTTAAAAAAGTTTGATTATAAGATGGAATAATAACAAAAAAGATTCCATATAGTATCTTAGTTTACTTTATTAGACAATGAGTACATTAAATACAGGTAACACTCTACTCTAATAAAGTCAAATTCTAAGATAATATGAAGAAGTTTGTTGATTATAGCCAATTTAATAATGAACCAATATATTGAGAAAAGAATTATTTTTTTAAAATTAAAACTGCAAAATTTTGACTATAAATTTATAGCTTAAACAGGAGGCAGTATTTTTGGTGATTATGAACTCCGACTGGGAATCAAAATATCATAGAAACAAATTATTAGTGTATATCAGAACAAGAATATAAAAGAAATTCAAATATCTATGAAAAATAAATAATTAATAATTGAATGTTACTAAGGAATAGGCTCAAGGATTTACCTCCAGCAAGAAGAGATTTTAAAATGAAATCCAAATCTTTTTCTTGTCCCATTTTGAGTAAATTATAGTCAGTCAGACTGCTGGCTAAAAGAGTTTCTTTAAGTAGTGATGAGTTTGAGAGTGAAGAGAGCTAAAGAGTTCGGTCTCATAGTTGTCACGAAATAAAAAGAAAGTGACAATGTTGAAAACTTTCACATAGCAGCGGCTGCCCTCCACTGCACCTTATCACTACACTTAGTGCAACCGTTGAATGAAAACCAAAGTCAACTTCCCCCTCCACCTGGAAGGACTTCAGACCCAATAATTGTTACTCGTTCAAAACTCCAAATAGCCTATAAATATTATCAGAAATAATTGATATTATTTATCACAATATTACAACTTATGCAATTACTAATTTAATGCATAGTTTATTTTTATTAGGAAGTATGGGATTCTTATCACTTATAACAGTAAGAAAACCTTCATCAAAAACAACTTGCGCAAAAGGCCGAGCTGATTTCGTGCAACAAAAATTGAATATCTATTTAGAACACTAGACTGTCACCTACTATTGCAATTTTAATTTGAACCGCCAATGATTTATTTTGTCAGCTAAATATAGTTCATTTTGTCAAGCTCGTTATTGTTGTTGCCTTTAACTGCTATCAATGGACTAGTGTTATCACTTCATTTAACATGTCCCGAAACTGTCACTTTAAACAGCTTTTGAGGCTGCTCTCCACAAATACGTGAGTTATTAGCTTTACAGTTGACTTTGGTTTAGCTGACAATAATTATCTCTTAAGAGCTTAATGCATGTTCTGTGTTGTTACATCATTCGTCGAAAGTGTTTTATATTCACTTCAGGAATGCTTCTTAACTAAGTGAATAAGTATAAACATAGTTTCAATCCTTTTAAAATGAGTTGGTATTCAAAAGCACAGAATGGTTACATTTCAAATTTATGAAGGCGATTTAATGCTCCAGGCAACTATTTATGCTGCTCATAGTCCTTGGAAAATATTATTATTTTCATTACTTTGATATTACTATGTAAGCAGCACTTAATTAGGAGGAGATGGTGTGACCCTATCATACAGAATTGCATATAAATAGACAATGCTTCATTACAATTTTCAAAATGGTTTTTTATCTTATTTCATGAAGAAAAAATGTCATGTTATTCCTCTGTTATTTATTTATGCATGACCAAAAGAATTGCAAAGTGAAATGAAATGCTTGCTTAAAGTCTTAGATGGACACTAGCTACCTGTCTCCATGATATATCTACTTCTGTCTATGGTATCAAAAAATCAAATTATGCGGACACCACTGGAGTTCCTTGTATTCCTTTTAACCCTTTAATTGTGCAAAGCCACTATAGTGGCTTTGCGGAATGAAAGGGTAAAATTAAATAAACAAAATGATTTGTTGTACTTCATTTAATATTATGTTATTTGAAAGTTGTATATCCAGTGCACCATATCAAAAAAAAGCCATAGAATATAATTTATCGATCTATTCATGGTAAACAAAAAACATCATTTAGATATACTATCTCTAATATGTACAGAGAAATTTACAAGATTTTATTTTTGTCCTTCTCTACATTTTGAATATTAGTCTGACCTTGCTAACATATTATAATTTCTATATAAACCAATGGAGAAACAGTTTGGAAAATTAAAAATACAAAAAGTGCTGGTTTTGTTTTTTATAGATTTTATATATGTACAGGGTTAGTTTTGAATGCATTAGGGCTGATTTTTTTATACAAAAATGTGGCAAAAGAAATTGAAGTTACTTCAGGGGTTGGTGGGAGTGCGTCTTAGCTACCATAGGCCAAATGTCCAAGCTTTCAAACCCTTTTTGTCATTTCTAGAATGAATTGTTCTTTAGAGCATGATGAAGTATTTAGTATAACTGTGAGTGAGACCGAATACATTATCAAGAATGCTGGGAATAATGCTATGGGTCCTTCATGATAATGTGTTGAGCCAAACCTCCTTTGCTTTCATTGACTTTCCGACCAAACATGGAATTGTACAGCTTCCCGAGCCACCCTATTGCCCAGATGTTGCTTCCCCAGACTACTCCTCTCCCTCCTGACTGAAAAGGTTCATGACAGGATGGTTCTGTGGCTCGTTCCAATCACTTGATGCACTGTGTTGATGCAGAAGGGACATATTTTGAAAACTGTTAAGTCTCTGTCAAAATTGTAAAATATTACAATGCCCATACCAATATTAATTGTTATTCACTACTCTTTGGTCTCATCTATAAATTCCACTTTCTATTAATCCCAACTATTGACAGTGGAGAGGGAGAACTGTTAATTTGGAGCGCAATTGGACTGTTACAAAAATGAATAACTAATATGCCTCACACAATAAGTTCCATTTATGAAATACTAGAATAAATAAATAAAAAATGTCTTCAAAATATTGAAAACTATAGAACAAGTAGTTTGGTTTTTAGCAGATTTCCTTTTCATTAAGTTATTCTTTCTACAGCATAACGATCAATTTTATGGTGAAGTAGACTGAATTTTTATCCGCCGTCCCCTCCAAAAAATAAAAAGCGTCTTTAAATCCAAGAAGAACTTTGTAAGATATTTTGTCTTCCACAGGTGTACTGTAGTTTGCTTGTATATCAGACTTATGTACCAAGTAGACAAAAATTCATGAAAGCTACTTCTGCAAAGACTTAACCTTGATGGAGGGCTTGGACATCCATACTGTAGTACATAGTTAGCCAGTTATAATCGCTTACTTTAAAAAGCAGGGGAATTTGAATTTTGTAATTTAATCATAGTATTTGGATATCTGCAGTTGGCATTTCCTGTCTCTTCTTCACCTTTTTTTTGCATATTTAATATAATTGTTTTAAAATATCTCAGCTATAAAACATCAAAATTAAATTAGACCAAAGATATCTTTGATTTTTTATTTATTAGTTTTTTAGTAACAAGATATGCAATTAAAATTGGCCCGATGGAAATATTCACATTTTCTGGACTTTTATAGTTTTCCTTTTCACTTATTTTGGTGGTAAATTTAACAACAAATAAACTTATGTCCTTTTTACACCTTTTTTAAAATGTACTTACTTTAATTTAATTATTTGCCTCTAATGAGCATTCAAGTACTTGAAAGCTAGAATTCAGGCCCAAGATCCGGAGTTGGTAAGCTGGTATCTTGAGACCAAGATCAACTATTATAGCTCAATTATGTTTGTCATTTCTCAGATCTCTTCTTTTCCCTCTTTAAAATTAGTAATTGTAGATATTTCTCTCATTAACTTTTATTTATATTGCAGATTGAAAGACAGAACACAGTATTTTCATCGAGTGGCACGAGGTGTGGAATCTAATGGAGGAACTATTAGGCCTTTCCTCTCAGTACACTCCCCGTCTATCAAGAGTTTTAGAACAATGTTCATACAGACACAGGAAACCCCCAATCCAAACAGTTTGAAATTTCTTCCAGGGACCAAAGTAAGTTTACTAAGCTGCCACCTATTAGCTAAAAAGTATAATTTATAAAAACGATTTCATTTAAAATAAAAATATATCATATTTGACAGGAAATTCATCATTCAACAGATTGAAGTATAATGGTTTACTGGCTCTAATATTTTCTGTCTCCTTTTGTTATAGTGGACGAAATCAATTTAAGTATTGAAAGCACATAGTTTTTCATTAATTCAAGCAGATTTGGGTATTGATTTAAAAATATAAATCATAGGAAAGAGCTATTACTAAGACTTCAGATGCATTTTCACAGAAATGTTTACTCCATTAGTTATTTTCAAAACTATATTCTTCACAGATTCGGATACCTAATTTAGTATTGTGGAATTTTATTCATTTATTACCCTATGTAAATCTTTTAGAGTGATTAACTATTGCTTATAGCTAGTTAGATTTTTATTTTGTATCACTATAAATAACTAAGGGTTTTACTTAGCACAGCCAAAATGTCTCGCACTTCAGATATTTAGCTGACTATCTCATGAATTAAGAAACTACAAACTTATATGTTTGGCTATTTTCTATGCAATCACATTCATTGAAATTTCAATGATTATTTTCAGAAAATATTTCAAATATGCAAAACTATTGGATTGTTGGTAATTAAACTTTCTTAAAGCAGCAAATCAAATTAATAAAATTTCCCCGTTAAGCATATGATCTTTTTGATTTGACTATAATAACAGGAAACTTTTTCTAATAACATTGCCTAATATTATTCAACGTGAACTGATTAAATACAGGCATTTTCTTCTTTCTTACTCCCCAAACATTGATTTCTTTTTTTATTAATCAGTCACGGGCTTTTATAAAATTTATTTTTTTCCTTTTTCGTGCTAATATACTCATGAAATTTTATGCATATATGAAAATTGTACTCCTTCATTTTAATAGTCAATTACACAAAATTTGCAATAGTGGAAATAATATTTTAATTTCCTTTATTTTAATTTTTATGCGCAAGTCTTAGAATAAAATAATGGTGGTATGTCTATTCATATAATTAAAATGGTTGAATGCCTGGAATGTTTAATTAATACTGGAAGGGAGTAGTGAAGATGGTCTCGGTATTTTATTGAATATTCTCTTTGAAGGGGGTATATTATTACATATTTAATACTTCTAGTTCCATGAAAATTTAAAACTTATCGGGAGGGAACAAATTCAGCTGAGCCAACATTTAATTTATTTAGACAGATATAATTTTATCTGCTAACATTGGAGATATGATAACCAAAGTTTTAAGGATATCTATACTTAAAATCTATGCACATAACCAATCGATGGTGGAAGGTCAACGAAAAAGAAAAATAATTTTTATTTCTCAATTATTATTATTGTTTATTAACATCAACTTCTTGTTGCTATGGCTAATTGGAAACATTTCTCAATTAGTTCGGTGTCTACATGATGCCTCATGAAGAGGTATCTATAACAATGACATTATCATTACATGGGACCTTCTACTAGCCCTGCCAGTCAGACAATGGCTTACAAAGTATGATGTGGAATTACATGGCTCCTCATCTCATGATTAAGAATAGTGTTCTATTTATACTGTTTTTATTTCCCATATAAATTTTTTGTCCAGCAGAATATTGAGACATTTTTTTATTTATTTTAGGTCCTTGAAGAACGACAGACAATGGACTTCCCATCAATTAAAGAAGCTGTAGCTTCGCCTCTTGCTAAACTTCTTTTCAGAATTGAAGGTGTAAAAGCTGTGTTTTTTGGTCCAGACTTTATCACAGTCACAAAAGTAAGTAAACCCTTCTTTAATTGTAAAAAATTAATTTAAAACTTACTTGACATTTTTAGTTATATTAAATTAAAACTGCATTATACTGAGGATGGCACAAAAGTTCTGTTGGTAACTGTATAGTACAATAAATTGTATTCGAAAAATAACTTACAGTTTAATCATCAAAATAAAACCCTCTTGTGTCATGAGCCAAGTCTTGGAGACCTTGCAGGTACCAGTCTTTATTTTATTATCCGAAAGTCTTACGAACAGTGTTTTCGACTTCCTCCTGATTATTGAAATGTCTCACCTCAAATTAATGAGCCATTGAGTGAACAAGTAGTAGTCAGAGCAGACAAATGAGTGCTGTATGTGGAGTGTAGTTGAAGTTTACCTCAGGTTCTTGAACTTTATTCATAGTTATTCTAGAGGTCTGAGGATAAACATTGTTTTAGAATAACTCGTTCGTTTGACCAGTGGAGAATATTTCTGAAACAGAGTTTCATACACAGCTCCAATTGCTGAGAATAATGTTCTGCAATTTATAGGAGAACTATGAGGAATCAGTTCTATGTACATCCCACCCTTGAATTCCATTGAACACACAACATAACTTTATGTGCAAATCTCTCATGTTTCATTTCTGTATTCAGTCACTGGCCTGGTGTTAACCAATTCTTGCGTGTGTTAATGTTATTTTAAAATTTTACTATTTTCAAAAAAACCATTGTCTTTAGGGCTTGGGAGCAATTGTTGAAATATTTCTCTCTAAATCATGGGGTAACGAATTGACCTGAGTGGATAATATGAAGGGGGTTGAATGGATGTTCCTCAAGAAGACCTGAGAATAATTGAAGAGGACTATTATTAACCGACCTTTCTGTAGACTCATCGTTCCACTCTGTTTAGTGCTCATCAGGGTGGGGGGGGTATGGTGGCCATGAAATTAACCTTTGCAGTGTTGGGAGTGAAGGAACTCATTCAATGTATGGTTATATTAAAAGTTAATCTCCTTAGTGCTTTAAGGCTTGAATGTTCAGAGCTACTGCACTGATTTTAGCAAGAGAATTGCTAACTGTCAAACAGTGTAGTAGTTCTGTTGAGGGAGGTCATATTTTATGAAAGCACTCAGCACTTAAAGTAAAACGCCATGAAGGAAATTGACTCTGCTGTTTATTTAACCAGACTTAAGAAGGGCCGAGATGGACTGGGGATCTGGTTATCTAAGTGAGATGGTGCGTTGGATGAAGTCCCAAACAATAAAATATCCAAGGGTTATCCAACGGGTTTTAATATACCACAAACCAAACTAAAAAAAGTTAAATCTGATCAAAGCAAGCAAGAACTGAAGGGATTTGCTGAACACATAAAGACCATGAGTAATTATAAAAGGAGAATCACTCTAAGATTAGAGTGAAGTTACTGATTTTTTACCATATGATAGAACAGTGTAAGCCTGGAGTGCCCATGCTTGTTCAATTTTTGAACACAGTCAATTGCCACAAAAAAGCAGGTCACTAAACACTTTGTTCTCAATATTAATCTTAGAGAAATTTAATACATTGAGTTTGACACTTGTTAATTGGCTCTGTATAGTGCTGCTAACTTTCTTGAGTCACCTCCCTAAGCTAACAGCAATATGATGTAACATATTGCATGAAATTGTCAAAAGGATTTATAGAATGAGCTTGTAATATAAGTCACTCTGTAAATTCAGACTTCATTGTCTCATCAATATTTTATTTTTAAAATATTTAATAGTGGTTAGTTTAGTGTTCTAAAAATTAATAGTTTATTGTAAGGTATAGTTAATTTGAAAAATGTATGACTGAAAATGACTGACTCTTTATTACAATGGAAGAATTAGACTTTTTTTCCTAATATTTATGAATTGTATCAATGATTTTCATGTTTTTAGATTGATGATGATGTTGAGTGGAAGCTACTGAAACCAGAAATATTTGCAACAATAATGGATTTCTTTGCAAGTGGAATGCCAATACTGATTGATGTCAAGCCTAGTTCAGACACAGGTAGGTACTTAGGGCTAAAAACTAGAAGAAATTTGGTTTATCCTAATAATTTTCCTTAACCGTTTTCATTTAATTAATAGAAGCATACTTACTACTTACTATGTACACTAATGCTTTCCTAGGTCATAAAACGTTTCAAGTTATCCTTTTTCTAGATCTAGGATTTTTAACTTTAGCAAGTCCTTCAGATTATTCTCTTATCACTTTCTTCTTTTACCTGTCTTATGTCAGATCTGTTGAGCTCTTTTTAATAACACAGAAATTCTACTGGCAGTTCCATTAGTTTTTAGTAGGCTATTAAAACATTTAGGTAGTTTCTACTTGAAAATTTTAACTTTAGTGTCCATTTTGATACTATTTATCATAGATCTTTGAACAGTCAAGTGTGAAATATACTCTACCTAGAAAAAATAAATTATTTCTGCTTATCTGGTATATCTGGAATGTCTCATGCTCTTGATGATTTTTTAGAAAATATCTTTTTAGAAAATTAGCTGTGTACTTGTTGAAATCTCATAATTTTTTTTTGGTGGGGAGAGGGGGGGTTAGCCACCTGAGATAAGATGTTGTTTAATACACTTAATTAACTCATGTCATGAGCTCGATTCCCTGAGGGCAACAGACTTTATTTATATATTAATTTACTAAATAAAATCATCATTCTCATTTCAGTAATTTTCATTTTTAATAGATTATTATTATTTATTAACATTCACTGTTTGCTCCTATGGCTAATTGGGGTGGGTGATCAACAGGTTACCACCCTATTCTAGACAGGGTGGGACTAAGGATATTATTTAAAGAGTTTGTTATTAAATAAATTCCTATTTCCCAGGCGGGAAACAAACTCGCCACTCATAAGATCACCATGTGAGATTAAGATCAGCACTTTAACTCATATGGCTAATCTGAGCCCTATTTAATACATATTGTTAATGTTCCTCATTTGAATTTTAAAAGTTTTTTTACAAATTGTCTATTTCACTTGCTTCACAAAACAATATTCATATATTTTTTTAGAACTATCACTTTTAGATCATGGAAAAATGAATTACTTATAATCAAGAGTCTAAGCCAAATTTATTATTTTCTCTAAGACCTTGACATCATGTGCATGCCCATTCAATAACCGGCTTACGTACTAACTTATCTAAATATTATTCCATTCTTATTTTGTTAACTATCATTCAGTGACTGATCATTACTTTTATTCTCAGAAATCAATGAAGATGACGATGAGGTAGTTCAAATGATTAAGGAGCTGTTAGATACAAGAATTCGACCAACAGTCCAGGAAGATGGTGGTGATATTCAGTACAAGGTAAGTGCACAAGCAAGTCAGCATGGCCTTTGCTCTTTCTTCGTTATCTTTTCTTTTCCCTGATGCCTGTAATTTTTCTGATGTTTTTAGGTAATCTTAGTTCGTTTTTTGTTTCAGGGATTTGATAATGGAGTTGTAAAACTGAAAATGCAAGGATCTTGCTCCAGTTGCCCAAGTTCCATTGTTACTTTAAAAAGTGGAATAGAAAATATGCTCCAGTTTTATATCCCTGAGGTGAGATCTAATATTTATTTTATTATATACTGCTTAGTAAATTATAATTGCATCCACTCAAAGACGAGTTAAACATGTTGGGAGAGTGAAGTAAATACACTTATTGATGATTCTGTCTTCATTCATTCACCACCAGCTTTCAATTTCAGTATAAATTTGAATATTAAAGTACATATATACTAAGCTCAAAATTAAATCTTAAAAACCAAAATAAATAAAAAATAAAAGCTGTACAGGACCCTGCAAAGACTAAATTTTCAAGCTCCCTTGTTTTATAATCATTTACTTCAAGAGTTCTTTAAAGTGATTCCTCAAAGCGGACTGTCCAGTTGAGAAAAAATGTTTAGAGATTCTTGTTCATTTGAGGTGAGTTGTGATCTCATGATAATTGTTGGAACCTCAGTTCAAGCCATCTTGAAACCAGATATTTCCTTGTCGACTTTAGAGTCACCATGCAGTCAGCACATTAACTTAATTAAAAGTTTATATGTTTTGAATTGAATTTTCAAAATGGATTTGTGTAGGGACCTAGCTTTTCTAATTGCATATAGGATTGCTCAAAAACAGGAAGTGAAAGGAAAAGTGGTGCTGACAACGGAATGAATTGGGAGTTTGGTTGACACTTGTGAGTTGTGGTAGGAGAACATACAACGGTAAAAATACTCTTTGGATATCTGCAGTCCAATTTAAACTTCTATTAAATTTTGTCAAACAACAGAGTGACAAGGGGCATACAAAGTTCGACAGTACAATTCCTATCATGACTTGTTAACGGATGCACTTTTTCTGGCAAGTTTATATTGATATATCAGATATTGACTATGTTACTTTTATCGTTGTTCAAGTGAGTATCCAAATGTGCTTTCTTCTTATTCGTATTCATGTGATGCATATTTTAGCCTGTAATACTTTCTCTGCATTCTACCTTGAACTATGCTGCTATACAATGGTTCATGATACTAATAACTATGACAAATTATAGGAATAATACTTAACTGTTGTACTTCTTTATAATCACAATTATTACATTTGGTAACAAATTCTTCATGTGTAGTTATTTTTTTATTTGTAGCATTTATGTCTGACATTACACAAAAACACCTGTTTCTCATAAAGATAGATAACTGATACATTTTCTAATCTGTCTGCTCTTATTTAATTCAATTTTTTCCAAACTCAAATATAACAAAAAAATAATACTAAGTTCCTAAGAAATAAAATAACCCAAAAAAATTTAAGGATTTTGTAAATTTGTATGAAAGATTTTCATAAATTATTCCCGTGTTTTGTTACTAGACTGGAGACTGACAAGAGTGCAAGAATGAACGAGATACACACAGCCTGCTAATGACACAGGCTTGTTTCTAAGATTGCTTTGGAAAGTTATCCATTTGTGGTTCTAGTCAAAAGCATACTTTTAGAATTACAGCCCAAGAAATTCAAGATATAAAATACTAGTTTGAAAATAATTAAGTTCAGAGCTCAATAACTTTATTATATATTTTTATACGTGTTTCCTTTTCTATATTTAAAGAAGCATTCTTGATTCTATATATACCATATTCTATATTTTACCATATAAAATTGACACAGTTTCTTACAAATATTAAGCCTAATTGAATATTACAGTAAATACATTTTTTTATGTGTGCAAAAAAGTATAAAATCCTAGCTATCTAGTTCTGTATTCTTTTGGCAGAACAGATTCTATAAGGAGTCCTTATAGTGGGAGGTCAAAGCTGTTAATGCAATCTGTGGTCTGGCGGAAACTTTGAAGTGGGGTGTAGGGCTGGTCCAAATTTAGTAAATATACCTCCTACCTCCAAAAGGAGCCATGCTCTGCACCAGTAGGAGAACTCAATGAAATATTTATGTATTTTTTTCCATTTTTCTGTGATATGAAAGAATTATAGTGATTTATTGACTCAGGGATTTGCTTTATATTTTATATAATTATTTTGATATATGCTTAATTTTTTGTTCCATTGTTGTAAAGTGCTTTGGATATAGATGTCTATTTTATATACATTATGATAAAAAAAAAAAAAAAAAAAAAAAAAAACATGTCTCCATCCAAACTAGGACACTTAATTCTTCATTTAATTCATGATGTTAAAGCATACTTCTGACATATGAATCCAGCATTAAGTATTACAACATAACATTGTTTATTTGTTGTCCAAAAATGTTTTCAATGTTTTGTAGATTACTTCTTCAATAGCACTTACAGTTTGACCAAATTCATATGGTTACCATCAGACTGGAAGTAAAATATTCAATAATTTGATTATTCCAATACACACATATTGAGTATGGATACTGATTAAGAGAATTAAATATTTTATAACTACCTTAGATTCACAAAATACCTGTTGATGTGAGTGTTGCTTGATAATAAAATTGATGAAAATTATCTTTATTTTATATTCCAGGAAAATCAGCTATTGAGGTTACACACATAACGTGATTTTTCAAAAATGTTTTCAAACGCTCATCAATCCTATTGATGAAAATAAGTTCCGGTCAACACTTCATATATATATATATATATATATATATATATATATATATATATATATATATATATATACCATTATCAAACTCAATATTTAAACATTTTATGAAAAACTAAAGATTAAGTTGTTTAAGTGTGGGGAGGATTTAGAGGTGGTAAACTAAAAATTCAAAATATCTCCATTATTTTGAGTTGGTTCAAGAAATCTTATGTAAGCAATCTTTTTGCAATTTAATTCTATATAATTTGTTATAACAATTTCTTGAACTTGGATTATTAGGTAGTTATTCTTATTTTCAGCCAACAGTGAACCTCCACTTCCGCTCATCATATTTTCACTTTTAGTTATTGTGCCACTAAACTCCTTATATCCAGCTTACATTTCAATTTCTCATTGCATATGCTTCTTTTGTAGAGGATAAATACAGAATAGATTGTGAGATGAAATCGTCAACATGCCATTCCTGAACTTGGATTCAGCTTATTTTACCTAATACCTGCGTTATAGACTTTTTATCCTTATATTATTACTAAAAATGGGCATTTCCACAAAAGGAAGGAATTAGCTACAATTAATATTTTTATTTATTTCATCCATTTAGATCAAACATTTTCTCTGTATGACTGATTGAATGGCCTAATTTCCTTTTATTGGAAAGTTTACTAGTTTCACTGCTATGTAACATCCTTAGTCACTCTGTCCTCTTTTATTTTTGCAGATTCAAGTTCTATATGAGTGCGATTGTATTAAAAGCTCCGAATGTTTTATGAGCACAATCATTGTATATTGTTTTTGTAGAGTAACAGTATCTATCTCTCCATGTAACATATCTACCACTATTCTACTAAATTACATAACTCTCCTTGCATTAGAGAAGCAATTATATTGTTTTTTTAGACTTAAATTTTTAATCTGCTATGTATAATACATATTTTTCTTTAATATTGATTAATATAAATTCTAAATATTTTGGCTGAAGAAATAATTAAAATACTTCTATGTTTTAGGTCAAATCAGTTGAATCAGTAGAGGATGAAATTACAATAATGACTAAGTATGAGTTTGAAAAAATGGAAAGAAAGATCAAAGAAAAGGAACAGCAAGAAGAAAATAAATGAAACATGTTAAATTGTTGAATTATTTATTTAAATAAATTAGTAGTTATTAATTTTAAAAAAATGATTTTTTTATTAATTCCCATCTTAAACATTTTTTTATTCAAACTATACTTCTATCACTGTTATAGATGCTTTATGTATACAACTTCATAATTTTTAATTAAGTTCTCTATTAATTTAAAATACTTAAATGATGAATGAATTTCTTTAAATTCTTGTCATGTTAGCAGGCTCTCATGTGTATCGTTGAGTTGGAGAAAGCTGTGATTTTTTTTTTTTTTAAACACTAGAACACCAGTTGGCAAAATTAATATTAAAGTTTCTTAAAATATCCAAAACCAAAATAAACCTACAATATCCTAAATTTAGGTTTAAACCTAAATTTATAATTAAAATCGAAACTTTGTTTGTGGCTTCAGCATCCTTAACTTTGCTTTCACAATAATCGGAGTAGTTTTTTTTTTTTTTTAATTTGATGAATTTATCACACACACAGTATATCATTTGCCATTCAAAATTTAGGTATATTATAATTTTAAAATATGTTTTATCTAAAGGCTAACACTTTCCAGTTTCCCATGAAAAAGCAAGTTCCTAGTTTTACAGAAATATACCAGAGAAGAGAATCTACAAGAGTGGTTTCTCTTGTCTTCTGCATAAGATCAACTTAGGTCAAAGGCATCAGTATTGCCTTAAAGAAGATGTTTGTTAATATTAAGGAGAGTTTATATATGAGGATGGTTTCGTTGACTGATATGTGTGAAAATAACTGAAGACATCAAATTCAACAGAATAGAGATCAATGATTATCATCGAAATAAATTTAAAAACGCCAGTTTCGCAGAGGCTCTGAATGAGCTGATTTAGCATGTGAAGGATAACACATAAATGTGAACTCACATTCTATTCTTTATTTTTCTCTTATTTAAAAGGATAATTGAATAAATTTTTAAATTTCAGTTGTATACAACATCAGTAAAATAATAGCTTATTGTGAAAATCACATAAATAAATGTGCGGTCATACTAAAAGAAGAATGTACAAATAACTCCATTAATAATTAACTTAAAACTAAATATACAAAGTATACATTTGTAAGGAATAACTTCAACAAGATTGGTAATATAATGCCTATTGATTCAATGCATAATAATGGAGACTTACATTTTATGTTTTATCTCTCTTTTATTCTCAAACTCTTCAAGTTCTAGTTTAAACTACTAATGGATTTAGGCTTTAGTTTTACAATCAAATGAATATTGACTTTAGAAAAATATTGTGCTCTCTAGTGCCTCACTGCTTACATTTTTATTGATGTATGCTGTATTCAGTTGCATCTTATGCAAGATTCTATGTTTATTAAAGGTACAGTCTAAATAAAGCACGTTGCATAAGCCCTGAATAATAAATTTCATGTAATATAAGCTTAATGTGACAGAGAAGAGTAGAAATGGAGATGGGGGAGGGGAGGGTAATTCATACCAATACAAAGAATATCTGATGTGGACATTATATGATTTCTTTGTATTTCTCATAAATAAAACTAACTAAATGTTTTGGCGGACTTCATTTATAAATATTTCAATAGAAAATCAAATAGGATGTCTCCTTAACAATGCATTAGATAAAAATTTTTGCAGAAACTAATTAACGAATGTTTTAAGTTAAACAAAAAAGGTCAAATAGAAATTTTTTGTATCTGTAGAGCTCCTAAGAAATTTACAAATTTTTATTTTTTTCCTCCAACCCCCTCCTCTTTCCATCAAAAGGTAGGGGGTGCACTACTACACTTACAACTGTCGTAAATATGAAAGTACAACATTCTAAGGCTACCTGCTTCTGATGTATTCAAAATAAGTATGTATATGCCTATCAACAGACTTTAGGCTGTCATACTAAGTATTTTTCTATCTTAATGACCTCTATTTAATTAAAGAGTTAGTTGACTCTTTGTTTTTATATAAACATACATAGTACAGTTGTCGACTCACAACGTGTTTACATATTTCCCTTAAGGTAAATCAGATATTGGGGTTTTTCTCATGACTCCATTTTCGAAACGTTTCCTCTGATGTCCATCAATATGGATGGTAGGATTGATGGACATCAGAGACGGGTAAGAAGGCGGTAACAGACAAGTATATATATATATATATATATATATATATATATATATTAATGGGTTAGCATTCACAATTAATTTTTTTTTAACATTATCAAACTCAATATTTAAACATTTTATGAAAAACTAAAGATTAAGTTTGTTCAAGTGGGGGAAATATTTAGAGGTGGTAAACTAAAAATTCAAAATACCTCCATTATTTTGAGTTGGTTCAAGAAATCTTATTTAAGCAATCTTTTTGCAATCTAATTCTATATACATTTTTTGAACTTGATTATTAGCTTGTTATTCTTATTTTCAGCCAACAGTAAACCTCCAATTCAACTAGTATAAATATACTTGTTTACCTCTCTAGCGGTCGAAATTTTTGTTGTATCATAACCAAACTCTAAATGTAAGCGTTTCATGTAAAACTAAAGATCAAGTTCGTTAACAGCTAGAGTTGGGGGGGGGGGCTAGAGGGGGATATTTGAAATTTCTCTGTAATAAGTCGGATCGAAAAATTGTATATAACCAATCTTATTGAAAATAAAATTACCTATTAATGTTGTTCATACATATTTTCTCTTTCATGAATATTAACAGAGATATTAGAAGTTTTTAGTTTTCAGCCTACTCATGTCATATTAACAATAAGCTGTCATGTCATGACGCCTTTATTCAAACCCTAAATATCACCCCCCCCCCTTCCTACTCAACCTGTTTTTACATATAAATTGAGAATATGGGTGAGGTGAGATTTAAATTATATTATACCATCATGTGGAAAATCTGCTTTGTTGTTCACTCATTGCCTGCCTGACAGACTATTTTTGAATTTCATAATGTGAATAATACTTGATACTTTGAATAAAAAGTGAGTGAATCTTATACATGTCCAGCCAATTCAAGAACTTCCATTTTAACTGAAGATCTCTCTTGGTTGAACTAACTATACAGTGATTTGTCTGGTCTGGTCGAAGTGAAGCAAAAGGCCAGCTTTTTCATAACCTCATAAATTTCCTTCAGCTCCTCCAGTCCCTTATGGGGCAACGAATCTATTTTCATTGGAACAATTTCGAGTTTATCAATGTAAGTGGTATTGATGGAGACGAGAGTTTAAATAATAGGCTTTCCCCTTCTTGGCAGTCCTCTCGATAAACAGACACACCTACGTCTGTATGTAAAGTCAGATATAAACAAGGCAATCATGACCGTTCAGCAGACAGTATAAATACGAAGGTTGTGCAACCCAAGTACTGAAGGCCTTGTACGTGCCATTAAACATGGGCGTTGGAAACAGTCCTCCGTATCTGGGACGCAAATGTGCAGATGGGTTCCTCTAAGGCCAAGGTTCCCAAACTTTTTTGTGTCGTAGACCCCTTGCCATATTTCTCGGTTTTGGGTAGATCCCCTACTTACCTGATTTTTTTTAAATTTCTAACTGTAGTGAAGTTTAGTGTTAAAAACTTAAAGTAAAAACACATGTTAAGTTTTATTATTATTATTTATTAACGTCCACTTTTTGCAACTTAGGCTAATCGGGACGGGTTATCTACAGGTTACCACCCTTTTCTAGCCAGGGTGGGATTTTAGGACGTTATTTAATGAATTTCGTCACTAAATAATTTCCTTTGCCCAGGCAAGAATCGAACTCGCCACTCTAGGTTTACCATTTGAGATAAAGGTCAACGCTTTAAACCGCATAGCTAACCTGAGCCCCTGTTAAGTTTTATATATTTATTAATTGAATTTAAATTAAAACTACTCAAAATGAAATTTTGTTACGAATTGAACAAGTCAGTGCAAGTTCGCGAAGCTCTGAGACTTGCACGAATGCTTGTCACAAAATGTTACTGGTATATCATTGTGGGTAGGTTTTTACAAGTTCAAAATGTATTGCGATCACAATACGAATGCCTACATACTACAAATTACACAATTTTATAAACATATATAATACATTTTTTACTTCATAGGTACTTTTAAAAATAATGTACATGTCTTTATATTATAAGATAGTATAATGTAAATAAATAGGTACTATCAGTGTATGTTGAGATCCACTATCGTAGACCCCTATTTTCATTTCAAGGACCCCCAAAATTGTTTTTCGCTGACGTAGACCCCTCGCAGGTTTTTATAGACCCCCGGGGGTCCATATAGACCACTTTGGGAATCATAGCTCTAGGTAAATCCCGTAGTGAACTAGTTCTCATCAAGAGATTTTGGACAAATACTACCTCTGAGATACCGGTAAAGAGGTCCGGACAAAACCTAAAATATATAGGGACCCAGTCATGTGCGTTAAAGCATCGGCGTTAATCTCACTTAGTAAACCTAGAGTGACGAGTTCGATTCTGGCCTGGGCAATAGCAATTTATTTAGTGACGGAGTTATTAAATAAAATCCTTAGACCCACCCTCTCTAGAAAAGGGTGGTTACCTGCAGATAACCCGCCCCAATTAGCTATAGTGCCGAAAAGTGGACGTTAACAAATAATTAATTAATGTTAATTGATTAGGAGTGAGGATTTAAGCTTAAAACAAAACCAATCTATTGGTTTAAATTCAAATTATAAATTGTCGTGCATTTGTAACAAGATTGGTTATGTAACATTTTTTGATCTGACTCAACAGATTTTTTTTTTACCCCTTCTCCTTGTTCGATATTGTTACATTTATTATAATAATAATAAACGTTGATTATTAGGGTTTGTTTATAAAATGGCACCTACGCCAATTACTTCATCGGCTATCAATATAAAACCGGTGCATCTCCAATCAGAATTATCTTAAATTCGGAAAATGAAACAGCTCCCGAAAGTAAAGAGTTGAGAATATTATACGTTAAATAAATAAACAAATAATATTTCCATTAATTTATCAATTGTAATGACAAATTCTGTAGGTCTCTTGGCTACAAATATACATGTCATGAATGCGTTTTTGAGCTTGTGTGTGTCACAAAACCAATCAATGGAAATTTATTTTCATACAGTTGTTTTTTTTTAATAAATTTCATTTTTCCTGTTACTCTAATATTAACCCAGACTTTGTGTTTATTTACTATTTAGTTTTCACTCTCTTTTAAACCACTGCTTCCACTCATTTCCCTTAATTAATAAGCTAATATACTGTCGGATAGTCCTCTCAGACAATCACACACACACGCATTTCCCCTTCCACCTTGACCCTTCGTCACTACCTGGTTGTTTATTATTATTTACGTCCACTTTATGCTACTATGGCTAATCGGGACGGGTTATCTACAGGTTACCAACCTTTTCTAGCCAGGGTGGGCCTAAGGAGTTTATTTAATGAGTCCATCACTAAATAAATTTCTACTGGGAGGGAATTGAACCAGCCACTCTAGGCCTACCACGCGAGATTAAGACCAACGCCCTAACTCGCACGGACAGCCTGAGCCCCCGTTACTACTTGCTTAGGTGCCTGCTGGGTAGATTTCGGGACAGGAGGCAGTATCTCCCCAGCTCTAGGAACTGTAGACATCGCTTAGTCAGGAACTACTCACTTTCCTTTGACTACCTCCATCTCGGGCTGCCTGGACCTCTCTTAATAACCGCTTCTTGCCGATGACGGCCCTGTGACATAAGCGACTTTCAAACATTAATGCGCCATATTGTTTTTAGCAGATTTCCCCTAAGGGAAATCAGCTATTGAGGTCGTAATCATGACGCGAGTTTCGAAAAATTTCTTCAAATGTTATCGACCCTACCGAGGAGATGACAAAATTGAGGTCCGTTCAAAATATTATATATATATCTATATACATATATATATATATATATATATATTTGTCTGTTAACGCTCTAGCGGTCGCAATTTTTGTTTGATCGTTACCAAACTCGGAATTTAATCGTTTTATGTAAAAAAAAAAGATCATGTTCGTTAATGGCTGAAATCGGACCAGTGGGAGGGGGGGTGAAGAGGGGGGGATATTTTGAAAATTAAAAATAGCTCCGTTATTATGCCTCGGATCGAAAAAGTGTATAAAATAAAACTTATAGCAAATTAAATTTACTATAAATATTGTTCTATACATTTTTTCTGTATCTTGAATATTAACCGAAATATTTGCATTTGTATTCTGCGTGTGGTCGGCTATGTTCGGACTTCCCGCCGAGAGCTCTGGTGGCCGTTTCCATAACTATTCGTCCCTCGTGAATAGGTTTAGAGGTTAGGTCAACTGTTTTTGGGGCTAGAAACTACTGGGTTATTACGCCCTAAATAACGTTTTAGGTTTAGAGGTTTCTTACTACTACAGTTGTTATTAGGCAGATTTCTCTATTACAAAACCACGTGGGAAATTGCTTAGTTTACGCAGCCCCTGCGTGACGGACTTTTATGAGATAAGGATGAGTCAAGGTTTAGAGGTTGGGTAAAATTGAAATATCTCCGTTATTATGAGTTAAATCCAAAACTGTTGGATGAGGAATCTTGTTGGAAATGAAATGTCCTACACACTTTTTCACCAAAAACAAATATTAACCGAGATACTTTCATTCTTTAACATTCACCCTTCTGCAAAACCTCACTCATACTTAGGAGTTTTTCACTTCAAAGACTGTGACTATTATAGACATCAATTCCAGCATACATTTTAAGCCCTGTTTACATAAGCATTTCTTTAATTCAACAACGAAGGTGTACAATTTTAATCCCTTGAGGGAAATTACCTATTGAGGTCGTACTCATGACGCGTATCATCGTATATTTCGTAACTGAGTAACTAAAAATATAATTTTTAGGGTACATTTCAATATCAGTTCACAAAGGTTTCTTACTCCAGGAGAAGTACAGAATAGATGGTGAGATGAGATAACCAAGTACGTGGGAAATCTACATAGTTTACGCACCACTGCGTGACGGAGTTTTCTTGTGTTAATGTTCTAATTTTCTTTAAAACATATGACGAATATAAAATGCAATTAATTAAAACATATGATCCATTTAAAAATGCTAATCAAAAACATATGATTTTTGAAAGGAAATAGTTGACTAAACAAGCCCTACTCTAGTAGTCTGGATTATGCCGAGCAGAGGACGGCATTCCTTGAATAAGCCATTGCCTATAATGGAGGATGTCTGTAGAGAGTGAGCAGAACTATTTATGTAATCTGAACCTGACTGGAAATAAAACGCAATTCTTGGTACAGCGCCAGCTTCCGCCAAATACATCAACATACTCTTTGCCCTTGCATTTGAGAATGGGGAGTTGGAATAACCCCTCTTGATTCTAGCAAAGAAAATGTGTAGCCAAGAGGCCTACAGAAATTGCCGTACAATTGATAAATTAATGTAAATAGTATTTATTTACTTACTTAACGTTTAATATTCTCAACTCTTTACTTTCAAGAACAGTTTCATTTTCCGGATGTTAGGTCATTTTGATTGGAGATGAACCGGCTTTGTATTGGTGGCCGAAGAAGTAATTGGCGTAGGTGGCATTTTCTAAACAAACCCTAATAATCATCATTTATTATTTGTATAATAAATGTAACAATACGATGTA